>BSBK01007932.1:0-551417 GCA_027943335.1 Chamaecyparis obtusa
TACCAAGTCTTTTATGGGGCTTCATATTCCCCCATTTATGGGACCCAAAAGGATAATTTTTTGACAAACCCTAGAAGTGGGGTGAAATAGAATGGTCCAAATTCAGGTTGGACAAAGATAAACTTTGATGATGCATCAAAATGGAACCTAAGAATGAGTGGAGTTGGCTGTGTTTCTTAGAATAACTTGGGAGAAGTCTTAGGGATGAGATTAATCCCATTGGAAGTGATGCCAAATAATGATACATAATTTAGAGTAGCCTTGAGTGGGGTGAGATTTGGTTTGGAATTGAAAGTGGAAAAATTGCATCTTGAAGGGGACCCATTGCTGACTATCAATGCAATTCGATAGGGATCAACCCCTAATTGGAAACTTTAGAAATTTGTTGATACAATATGGGAGTTGATTGGAAATTTCTCTAACTTCAAAATAGCCCACATTTACAGGGAGGGAAATGATGTGGCCAATGAGATGGCCAAGGTGGCATTAGAAACACATTAGTAGTAGACAACAATGGTTTATGACACCAACAATTAGCATTGGAAGAGGTGGAGATATCCTTTATTCTAGAAATGGCTAATGTGTTGCATGACATAATATAATGTTAAAGATTGCCAAAATTATTCTATTGTTTGAAGAATGTTACATGAACATTTGATTGAAAACTGTTACAATGGTCTTTACCTAATATAAGCCTATGTAGTTGTGAGATATCTCACTGTGGGTTAGTAGTTGTCACTACCAACTTTTGTATGTGGAAAATAAACTTGGAGGACATGTCATGTGGCCTTACAATAAATGAAGTAAATTATGACAATTATAAGGAGGATGTCTCAGTTGATGAGGTTTTGAAGTGATAATTATCGAGACTTGAAAGGTTTAGAATAAATGGAGGAGTTACCCTTTATGAAACCTCAACTTTGAGAATGTGCTTTGTTTATTTGTTTTGCATATGATGGTGGGAGAAAATTTGGTAGCGATGGATACACCAGTAAAGTTACTTGACCAAAGAAGACATATTTCTTGGGGAATTGCTTTGACAAAAGGTTAAGGTGCATTTTAAAATCTATTCATTGTTTATTTTTGCATGCCATTAGGATAGTCGTAGGGATGAAGTTTCTCTGGGCCAATCACTTGTTCAAGGTAAACTTAAATGTGGTGCCTATGTTTTTGGCATCCATGATTGATGTGGGGGTAATAAAGGATATGACAAAGAAGATTTGCAAGAAGTTGACAAAAGCTAATCTTGCGAGAGAATCATATGATGTGTTGGAGAACATCGATGAGAATTTGGGATCTATTTGTTAGGAATAGAGATCTTTAATAGAGAGAATTCAATATTGTTTATTTGTGTTATTCACAACTATTATCTTTTGTATATTTACTGAATTATAAATGCAAATATATGTACTTCGTATGTTGTTGTGGTAGTAATATGAACATTGTGATAGATATGTTTCCACAACCACATACGAAGGCATATATATATATATATATATATATATATATATATATATATATATATATGTATATATATATATATGTGTATATATATATATGTATATATATATATATATATATATAATAGTCATGTCTATGTAGAGACATGACCGTACGAGGCTTAAGCCACACATGGTCATGTCTTTACATAGACATGTCATTTCACTTTGGCACTATTTATACATAATACTTGGCGTTGTTTATACATAATACTTTTCTATTTAGTGTTATGTATAACTATCATATGATAGTTATCATAACCAATGATAACCAATACAATAGTATCAACTGCGGTCGATTTCATATGCAATAACAGTCTTGTCGAATATAAGGAATCTGATCCAATGCATTTTAAATATATTATATGCAATCAACTAAAGTCGATTCATTCAAGCATATCAAATCTGATCAATATATATATTATATTGATAAATCAATCAGATCGAAGCTATAAGTTAACACTCCCTCTTAGCAAGAGAGGATTGATCAGAATCAAGATCTCAAGATGTGAGTGTTATTGAAATCCCCGACTCAATTCAGAACTGGATATAACACTTAATCACTTTATATCAGGGTAACTGGCAAGGTCTGGAACACAAGCTTAATGTACTCAACCTGATAGAAGAAATTATCACAATCCCCGACTCAATTCAAAACTAGATTAAGTGATAAGTAATGGTGTCAAGATATCCAACACCATCCAAATCAAAAACTTGAAGCACATGTTATCATAATCCCTGACTAAATTTGGAATTGGATTTAAATGATAACTTAAATAGGTCACACTATTGTAGGTCGCCACCTGACAATAGTGACCTCACACACAAGAAAGATCGTCACCTTTCAAAAAAAACACAATATTGCAATATTTTATTTATTTTATTCATGAATACATCAATTTACATAATAGAGAGATTTAATCTCAGAAATTTACTCACAAATTAATCATACCAAGTTTCTTTCTGAAGTACTCAATTTTCAACTTTGCAAGAGGCTTGTTAAAGATGTCAGCATTTTGTTCTTCAATACTAATGTAGACCAATTTGATAATATTTTTGTCTACCATGTCTCTTATGTAGTGGTAAGGAATTTCAATGTGCTTGGAACGATTGTGAAAAATTGGATTCACTAAAAGTTTAATGCAGCTTTGATTGTCACAATGAATTATAGTAGGCTTTAGAGGCTTGCCAAACAATCCAAATAGTAACTTCCTCAACCATATTGCTTCTCGAGCTCCCATCGAAGTAGCCATATATTCTGCTTCAATAGAACTTTGAGCGACCGCTGATTGTTTCCAACTAAACAAAGAAATCATAGCAGATCCAAGACTAAAGCAACATCCTATAGTTCTTTGACGATCGATTGAATTTCCAGCCTAGTAAAAGTCAAAGAATTATTGAAGTTGTATCTCAACATTCTCATATTTTAGGCCCATTACAATTGTACCACGTAGATATCTTATAATATGTTTAGCAGTTGTTAGGTGAATCTTCTTTCGTTCACACATGAAATGACTTAAAACATTTGTAGCATAGAAGATATTAGGACGAGTGTTTACCAAGTACAAAAGAGATCCAATTAGTTGTCTATAATATGAAGGATCTGTAGGTTTTGAATTTGTGGCTTCATCTTTGAGTTTATGAAGATTAGTTTCCATTGGAGTGGTTAATGGTTTACAATCCATCATACCAAATCTAGTTAAAATGTCCATGGTGTATTTTCCTTGATTTAGGAAAATATAGTTTTCTTTTTGTAATATTTCTAAGCCTAAGAAGTAGTGTAACAACCCTAGATCCTTCATGTCAAATTAATTTGTGAGATCTTGTTTGCATTTAGCAATAAGATGATCTTATCCTGTTATTAATAAATCATCCACATAAAGAACTAGAATTACAATTTCACCTTTGAATGTTTTGAATTATATAGGATCAACTTCATTTTTGGAGTACCATAGCTTGGAGAGATAGTTGTCTATGCGTTCATACCAGGCCCTAGGAACTTGCTTAAGGCCATAGAAGGCTTTCTTCAATTTGCAAACATAAGTATTACTGTCAAGAGTGGTGAAGCCTTCAGGTTGTTCTATGTATACTTCTTCTTCAATAACACCATTAAGAAATGTTGTCTTTACATCCATTTGATGTATCTTCCACCCTTTGGCTACTATAATGACAATAATAGTTCTTATAGAATTATATTGGGCGACTGGAGCAAAGGTTTCTTCGTAGTCAATTCCAGCCTTTTGAGAAAAACCTCTGGTGACAAATCCGGTCTTATGTTTTTCAATACTACCATCTGAAGCATTTTTGATTTTGAATAACCATCTTGAAGAGATGACCATTTTCCCTTTAGGTCTTGGTACTACTTCCCAAACATCATTTTTTACAATAGATTGATATTCCTCGATCATCGCATCCTTCCAGGCTTGACATGTTAAAGCTTCTTTAACATTAGATGGTTCAAATTTTGTAAATTTTGCTATAAGTGCAAGATAACATTTCTGATTTCTAGTTCTTTTACTTTCTTTAAATATTTCATCTGGTTCAACATTATTTTCTTGAATCATTTTTCTTTTCCATAGTGGCCTTTTCTTATTGTTAGGAATTTCAACATCTTCAAGGTTAGACGAAGGGAGTTCATCATTTTCTATTATGTTGTCTCTTTGGTTCTCATCATCTTGAAAAGCATTCTCCCTCTAATTCTCAATTTCATCATTTTCTATAATATTCTCCCTCTGATTCTCATTTGATCCCTCTTCTGTGAGTGTGGAGACTCTTAGAGCAATGTTTTCTTCAAATTTGATAACTCTACTAATGTCAATAGATTTATATCCTGGTATGTAGACCCTGTATCCTTTAGTAGTTTCGCTATAACCAAAAAATATTCCTTTCTTTCTAGAGGGTTCTAGTTTGGTTCTTTTCTCTTTAGGAATGTGAACATATATGGGACATCTGAAGATTCTTGGATGACTTAGATCTGGTTTCTTTCTTGTAAAGGCTTCTTCAGGTGTAATGTTTTCTAGGATCGAGTGAGGACACATGTTTTGAATGTATACGACAATATTAGACGCTTCAACCCAAAATGAGGTATGAAGATTTTGATCATGCATCATAGCCTTGACAGCTTTAATAATGGTTCTATTTTTCTTTTCTGGTACTTCATTCTGTTGAGGATTATACGGTACTGTATACTCCCTCTTAATCCCAACAAAAGTGCAAAATTCTTTAAAGTTTTCAGAGATATATTCACCTCCATTGTTAGATCTTAGAGTTTTATTTTCTTCCCAGTTTGGTTTTCCACTAATGCTTTAAATTCTTTGAATTTTAGCAATAATTCATTTGATTCTTTGAGTTTAAGAAAATAGATCCAAGTTTTCCTAGAGTAATCGTTAATGAAATTCACATAGTATGAAAAACCTCCTAGTGAGAGAGTTGACATAGGTCCACACAAATATGTGTGAATGAGTTCTAATACAACTTTGGTTTTATGTTCACTAGGAGGAAAGGATCTTTTGATATTTTCCCCTAGGGCACACCCCTTTACAAGTACTAATATGATTTGATTTTAGATTAGGTATACATGTAGTGATTTTCTTTATGGAAGGAAGGGTGCTAAATCCAAGATGTCCTAATCTTCTATGCCAGAGTTCATTAGAGTTTGATACTTCATGACATAGAGCTAGTTTGTGATTATTGCCTAATTTATATAGGCCTCCATCCCTATACCCTATAGAAATAATATTTTCAATATTAGTGTTCTTAGTCCATATTAACACTTTATCTTCTTGAAATGTGACTTGATAGCCTTGATCGATTAAGCCTAAAATAGAGACCAAGTTCCTTTTTATGCCTAGTACAAAGAGAACATCTTTCAATAGTAGACTTACCCCAGTTTTCAATTTGATTGAGCAGGTCCCAATTCCTTTCACTGGATAGGTGGAGTTGTCTCCAATTGTAACCTCTTTAGAGGAATCTTCTTCTAGGGTTTCAAATTGATCTCTGAATCCAATTATGTGCTGCGATGCTCCGCTATCGATTATCCAAGTGTTTTTGCTTGAATTTGCTTCACTTGATAAGGCCAAGAAGAATAGGGATATTTCTGGCCCTTTGACTTTGGCTAATAATGCTTGAATTTTCTCTCCCTAGACAAAACCTCTGCGTATGTCCAAGTTTATCACATTTATAGCACTATACTTTGGAGAAGTCTTTATTTTGTGATTTTTGCTATGGTTTCCCTTCTTATGTTTGAACTTCCTTTTGTTGCCTTTGAAGTTTGAATGAGTATTTAGAGCTTGAAGCTCTTCTCCTTTGTTAGGCCCGATCCCTCTTGATATTAACCGGGATTCTTCTTGAGTGCAATCATTCTTTAGTTGATCAAACTTAGGTAGAGAAGGACGTCCAGTTATATATTGAATAAAGGATTCCCATGTGGTAGGTAATCCTCTAAGAGCTATTAATGTTGTTAACTCCATGTCATCAATATTGTTTCCAATAGTAGATAGTTGATCTCTTAATTCAAAATTCTTAGGAAGTAAGATGTGATGGTTTCCCCTTTGTTCATTTTTAAATTCAAGAGTTGTTGTTTGAGAGTAAGTAATCTACTTGTATTATTAATCTCAAATGTCTCTTGAATAGTTTTGAATACTTCATAAGCAGTTTTTAGCCTTGCTATAGAGGGGAAGAATATGGTCTTTAACAACATCGATTATTATCTTCTTTTCTTTGTTGTTACGCCTTTTCCAAGTTGATTTATCAGGTTCATCTTTAGGCATCTTTTTATCCTCCTCAACATAGGAATCTAACTCGAGTTCTTGAAGCAATGTTAGGATTTGTATTTTCCATGAGAAGAAGTTTGTAGCGTCTTCAAGTCTGTCCTCTACTTTAATACTATTGGCCATTATTATTTTCTTCTTATATTCCTATAATGGATATGATATAATTCAGAATTTATCTATATTGATTCTTCTCTAGAGAGGCTGTGATACCATATTAGGAATAGAGATCTTTAATAGAGAGAATTCAATATTGTTTATTTGTGTTATTCACAACTATTATCTTTTGCATATTTACTGATTTATAAATACAAATATATGTACTTCGTATGTTGTTTGTGTAGTAATATGAACACTGTGATAGATATGTTTCCACAACCACATACAAAGGCATATATATATAAAATATAATAGTCATGTCTACATGTAGAGACATGACCGTACGTGGCTTAAGCCACGCACGATCATGTCTTTACATAGACATGTCGTTTCACTTTGGCGCTGTTTATACATAATACTTGGCATTGTTTAGTGTTACGATAACTATCGCGAATGATAGGTTATCATAACACATATTAATATATGTGTACGATAACTATCATATGAAGTTATCGTAACCAAATATAACCAATACAATAGTATTGACTACTATTGATTTCATATGCAATAACAGTCTTGTCGAATATAAGGAATCCGATCCATTGCATGTTATATATATATATATAATATATATATATATATATATATATATATATAGTATATATATATATATATATATATATATATATAAATATATATATATATATATATATATATATATTATATATATATAAGTCAATCAGATCGAAGCTATAATTTAACACTCTCCCTAAAGATTTTTATGTGATTCAAAGGTGTGATTGTGAGGTGGCAAAATAACCTATCTACACTACTTGGACCTATCAATCATCCACATAGACGAAAAATTGTAGGTCATAAGATATTTTTTTGAAGCTAATGCTAGGGATGGAAGAAGAGTGGGACATGTGGTTACAACAATATATCCAAGAAGGACGTCTAACGAGCTTTGATAGAGAGGGCTTAGATGTAGAGATGGACAATGAAGATAATGGGGAGACTAGACGACAGAGTGTCAAAGACAATGTATGATGATGACTCTTTGGGGTCATTTGAGGCACTCAATAATTATGTAGGTTGTGGTCAAGGCTGCGGATACAAGCCTCAACTCCTCGCTAGCAAGTAACAAAAGAAGTGATTTGTTTGATATGTAATGGGTTTAGGGGAGTTATGCTATAGTTTTTATGGAAATGCTCCATTTTGTGTCATGAGCTTTGGTAGATATATGAGATATAAGGTTATAGAAATGAGAACTCCAATTTTTCATAGGAGTTATATAGTGCCATAAATATAAAATGTGGGGATTTAAGGTTGTAGTTACTCCATTTTGTCATTAGAGTAATACGGTGACATATATTGTGATAGAAAAAGTAGTAGTGGTTGGATGTATAAGGACTTCAGATAATATGCTCTATAGGAATTTTTTGAATGTTTGAACATTCCTACTCTGTAAAGACATTTTATATTTTGATATTTTAATATACTAGATGCCTCAAATCCCTTTTGCTTATCAAAAAATACTTTTTATAAAGATTACTTTATTTATTTTTAAATAAATCATAAAAGCAACAAATTTTTATTTTAAAATGTATATTTTAAAATATAATAATAATAATAATTTAAAACATGAAATTAAATAATAATCGTTGTAAAAATTAACATTATACTTATAAATATCAACAAATATTATTAATTTTAAAATAAATCTTTTAATTAAAAAATACTCGTTTTTTTTCAAAATTTGATCACTTCATATGGGAGCGCGCGGCAACGACTCTGAAACCATGGAGATTTTTTTTTTCAAAATTTAACCTCACTTCAGAGGGGAGTCTCGGCAACGGCTAGAAAAAAACCGTTTAACAAAGCAGGAATCACGCTGTTATTTTGTATATCACGGTTTGGCTATTGTTTGCTTTTTCGCTTTTTCATTCTTTTGAATTAATGTTGAAATCGATTTAGATTGGAAGGGATTCGTTAGTTAGTTTGTTTGTTGCAAGAGGTCGCGGAGAAAGTGATGCCAATAAACCGGGTTTTCTTTGATGCCTCTGTAATTTGGGGATTGATAGGATTTTTTTAAATGGTGCGATTGCTCCACAAAGGAAAGCATACCC
Organism: Chamaecyparis obtusa; assembly: GCA_027943335.1. NCBI lineage: Eukaryota > Viridiplantae > Streptophyta > Pinopsida > Cupressales > Cupressaceae > Chamaecyparis > Chamaecyparis obtusa. The sequence continues at coordinate 8,497 of BSBK01007932.1, forward strand.
AGACAAAAAATTGATCAGATTGATTAATCGGGCGACAGGAACGATGATCCCTGCAACAGCAGTCAATTACACCAGCTGGATGTTAACGTGATTCTTTCTTGTATCCACAGATACAAGAAAGATTGGTGGAAAAGGCATAATTATGTGCTTTCAGCTGGGTTGGACGCAGGATTGGCAGGATGAGAGTGCTACTATACGTGTGCTTGGGATTGGAAAATATTTCCTTGAATTGGTGGGGAGAAAATATCTACCATGCACCACTGCCAAGGGCATTGTAGATGAAAGCTGGCCTGCATTTTCTTGATTAAACAAAAAAATTCAATCATGTATATGGTAGAGATTTCATTTGGTTTTAGCATGTTGTATCATGATGTTAATATCAGTGTCTCTTTATTGATTCTTGACATTATTATGGGATATTGTGAAGTTTAAAAGATCGTGTACCTCTTTCCAGTAGTGAGCAGGCTAGAGAATGAAGGTTTCTTAAAACATACTCAATTTGTTGGTCATGGAGGCAGGCACTTTGTTGGTTGTTGATTGATATGTCAGCGCTAATTCAGGCAACAGGAATGATGACCCACTGCAACAACAGTCAATTTCATCAGCTGGATGCTAATAGGATTCATTTTTAGCTTTGTTATCTATAGATGCAAGAAAGATTGCTGGCAAAGGCAATATCAGAACACTTCTCTATAGATGTCTTCCACCCATTTACTATCAAGGTATGAATTGACTTCCACCCATTTAATGAAGGTGCTTGTCAGTACACACCAGCCTATCTAGCTTAAATATGTACATTGATTTCTTGAAAATTGCAAATTCTGTAGCTCAGATTTATTTCTAGAGCTATGTGCCATGTAAACACATTGGCAAGCAGTGTTGTATTGTCTATCTGTTTGTATTTTTGATTCTTAATAAGCATCATTGTCTACTGCTTTGTATTTAATTACTGTCATCTGTACTTTATAATTTTACACTGTATTGAAACAATTTTCTTCACTAGCCAACTCAACTCATACATTATAGAGTATCATTAAAAAAATTGATGAAAAAATTGATGAAAAAATTGTTTACAGTCTGGTTAACCGGAAATCTAATTTAGTTTAATCTTTTCTTAATGTTAAGATGGTTTAGATACATTAATGTAACGTAGTGTCTAAATATGCCAATGCAGTTTCTCACAAGGTGATGTTGATGTCAAGAATGCAGTCGGTAATAATAAAATGATTACCACACCAGTCAGACAGGCTGTCTTATGAACGACTTTATAACTTTCAAGGTGATCCTCGCCTCTCTTTATGTTAACCATTTTTAAATATGTTTGAGTTTGTTAATACCTAAGAAATACTTTATATTGTGGTAACTATAAGGGAAAGAGATCGTGGGGATCGGCTTCATTCGTACAATGTTACAAAAATGAGCACCCTGAATGCACGGAAGAAGATGTCCTGAATTACATGGAAGGAGTGGACAAAGATGTTCTTACTAAATTGACCTGCCACTTTCTAATGCATGCAGAGACACCTAAGTGGCCCACTCTGCAGGGCATTACAACAACAAAGGTCAGTTTATGTGCTTTCAAAATAATCATGATAATCAAATTATATTCGTAGGATCAAAAAATGGATGTTCCCAAACAACAACAGAACAGGTAATGCAGATTGTGAATATCTTGTGTATATTTAGCATTTAACTATAACATGCTTATGCTATGGTTAGGGTTTTTGTTTGTACTTCTCACCTAAAACCCTCCTAGTGAATTTAACATTCATGTTATATTAGCATAAGTATTTCATTTAGATGTTAGAAATCATTATAATCTGTTGTGAAAAACTGAACAATAAAAACCATTCTAATGTGACTGTTGTGAAAATTTGAAGAGTGACCTGCCAAAAATCATACCGTAGTCCATATATCAGATCAAAAGACTATTCAATGCTATTTTCAGACCTTGGAAGAACTCGCTTCAGATTACAAACATAGTCTACGAAGGAAAATAACTCCTTGAAAACAGCCCCTAGGCATTGATTTTAAACCTTGACTATCTGCTTCCTAGCATTTAGGATCACGCTTTGAATTAAATTGTGACAAGTATTTGCCTTGGTTGCTAGGTCAAACCTTCCTTCTTGTGTGTTGCAAAAGGCCTTTGTCTTCACTTGATTGCTGAAGCTTCTCTAAAGTGGCAATGCATTTCCCAACTGGAAGGTTTCAGATGTTCCTCCCAAATCAACAACTGTCTTCCAATTCCTTGGATGCTTGCAACTGTTATCATAGGTGCTTCCAACTGTCTCTAAACCCTCTCCAACTACTATAACTGTTTTCCTAGCTTTTAGGCCCTGTGAAGATGGTTGAAAAATTGGTTGAGAGTGATTAAATGCTCTAGGAGGGCATGAGAGATCATTGAGGGTTAATAATTTGACACTTGCCCTCATAACTTTTGTCATCTTGCACCATAGATTCAGTCCTTATACCAACTACTCATGAACCTTATTAAGAATGCCTCTTTGGCATTGGCACGGTCCTTCTTGCTATACATATTCTGTTCTATCTCTCATCACCATGATGATGTGACTCTCAATGGCGTACATAGTCTTTGTTGTGGTAGAAGATTTGTTTAGAACTGTTATTGTACCTGTTACTTGACTTTATTTCTTCATGAGATACACCCTCTCCTTTAGTATTTGTTAAGGATAATTGTACGGTTGCTCTTCTTTGAATGAGGATTCTTCTTACTTTGCTTATGAATCCATTGTCATTTTAGTTGATGTGATTTGTCTTCATTTCACTTCCTTGGGCTGTCTTCAACTCATTCACATCTTATTAAGCATTGTTCTTTCTCTATTTTTTTCATTGCCAAGTGCCCTTGTCCCTTTTGTCTGTGTGAAATCTTTTGCACTATCATAAGATTCTTTTCTGTTGTACACTTTGACATGTAGAGGGCAGTCATGTTGATTATTAGGACTGTCATGTTGTTTTCCTCTTGACAACAATTTTCTCCCTTAGTGCTCCTTTTGGAAGATCTTTTTTTATTTATATTTGTTTACGCTGATCTTTTGCTCCATTGTGACATTTGTTTGGCACTGCTATGCATCTAATTCTGATATTATAATCATGCTTTTTTTTTGCCATCACAACAGGCCTGCAAGATTATCTTCTACCCCCTGCCATCATTTCTTTGCTAAGAACTGTCATCTTCATGGTCTTTGTGATCCTCGTACCTGTAATTACTGTCGTGCATAGGATATGGTAAAGATTTTGTTTGGTTCTAGCATGTTGTATCGTGATGTTAATTTCAGTGTCTTTTTATTGACATTATTAGGGGTTATTGTGAAGCATAAAAGATTGTGTGCCTCTTTCCAGTAGTGAGCAGGCTAGAGAATGAAGGTTTCTTAAAACATACTCAATTTGTTGGTCGTGGAGACAGGCAATCTCAGAACACTTCTTTATCAGATGTAAGATAGTAAGAGTTCAACATCATAGCATGAATTGACTTCCAGCCATTTAATGAAGGTGCCTGTCAGTACACAACAACCTATCTTGCTTAAATATGTAGTTTGATCGCTTAAAAATTGCAGAGTCTGTAGCTCAGATTTCTTTCTATAGCTATGTGCCATGTAAACACATTGGCAAGCAGAGTTGTATGTCTATCCATTTGTGTCGTTGGTTCTTAATAAGCATCCTTGTCTACTGCTTTGTATTTAATTTCTGTCATCCACACTTTTTAATTTTACATAGTATTGAAACAATTCTCTTCACTAGCCAACTCATAAATCATGGAGTATGATTCAAAGTTGATGAACAAGTGTTTACTATCAAGCTAACATCAGTCTGTTTAAGTGGAAATCTAAATTCATGAATCTTTTCTTAAGGCTAAGATGGTTTAGATACATTAATCTAATGTACTCTCGAAATTTGCCAATGCAGCTTCTTACAAGGCTATGTTACTATCAAGAAATGCAGTCAGTAATAAATAAAATGATTGCCACACACAATCTCATCAGTCAGACAGGCTGTCTTATTAACGACTTTAGAACTTTCCAGGTGAGCTTTGCCTCTCTTTACTTTAACCCTTTTTAAATACGTTTGAGTTTGTTAATACCTAAGACATATTTTATACTGTGGTAATTTAGTGAGAAGGAGATCGTGGGGATTGGCTTCATTTGTGCAATGTTGCACAAATAGCACCCTGGATGCACAGAAGAAGATGTCCTGAATTGCATGGAGGGATGGAACGAAGACACTCTTACTAAATTGATCTACCACTTTCTAATGCATGCAGAAAGTACCCAAGTGGCCCACGGTGCAGGGCATTGCAACAACACTACTAGAGGTTGGTTTTAGCATAATTTGATTTTGTTAATTTTATGAGCTTTTTAAATCATCATGATAATCAAATTATATTTGTAGGAACAACGAATAGATGTTCCCAAACACCAATAGAATAGGTAATGCAGATTGTGAATATCTTGTGTATATTTAGAATTTAATTATAACAAGCTTATGCTTTAGTTAGGGTTATTGTTTGTGCTTCTCGCTTAAATCTCTCCTAGTGCATTTAACATTCATGATATATTAGCATAAGTATTTTGTTTAGATGTTAGAAATCATTATAATGTCCGTTGTGAAAAACTGAACAATGAAAAACATGATAATGTGATTGTTGTGAAAATCTGAAGAGTGACCTACCAAAAATCATTGGGTAATCCATATATCAGATCAAAAGACTATTCAATACCATTTTCAGACCTTGGAAGAATTGGCTTCAGATTACAAGCATAGTATAGAGAGGAAAATAACTCCTTGAAAACTGCCCCTAGGCATTGATTTCAAACCTTAACTGCTTCCTAGCATTTAGGATCAGGCTTTGAAGGAAAAGTGACAAGTATTTGCCTTGGTTGCTGGGTCAAAGTTTCCATCTTGTGTGCTGCAAAAGGTCTTTATCTTCACTTGATTGTTGAAACTTCTCTAAAGTGGCATTGGATAAGGAGGTCTTGAATTTTCCCAACTGAAATGTTGCAGATGTTACTCGCAAATCAACAGATGTCTTCCAATCCCTTGGATGCTTGCAACTGTTATTGTAGGTGTTTCCAACTGTCCCTTAACCCTCTCCAAGTAATATGACTATTTTCCTAGCTTTTAGGCCATGTGAAGGTGGTTGAAAAAGTGGTTGAGAGTGATTAAATGCCCTAGGAGGGCATGAGAGATCATTGAGGATTAATACTTTGACACTTTTCCTCGTACCTTTTGTTATTTTTCACCATAGATTAAGTCCCTTACCGGGAAATGATTTCCTCATCTATGCTGTTAATGACAACCTTGTCTTACTGTTACTTCCATCATATTAGACTGTCTTGAGCCTCAAAAATATCCTGCTATTTATGTTCTTTCAACTATCACATTGGATATCAACAGGACTGATTTCCTTACAGTGCTACTTAGCATGGCATCCAAAAGCCCAAAACTGCTCTCAACAACAGTTGTCTCTACCTTTGAATCCATGCCTTTTATGTTCTTGTCATCATGTTTTCAGCACAATTTCAGACCTTTGTAAGACTTAAACATGAGCTTCCTTTCCTATTTTAAGCATCTTGATGAATACTCTTGCTCGTAGACTATCTTCCTATCTACAGGTTTGGTATCCATGTTTCCACTTGTAGTCCTTTTTGACATTGTCATAACTCAGTATTTCAAACCTTTCAATCACTTGTCTTTATCTTTTGCAATTGTGTACTCAAGATACACCATGTCATTGCATGCAACTAAAATACTGTCACTTTTTCATATGGACTATCTATAGCTTGAAAATCATGTGTTTGCTGCTGTCACCATGTACATATCTTCATTGTTGCTTCCAATCCAATGGTTCTTGGCACTGCTATTTCTATGTATTCATCATTTTCCCCCTTTGTCAATAAGCCACTGTTATGACCTATGGTCTATCCATTGTTATGGTTTTTATATGCATGATTTTGGATCAGATTCTGTCTCATGCTTGTCACTATTTTTTAATCATTGCAAGAGCACTATCTCTATGTTGTATAGCAATGATATTCATATGACATAATGACAGTAATCACTGTTTCTAATAAAATAGCACTATCACCATTGGCATCTATCACCATTCTTGATATTCATGTTCATCGCTGACCCCTGTCACAGGTTCAGTGTCATGTGTGGACTATCATTTCTACCTTTTAGCAGCTTCCAGTTCACTGTCTTCTCCTTGTCTACATGGGTAGTAATATGAACTATGACTATCAATACTCTCTTGAACAGTCACTTCTCTGCATATTCTTGGTCCTTGTGACTGGTTTAAATATCTAATGCCATTGTTTACTACCCTTTGGACTGCACTTTTGTATGAGGCTCTCATTTAAATTTGTCACGACTACCCTGGGAGCCGTCAGATACTATAATTATCTTCGTAGACTGTATTTCCTTGTTCATGATATCTTACTCTTCATTATGACCTCCATAACGAGGTTTGTAACATCCATCATACCTCTTTAAGAAACTCTATCAAGCACCAAAAAGACTGATGTTAAACAATTTAATCATTAGCCACTCTTTGTTTCACAAGTCACATGTTCATTGCTTGCAATGTCTTTGTCACAAAAAAGAAGGTAAATTTGGTATAGCAAACCTCCCCTCTTTGACTGAATTATACGTCTTATGATTACTATGACTCATGAAGGTCTACTCTTAAGAGATTCTGATGTTCAGCATTGCAGTGCCCCCAAATTCTTGTATACTTTAACTTTTTCACACCCATTAAAACAGTCCACTCCTCTAACTGTCCTCTTGATATAAGAACTCTCTTTTTTAATCATACGACTGCCTTCTTGATGCTAAATGTTGGCTCTGCTGGATATACTCTTCTCCTAGGTGTATATGAATCAAATTCATTACTCATGAAGCAAAGTAAGTAACACCATTAACAAATGCTAAACCCTCTGCAGCTAGTGGAAGAAAATCAGTACCACAAAATGAAAGCTTCTAGGGCAAAGAAAATGCTTCTATCTGTGACTTTTGAAGCCCTTTGTGTTGCTATTCACTAAAATGGTCACCTTAGGCTACCGATCCCTTTGAAAGTTCAAATGCTCATCTTAGAATTTTCTGTCCTTTTGTGATGTCTGCTATCTTTCACATTAATCTCATGTTCCCTCTTTAAAACGTTGCTGACAGCTCATTGGTATGTGTTGCTCTTGCGAGGGTTTTGGCATTTTTTAACTGAGACTATCATTCTGAACAGTTATATCTGCCTTCTCACCATTAGAACAGTAGCTATTGCATTATATCTTCACGAAAGCCATGGAAGCCAATGTTCTTTAAATGAAATACTCTGATCTTTAATACAAATCTGCTGTTATTCTCACTTTATATTTACTAGAACAACAATCAGGTCGTTCTCATAATGCACACATTTGATCATGACATTTGATCCTTCTCTAAAAATGGTGGTGAAAACTCTTTCCTCAACTGTGAATTCTCTTTGGCCCAGGCTGTAGACAACCTTTTGCTGTCCAATGAGAATGTTCTAGCACTCTTTTTAATGGGGAAGACCTCTGTTTGTTCACTTGATAATGCATCTATGCACTCACAAACTTGGGGTTTCAAAGATTTGTATGCTAAAACAAAACATCTCTTAACAAAAATAACACTGCTTTAGCAAAACTTCCTATAACTGTTACCTCGAGTCGGTGTTAAGAGCATATGAAATAAAAACAAGATGAGCATTCAAGCTTACACCTTACAAAGGAATCCACCATTAATTTGGACAGTACAAGGCACCCACAAGATAAGACGCAAACTGAAAATACCTGGCAACATTTCCCAAACTGTATACGACACGTGATTGTAAGACCATTTCTTCTCTCTGCCTGCAACATGAAACTGCTAACTGCTCTTATTAAAATCTTCCCCCAAAAGCTGATCATCATTAAGCTCTACGCAACTGCAAAGCAAAGCTTTATGCTGAAGTTATTATCACATCTCCAACTGCTGGCCGTCATTATAGAAGGAATCTGCTTGAAATATTTCGAACTACCTACCATAACAAATTTTTCATGATATTGGCTATAAACTCATACATCTTCAGCCCTTCCAATTCAAAACAATGGGATATTTTGCAGACCTAAAAAGATCAAGATTTTAGGAAGTTACCTTCATAAGTTCCAACAAGCTGGATTTATGATTTTCAATCTGAACGATTTGTTCCCTATTCATTGCCAATTCATTTGAATTGCGGCTACTGCACTGGATTTTATAACTATTTCTGCTACATTACTTGTGTTCTGCTTCTCATTAGGAACCGCCTCAACAACAAGCTTTAAATCCAAAGGTTGGTCATTCACAACACATTTGGTGTCACAATCTGAGTGTTTGGAGGTTTTTAATTTTAAAACTACTTGTGTATCTTTATATCTTGATCCATGATCTACATTTGAACCTCTCCCATCTTTCGGTTTAGCAAATGAACTTTTACCACAACTTTTATCATGATCTTCATGCACAGATCGACTTTGAGGAACTATTACCTCAACCTGCCAGTGGTGCAGGAGGACCTAACTTGCCCTCAAGTCTCTATGAGGGTAGATATGGATCTTTTATGTTTTCAAGTGTCAAGGATGTAAATAAGGTCTGGTAAGATTATTTTTGATGTAATAAGGTCATTAGGACCATTGGATGTTAGATCAAGTCATTGTTGGGTCAAATTGTCAAAGTTACTCAGAAATTGTCAAAATTGTAAAAGTTACCGTTATGTGGAAAATAAGAGTCAAATGGCCAAATTTGATGTCTAAAGTCATGTAAAGGTTTTTATAGCTATTTGGATCTATTTTGATGAGTTTTGGGTCATAGAAGAGTTTAGGAGTAAAAGTTGTCAAGTTGTCAATAACACAAAATGAAAGTTATATTAGTGCCTCCAATGATCATGAGGAGTTGTAATTTGGTTTTGGTTGGTTGTTAAGGTTTTCTCGGTTTATAAATGCTTGTACAACCTCGGTGGAGGGGTTGATGGTCGAAGCATTGTGAAAAGAATCAATAAACTTGGAGATTTCTGCACTTTTTCTGAGTTTCACCATGTAACAGTCTGAAAATGCTCACTTTTCACCATTGAAACTCATTGATCTGCCTTTGGTGTCGATTGGGAATTGAAGGGGAGTGGATCTTATACTATTTCCATTTTGTTTCAGTCAATTTTATGCAGTATTGTTAAAGATATCTGGATTTTGGTGAAAACTGTCAATAAGCCTATCTAAGTTAACCCGAGAGTGAAGAAAATTCATTATGTGTTATTTCCACATTGAATAAAACCCCACAAATGGGTGGAAAGATGTACATTAGTATTCTCTTTCATTGTTTATTGGTTGCAGATCTCCATGCAGACTTTGGCACGTGTTAGGGAAGACACAAAACCTGTTTTTTTTGTGTCTCAGTCCATGATTGGTAGTGAATTAAAGTTGTGGGAAGGGTATGAATGCCATGTAGGAGCCTTGGAAGGGTGGTGAAGGTGTAATGGGGTGTGTGGGAGAACAATATACATGTTCCAACTCATGGTGGGTCTATATTTCCATCTAACAATCAAATGCTCTTGACTGTCCTAAGCCTTATGTTGAGACTGTCACAGTTTGACAGTGGGCTGCATCACTGCTCCTGCAGACTTGGAAGTGGGTTTGATGGTTGGATCTGATGCTAAGGCCCCGTTTGTTTGCTGGAATTGGGGCAGAATTGGTGGCGGGACTTCCCCTTTTTCAGCAAATCTGCCGTTTGGGACACTAAAATGCAATTCGAGGTTAAGCTTCAAAATCCGGTTTTGGCCTTAAAATGGGCGGCACCATCTTCCCACCCAATAGGTGGATTTCAAAATCAAATTCAGGTTTTGGAAAATTCTGAAGCAAATTTTAATTTGCGTTGGGTTTGTTGGATTTGGGGTTCGGATTTGATTCCTACAAAAAACGTCCTCAATGATTTGGTTTCAGGCCGTCCGTGAGCAAACCATGGGAAGTATCGTACACTATCATGCCCAATATGGGCTACTTCGGATTCCTTCCCCTTCGCCCCGTTACATGATTATTTTCCTTACCCCGTTGCAGGGCTGTATCGTTACAGAGTGGGTGACATGCGGAGAGTGACGGGCTTCCACAACTCGGCACCGCAATTTCACTTTGTGTGCCGGGAAAATGTGATGTTGAGCATTGACTCGGATAAAACTGATGAAGTGGAGCTCCAAAATGCGAAGGAGAAAGCAACCAACCATCTGGAAAGTTACGGAGCTTGAGTGATTGAGTACACCAGATATGCTGATGTGTCTACCATTCCCGGGCATTATGTTCTATTGTGGGAGCTCAACAGTGCAACTCGTGTGGAAGTGCTGGCTGAGGTGTTGCAGCAATGTTGTCTCACTGTGGAAGAAAATTTAAATTCTGTATACAGACAAGGTAGAGAAGAAGCAGACAAATCCATCAGCCCTCTGGAGATAAAATCATGCAACCAAACGCAGAAGATGGATTGTCTCAGTCATCTTCCCAATCAACCAAACAGTCCAAACTATCTTCCGAATACACAAAACCGGAATTTCAAAACCTTATTTTGAGATAATCAGGTTTTGAAAAATTCCAATTCTGCAAACAAACGGGGCCTAAGGGTGTATCGCAAAGTGTTTCCATCCTCATTGCGAATATTTTGGAAGTGTCAAAAAAGGAACAACCCATACAAGTATGATTGTCCCTGTACATGTTGACTGTCCCATGGTTGCTTATTTGTCACTGTAAACAATGTTAAGACAGCAGGGTGTTATGTCGTTTCCTAGGGTGTTATGTCACATGCCCTCAAGTCTCCATGAGGCCAGATATGGATCTTTTATGTTTTGAAGTGTCAAGGATGTAAATAAGGTCTGGTGAGATTATTTTTGATGTAATAAGGTCATTAGGACCATTAGATGTTAGATCAAGTCATTGTTGGGTCAAATTGTCAAAGTTACTCAAAAATTGTCAAAATTGTAAAAGTTACCGTTATGTGGAAAATAAGAGTCAAATGGCCAAATTTGATGTCTAAAGTCATGTAAAGGTTTTTATAGCTATTTGGATCTATTTTGATGAGTTTTGGGTCATAGAAGAGTTTCGGAGTAAAAGTTGTTAAGTTATCAATAACACAAAATGAAAGTTATATTAGTGCCTCCAATGATCATGAGGAGTTGTAATTCGGGTTTGGTTGGTTGTTAAGGTTTTTTGGGTTAATAAATGCTTGTACAACCTCGGTGGAGGGGTTGATGGTCGAAGTATTGTGAAAAGAATCAATACACTTGGAGATTTCTGCACTTTTTCTGAGTTTCACCACGTAACAGTCTGAAAATGCTCACTTTTCACCATTGAAACTCATTGATCTGTCTTTGGAGTCGATTGGGAATTGAAGGGGAGTGAATCTTATACTATTTCCATTTTGTCAGTCAATTTTATGCAGTATTGTTAAAGATATCTTGATTTTGGTGAAAACTGTCAATAACCCTATCTAAGTTAACCCGAGAGTGAAGAAAATGCATTATGTGTTATTTCCACGTTGAATAAAACCCCACAAATGGGTGGAAAGATGTACATTAGTATTCTCTTTCATTTTTTATTGGTTGCAGATCTCCATGCAGACTTTGGCACGTGTTAGGGAAGACACAAAACCTATTTTTTTGTGTCTCAGTCCATGATTGGCAGTGAATTAGAGTTGTGCCAAGGGTATGAATACCAGGTAGGAGCCTTGGAAGGGTGGTGAAGGTGTAATGGGGTGTGTGGGAGAACAATATACATGTTCCAACTCATGGTGGGTCTATATATCCATCTAACAATCAAATACTCTTGACTGTCCTAATCCTTATGTTGAGACTGTCACAGTTTGACAGTGGGCTGCATCACTGCTCCTGCAGACTTGGAAGTGGGTTTGATGGTTGGATCTGATGCTAAGGGTGTATCGCAAAGTGTTTCCATCCTCATTGCCAATATTCTGGAAGTGTCAAAAAGGGAAGAATCCATACAAGTATGACAGTCAATCACTTGTCTTTATCTTTTGCAATTGTGTACTCAAGATACACCATGTCATTGCATGCAACTAAAATACTGTCACTTTTTCATATGAACTCTCTATAGCTTGAAAATCATGTGTTTGCTGCTGTCACCATGTACATATCTTCATTGTTGCTTCCAATCCAATGGCTCTTGGCACTTCTGTTTCTATGTATTCATCATTTTCCCCCTTTGTCAACAAGCCACTGTTATGACCTATGGTCTATCCATTGTTATGGTTTTTATATGCATGATTTTGGATCAGATTCTGTCTCATGCTTGTCACTGTTTTTTAATCATTGCAAGAGCACTATCTCTATGTTGTATAGCAATGATCTTCATATGACATAATGACAGTAATCACTGTTTCTAATAAAATAGCACTATCACCATTGGCATCTATCACCGTTCGTGATATTCATGTTCATCGCTGACCCCTGTCACAGGTTGAGTGTCATGTGTGGACTATCATTTCTACCTTTTAGCAGCTTCCAGTTCACTGTCTTCTCCTTGTCTACATGGGTAGTAATATGAACTATGACTATCAATACTCTCTTGAACAGTCACTTCTCTGCATATTCTTGGTCCTTGTGACTGGTTTAAATATCTAATGCCATTGTTTACTACCCTTTGGACTGCACTTTTGTATGAGGTTCTCATTTAAATTTGTCACGACTACCCTGGTAGCCCTCAGATACTATAATTATCTGCATAGACAGTGTATTTCCTTGTTCATGATATATTACTCTTCATTATGACCTCCATAACGAGGTTTGTAACATCCATCACACCTCTTTAAGAAACTCTATCAAGCACCAAAAAGACTGATGTTAAACAATTTAATCATTAGCCACTCTTTGTTTCACAAGTCACATTTTCATTGCTTGCAATGTCTTTGTCACAAAAAAGAAGGTAAATTTGGTATAGCAAACCTCCCCTCTTTGACTGACTTATACGTCTTATGATTACTAAGACTCATGAAGGTCTACTCTTAAGAGATTCTGATGTTCAGCATTGCACTGCCCCCAAATTCTTGTATACTTTAACTTTTTCACACCCATTAAAACAGTCCACTCCTCTAACTGTCCTCTTGATATAAGAACTCTCTTTTTTAATCATACGACTGCCTTCTTGATGCTAAATGTTGGCTCTGCTGGATATACTCTTCTCCTAGGTGTATATGAACCAGATTCATTACTCATGAAGCAAGGTAAGTAACACCATTAACAAATGCTAAAGCCCCTGCAGCTAGTGGAAGAAAATCAGTACCACAAAATGAAAGCTTCTAGGGCAAAGAAAATGCTTCTATCTGTGACTTTTGAAGCCCTTTGTGTTGCTATTCACTAAAATGGTCACCCTAGGCTACCGATCCCTTTGAAAGTTCAAATGCTCATCTTAGAATTTTCTGTCCTTTTGTGATGTCTGCTATCTTTCACATTAATCTCATGTTCCCTCTTTAAAACGTTGCTGACAGCTCATTGGTATGTGTTGCTCTTGTGAGGGTTTTGGCATTTTTTAACTGAGACTATCATTCTGAACAGTTATATCTGCCTTCTCACCATTAGAACAGTATCTATTGCATTATATCTTCTCGAAAGCCATGGAAGCCAATGTTCTTTAAATGAAATACTCTGATCTTTAATACAAATCTGCTGTTATTCTCACTTTATATTTACTAGAACAACAATCAGGTCGTTCTCATAATGCACACATTTGATCATGACATTTGATCCTTCTCTAAAAATGGCAGTGAAAACTCTTTCCTCAAATGTGAATTCTCTTTGGCCCAGACTGTAGACAACTTTTTGGTGTGCAATAAGAATGTTCTAGCACTCTTTCTAATGGGGAAGATCTCTATTTGTTCACTTGATAATGCATCTATGCACTCACAAACTTGGGGTTTCGAAGATTTGTATGCTAAAACAAAACATCTCTTAAGAAAAATAACACTGCTTTGGCAAAACTTCCTATTGCTGTTATCTCGAGTCGGTGTTAAGAGCATATGAAATAAAAACAAGATGAGCATTCAAGCTCACGCCTTACAAAGGAGACCACCATTAATTTGGACAGTATAAGGCACCCACGAGATAAGACGCAAACTGAAAATACCTGTCAACATTTCCCAAACTGGATACGGCATGTGATTGTAAGACCATTTCTTCTCTCTGCCTGCAACATGAAACTGCTAACTGCTCTTATTAAAATCTTCCCCAAAAAGCTGATTATCATTAAGCTCCACGCAACTGCAAAGCAAAGCTTTATGCTGAAGTTATTATCACATCTCCAACTGCTGGCCATCATTATAGAAGGACTCTGCTTGAAATAGTTCTAACTACCTACCATAACAAATTTTTCATGATATTGGCTATAAACTCATACATCTTCAGCCCTTCCAATTCAAAACAATGGGATATTTTGCAGACCTAAAAAGATCAAGATTTTAGGAAGTTTCCTTCATAAGTTCCAACAAGCTGGATTTATGATTTTCAATCTGAACGATTTGTTCCCTGTTCATTGCCAATTCATTTGAATTGCGGCTACTGCACTGGATTTTATAACTATTTCGGCTACATTACTTGTGTTCTGCTTCTCATTAGGAACCGCCTCAACAACAAGCTTTAAATCAAAAGGTTGGTCATTCACAACACATTTGGTGTCACAATCTGAGTGTTTGGAGGTTTTTAATTTTAAAACTACTTGTGTATCTTTATATCTTGATCCATGATCTACATTTGAACCTCTCCCATCTTTCGGTTTAGCAAATGAACTTTTACCACAACTTTTATCATGATCTTCATGCACAGATTGACTTTGAGGAACTGTTACCTCAACCTGCCAGTGGTGCAGGAGCACCTAACTTGCCCTCAAGTCTCTATGAGGCTAGATATGGATCTTTTATGTTTTGAAGTGTCAAGAATGTAAATAAGGTCTGGTAAGATTATTTTTGATGTAATAAGGTCATTAGGACCATTAGATGTTAGATCAAGTCATTGTTGGGTCAAATTGTCAAAGTTACTCAAAAATTGTCAAAATTGTAAAAGTTACCGTTATGTGGAAAATAAGAGTCAAATGGCCAAATTTGATGTCTAAAGTCATGTAAAGGTTTTTATAGCTATTTGGATCTATTTTGATGAGTTTTGGGTCATAGAAGAGTTTAGGAGTAAAAGTTGTCAAGTTGTCAATAACACAAAATGAAAGTTATATTAGTGCCTCCAATGATCATGAGGAGTTGTAATTCGGTTTTGGTTGGTTGTTAAGGTTTTTTGGGTTTATAAATGCTTGTACAACCTCGGTGGAGGGGTTGATGGTCGAAGTATTGTTAAAAGAATCAATAAACTTGGAGATTTCTGCACTTTTTACGAGTTTCACCACGTAACAGTCTGAAAATGCTCACTTTTCACCATTGAAACTCATTGATCTGCCTTTGGAGTCGATTGGGAATTGAAGGGGAGTGATTCTTATACTATTTCCATTTTGTTTCAGTCAATTTTATGCAGTATTGTTAAAAATGTTAAGGTTTCAACCCAGAATAGCATAAATAAATAACAGATTAAGCAAGAAACACAATGACACCAGAGATACCCTGGGAAACCCTCCTACTCGAGGGAAAAACCCAGCCACACCCAAAAGCATGTCCTTTATTGAATAATCAAACAGTCTGAATACAAAACTCACAAGCTTCTGAGTCTGCACACTCTTCAAGATTAATACACAAGAATACTGAATTTGCAACTGGTAGAACTTCACCCATAATGATACTACACATAGCAATAAATCACAACCACACACGCTAATCACAGAATAAGAACCTTGCATACTATACATACTAGCTGCCCAGCAAAGAATCATTCACGATAATATATTTCAGTCACGGGAGTATATATCGCGCCCAATACATAACACAGCTAAGTAATGAACACACGCAAAGAGTCACAGCTCACTGATTGAGTAATACAGCAGAGGCTCAGCTCACCGATTGAGCAATACACAGCAAGGGCTCAGCTCACTGGTTGAGCAACACATAGTAAGGCCGAAAGCTCTTCACACATCTTCAAGAATACACCCGCTGCTATACTATCTTCAATCAGAGAGTAAATACATGCGAACAACCATAAGAACACAAAACGATATATCACATATATCATCTCAAGACACTTTCTCTTGTCGTGAGCGTAAGTCGAATAGACTTCCCCGTAGCTGAAGGTTTCCACGGAAGAACACAAAGAGATAGTCGTTACAATCATAACGGATACCATTCAAAGCATTTACGGTAATTAATACCGTGAACCGTCGACAGCTATGCATAGCGAGTCCATGAAGACAAGAGATACCACACACGGTGCCAAGTAATCATAACACCAAGTAATAATGATGCCAAACGGTCAGGATGCTATGTAGACATACAGCCAAGCAGTCACGGTGCCATGTAGACACAAGGCCTCTAACGCACGATACCAAATATGCGATACACAACATAGAAACCTCGATGCCAAACATAAGTGGGGTCCATGACATTATAGCAAGTAACCGGAAATCTCTCTCGAAGCTACCAATACATTAACTTTTTCTGAGTTTCACCACGTAACAGTCTGAAAATGCTCACTTTTCACCATTGAAACTCATTGATCTGCCTTTGGAGTCGATTGGGAATTGAAGGGGAGTGAATCTTATACTATTTCCATTTTGTTTCAGTCAATTTTATGCAGTATTGTTAGAGATATCTTGATTTTGGTGAAAACTGTCAATAACCCTATCTAAGTTAACCCGAGAGTGAAGAAAATGCATTATGTGTTATTTCCACGTTGAATAAAACCCCACAAATGGGTGGAAAGATGTACATTAGTATTCTCTTTCATTTTTTATTAGTTGCAGATCTCCATGCAGACTTTGGCACGTGTTAGGGAAGACACAAAACCTGTTTTTTTTTGTGTCTCAGTCCATGATTGGCAGTGAATTAGAGTTGTGGCAATGGTACGAATGCCAGGTAGGAGCCTTGGAAGGGTGGTGAAGGTGTAATGGGGTGTGTGGGAGAACAATATACATGTTCCAACTCATGGTGGGTCTATATATCCATCTAACAATCAAATACTCTTGACTGTCCTAAGCCTTATGTTGAGACTGTCACAGTTTGACAGTGGGCTGCATCACTGCTCCTGCAGACTTGGAAGTGGGTTTGATGGTTGGATCTGATGCTAAGGATGTATCGCAAAGTGTTTCCATCCTCATTGCCAATATTCTGGAAGTGTCAAAAAGGGAACAATCCATACAAGTATGACTGTCCCTGTACATGTTGACTGTCCCATGGTTGCTTATTTGTCACTGTAAACAATGTTAAGACAGCCTAGGGTGGATGGGGCGGGGGGGGGGGGGGGGGTTAAGATTTGTATTTTGACTATTGAAGAGAGAGTCATTGATGTGCCCTTTAGTACCCTTGGGTTGGTGTGTGCTTAATTGGCATTGGGAGTTGTGTCTACAAGAAACTAGGAGTCCTAATTGGGAAAGGACTAGTGGAAGTAAGATTTTGTGAGTTGGTGTGGTTCAAGGGTTGGAAGATCTCAAGATAGATTTTGGCAAGATGAGTATGCCTAAGGTGATGTATGTCAGTGGTTGTATGGGATTTGGGAGTAGGAGTGAGTCTTTGGGGTATTGAAGCAACTTAAGGGGCTAGTAGCCTAGTGAGGGCTTGGGGGTTTGTTACCTATTGAATAGGTGAGTTGGGAGAAAGATCTCCCTAATAGGTCGAGATTGGTGGATGCTCTGCATCAACCAGCCATCTACATTTTTCTAACCCTGCTTATGAAATAAGGGTAGATTTGTCTTTTTGTCAGTTAGAGGAGATCTTTTCCATATATTCTTAACAAAAGAAGTATTTGGAGGAGACCTACTAACAGGTGTGCTTCTTTTCTTTACAGAGCCAAACTTGGGCTTGAATGTATTGGAAGGCATAAACGCAACAGAAATATGATCTTCAAACACATTTTCTGCAAATTGGAAAAAAAAAGAAGTTGAATAAGAACAAATAAATCATAATGTTAAACTCAATCTATGGCATATTGTAAATCATCTATTTATTCTAGAAGAATCGGTTAACTAAATGCACTGTGGTGTAGAATTGGGGGAAACTACATCCAATTAAAAATCAAGCCACTTGAAATCTACATGAAATTCTGAAAGGTTCTAGTTTGCTTGAATAGTAGCTCCAAGATTTATGATGGATATGTACGAATCAATAATGTCATGGGATGGAATGGCAAAAAAGACCCAAATTAATTTATATTAGTCTACAGAGGATGGTAATTAAAATACAACCTTCTACAAAAAAACATGTCAAGTTGAATGTAGCCTGATTTGAATTGGGTGATAAATTATGAAAATGAAGCCAACAGTAACTATCTTATTCCTGGAAACTCCAATGATAATGATGATAATGTCTTGATTGGATCTCCAATGAGAAACTAGGTGGAGAAATGGGAATATGATTTGAAAGAAATTTCAGTGATCAATATGAGGTGCAGACATCTGATGACTTCAATTTGGTATTAATTAGTCATCAGTTCTGTTGGGCTCCCACAAAGTGTTGCTCAAAAGGAAGCACCATCAACCCATCATGCAGGCTATTAGAGAAGAGAGTCCTTATATATTTACTCTGGCCCACAACAATCACACTAGTTCTACTCCCTCTGAAATTTTTTTATAAGCTAGAAAACATCAAGAACAAATTGAAGAAGAAATGGGACACTAATTCCATCCCCTCTAAGGAGCATGTTTTAGAAGATAGTAACTATCAAGAAAAAGTTGACGAAGAAACATTGGAAACAGGGAAGATGGGATTCATTCCCAAAGGCCTCAATCATAATGCGAATAGCAAATAGCAAGATAAACTCTATATAACCAATAGTGGAGTCCAAAAGCCCTATAAACTTAAAGTTGCAAGCATAAATAAACCTTGAAAAGAACTTTCAGCATAAAAGGCTGTATTAGTACCAATATTTCATGGCTAATTAAAAGCAATAATAAAGTGGTAGGGTATATGAAGGACAAAAAATATTTGTTTCACAGAGATGCATCGTCTGGGAAATTCCAGTCATGCTTTGTATGGGAGTATTTTAGGGACACAAGCATGGATATAGAACTTCCCAGACATTACAATATAAAAAGAAATTGTGGAAATGTTTCGGAAACTTAAAGATTTATGGAGTAAGGCAGGAAGAAACTTATAAACCCTGTGAAAATTTCACCACATCAAACTGATCAAGAGTCCACGTGTGCTAAAATTTAACTCATTCAAGAACTAGTGTTTACAAGAAAAACCAAAAACCAATAGAACCCCACGTCAATAACTTTTTGCTGGTTAGGAAGACAAAATTCAAACACTAAGTTAGATTAAGAAAATGAAAGGATTGACAACTATTAATAGAAAATTTAATGAGGACTGACAGACACAAACCCTAAAAGGTTCCTAACAATTTTAAAACTGAAATCCATACGAAGAAAAATCCAGAACATGGGGTAAATGCAGGAGAATGAAAGCCATTTAGGAAAATTTGAAAATGTTATTTCAGTGGCAGTTGTAAACCCCAAAAAGAGCTAACCACATAAAATCCTTATGAAGCAAAATTTAAGATCTAGTCAAATATAGAAGAAAGAAAGTCATTTATGAAAATTTGATAATGTCAAGGTGATGACAGATAAACCCTAAAGAGCGTTTAACACTTAAAATCATGTATCAAGTCCCCATTAATATTCAGTAGCACTAATTACAAAATCTAAGGAAAATGCATCACAAAGACAGGAATGTGTGAACAGTAATTGAATTTTAGATGAGGCCATATAGAAACCCTTAACACTGCTCAAGCAAAAAAATTGAGTCAAATAAACTCTAATAGAAATGATAGAAAGGAAAACGAACTTTTTTTTTCAAAATGGCATGGAAATAATCTTAAATTTGCAGCAGAATCAAATTCTAGAGGCTTTGTTCAGGGATATTAACAGAGAATAAACAAAAAAAATTACAATTAAAACCAAAGTAATTGTAAATATTTACCTGTCAAACCATGCAAAATCACCCCCCGCCTTGAGAGATGGCTTGTCAAAAGATGTCTATAATTGTGTCAAAAATTTAGATTCAGATTGAATGATGGGGTATCACAACCAAACTAAAAAGAGCTAGAAATCGTGCAATCTTGTGTTTTTAAAAGATGAAAAGGTAGAAAATTTTGTTTTGCTCTTTTATTGTTTTCTACTCAAGCAATACTCCAAATATAAAACATAATTAAAACATAATTGTAATGTATTTGTTAAGGATAATTGTATGGTTGCCTCATCCTATTTTGAATATTGATTTCCTTTCCCTCCAAATCACCCTTGTGATGAAAAGTACTATGATAAGCATCGGACCTTCATATTTCTTGTACCATCCTTAGTCTACAATCGCCAATTCATCTTCTACTCTTAGGTTCTCTGCTCTTCTATGTACCAAATTACCACACACTTCTTCTACTCTCAGATTCACACACTTCTTGTCCCATATATGTACCAAATTCTAATGACCAAATGTTGGCTTTGGACTTTATGTTAAAGTTGTTCAATTTAGCCATCTTTAGCTTAGTTCATAATACATACAAAGGTAATTATGTTGTTTAATAACAACTTCAAAACTTCAGAAGCACATCATGTGGAACTTGACTTAACCAATGCTTCACGAAAAGGTATTCTTAGATTCACACACTTCTTGTCCCATCAATGTACCAATTCTAATGTCCAAATGTTGGCTTTGGACTTTATGTTAAAGTTGTTCAATTTAACCATCTTTAGCCTAGTTCATAATACATACAAAGGTAATTATGTTGTTTAATAACAACTTCAAAACTTCAAAAGCACATCATGTGGAACTTGACTTAACCAAATGCTTCACGAAAAGGTAATCACTTTAATTTATGTTACTGGTTCTCATATCTGTTTTCATTTTCCGAATCACAATAGAAATTTCTAATATTGCACGCTATGTGTATCATCATCATTATGATTGAATGCCTCCTAATTACTTTGTATATCTTATGTGTTTACTCTACGCTTTGTATCCTTTGTGTGTTTGCTTTGTGTCTTATTTGCTTTGTGTGTTTGCCCTAATTTTTGTGCATTTTCTCCTTATCTTACATATATGCTTTATGTCTTACGTGTTTGCATCATGTTTGATTCATGTCTTCTTTGTGCACACTTTATGCTCTATGTGTTTGTTCTTCATGTTTTGTGCATTGATTAAATTCATGAATGTGTTTGTTATATTTTAGGAATGATGGTTGGTGCTTAGAAAATCTTTAATATCCATGTCTCTTTATCTCTTTGAACTGAAATTTTTGTATGCTAACATTTTTATTATATACTTTTTAACATTTTCTCTAACTTCAATTTTTTATCATAATCATTTTCATTCAATGCCTACTAATCGACTTGCGTGTCTTATATGTTTCGTCTTACCTTGTATCATTTGTGTGTTTTCCTTGTGTCATACGTGCTTACTCTTTATTTTGTGTGTTTTCTATGTGTTTTGTGTATAAGCTTTGTACCTTACATGCTTGCATCATGTTTGATTAATGTCTTCTTTGTGTATAATTTATACTCTATGTATCTTTTCATCATACTTTATATTTCCAGCCATTGACATTGTGTACTGACTAAATTCTTCAATGTATTTCTTGTATTTTATGGGTGATAGTTGGTATATAGAAAATCTTTCATAGCTATGTCTCTTTACCTCTTCAACTTAGAATCTTTGTTTGCTAAAATTTTCATTATATACTTGTTAATGGTCGTACATGTCATGTGTGTTTTCTTTTTGTGTAGCTTGTTTTATGTGTTTGCTCTGTTTCTTAGGTGTTTTTTCCATGTCTGACTCATGTCTGCTCTGTGTATGGTTTATGTTCTATATTTGTCTTCTTCATGTTAAGTATTTACTTTGAATGACATTGTGTATTTATTAAATTCTTCAATGTGTTTGTTCTATTTTTGAGATGAAAATTGGTATGAAGAGAAGCTAACGTATCATGTGTGTTTGCTCTGTGTGTAACATGGTTTATGTGTTTGCTCTGTTTCTTGCGTGTTTTTTCCATGTCTGACTCATGTCTGCTCTGTGTATGATTTATGTTCTATATTTGTCTTCTTCATGTTAAGTATTTCCCCTGACTGACATTGTGTATTTATTAAATTCTTCAATGTGTTTGTTGTATTTTGGGGATGACATTTGGTATCAAGAGAATCTCACGTATCTGTCTCATTACATCTCCAACTTAGAATCTATGTTTGCTATCTTTTTTGTTATATAAAACTTAATTTACTTTTATGCCATGTATGTTACCTCTCTTGCTTGTTTGGCATGTTTTCTTCTTGTCTTCCACAAGAGAATTGTGTACTACATGTATAATTTATGTGTGCTTCATGTCGACTTTGTGTATAGATTACTTGTGACTCTGCTTGTTATGCATTTTTTCTTAATGTTGTGTGTTTCACGTGGAGGCCATTTTGGATTGATAAGTGGCCGAGCTTTGATTTTTCTTGGATTGACATGTGCAAATTGTTGACTTGGTGGTTAACACCTCCTTGGAGAATTGTGACATGGCTTAACCGCCTCCCGTGGATCGGGTTAAATCTGGCATTTGTATAGGGCATTGATAGTTTGAACTTTTGGTGCAACGACAAATGATTCCAACAATTGGTATTAGAGCCTTGGGTCATGGTTTCGAGTCTCCCTTCAGTGGATGCTTACATTCGGTGTTGAGATGGAGATTGTTGACTTGGTGGTCAACACCTCCTTGGAGATTCGTGACATGGCTTAACCACCTCTCGTGGATCGGGTTAAATTTGGCATTTGTATCGGGCCTTGACAATTGAGATTTTGGTGCAACGACAAATGATTCCAACATGATTTTTCTTGCGTTGGGAGTTTAGATTGACTTTCTTATACATATCTAATCGTGCTTGGCCCTTTGAGCAGCCAAATATGGTAGGATTCTAGCGTGCAACTTTGGTGTCAAACTAATAAAGCTCCAAATTCAAATGTTCAAATGTTTGCTTTCTAAATTTAGAGGATAGCACGAGTGTTTTCTCAGATCATTCCTGGCACATGCTCTTTTTAGAATAGCTTGAGGACACTAGGGCCTAGCGTTGGATTATTGTCCAATTAGCTTTGCTTTTTCGTCCTATGTTGCTCTCTGTATCTCATTGTCATATGTGCTTTCATCTTCAGAATCACAATAGCAATGTATAATCGCTCGCCATATGTGTCATGTCCCCATTTTGGCTGACATCGTTTGGCATGACGGATTTGCCTATCATCGACTCTCGTAGGCAAATGGTTTGGAGAGAGGGTCATTATGTTGATCATTTGATTGCATATTGCTGACAGAGCCTACATTCGGTAGAGCCTACATCCAGTTTGGGCCTACATGCAGTTGTAGTGGAGCCTACATCCAGAGTGAGCCTACATCTAGTTTGAGCCTACGTTCAGTCATAGTTGGGCCTACATTCAGTTATGAGACATTTGGGCCTACATTGTTATAATTTTGAGTTGAGAAATGTACTTTATTATTATAATGTTATTTTATTATAAAGTACATTATAATTGGATGTTTCTAGAAGTTCTAGCAACTTCTCAAGGAAAAGAATAAATAGAGGGCTTGGGCTTTCATTTGGACATGCTTAAATTTGGGATTTCTTCTACTTCTTCCATTGTGAAGCAATTTGTAGTCTTTTGGTCTGCAAATATCATTCGATCTTTGGGAACGATCACTCCCCTAGATTGGCATAACTGAGGTAGTGAAATATCTACTGAAGGGTTGCATGATTGGAGATGGTACTCAGCCATTTCATGTGGATTTCATGTGAAGATTGATTTGAGGGTTTGAATCTGATTGAATAAGGGTTTTGATTGCATCATTGCATTGGAGAATCAATTTGATTGAGTTTGGAGATCATTTTGGTGCATTTCCTGAGAAGTCCATACCAGGGCCTGGACTCACATTTTCACTCATAACTTCATAACCAGCTGGAGTTAAATTTTATGCATTGGAGGGGTTATAGTCTAACCCTAGGCGATTCTGATTATACCTCTCTTGGCACCCAACTCCTTGCAAAATATTTATAGCAGGTGCCGTACTGTACGGCCTGCATCAGGGGGCTGTACGGCAGGTGACAGAGGAGCAGTTTGTGGTCGGTTCAGTCATCACTTTCATCAGCAATTAACAACAGTCAAGGGCAGCGTTTTTCCAGGTTCATTTCATGTGATTTGTATGTTGATATTTGTTGTAAAAATTGCATTGAAGGTGGCACATGTAAACACTTATAACAGTTCAGAATTTGTCATAATCAGTCACTGTTTCTCTTCATTTGTAATTGTATTGACATAGCAAGGAAGGTGCATTGTACGGACTTGACATTGTTCATGTATGAATTTGTAACAGTCCTTTATATTCTCAGAATTCAGTCACTGTCACAGTTTGTGCATATTGTAATCAGACTTTGTTATTGTGGATTGATATGATAGAAGGTGCATAGTAAGTTCATAGTATTAGTGCTCATATGAAAGTGTTTGTAACAGTCATACATTTCTAGGAAATCAGTTTACTGAACGTTGCAATCAGAATTAAGAAGTTCATGATCCATATTGGCATTGAGTCTTTGCATTGTTTAGAGATTCATTGTTGCTCATTGTATTACATTTCTATATTGGTTTTATTATCTCAATTGCAATTGGATGCCAAAAACAATAAACATATTGAAACACATCATTGCAAGCAAAACATTTCAGTGCATGTCAACTGTTTGACTAATTGCCACAGTTCAGATTTGGGGTGTTTTAGTGATCCTTCTAGAAGGGGTCATTACAATATGTATTATGATCATCTTCATTTAATGCCACCTAATTGTCTTGTGATCTTACATATTTACTCTCCTTGCATATTTTTTGTGTTTGCTTTGTACCTTATGTGATTTGTGTGTTTTCTCCATGTTTTTTTTGTTTTCTCCAAGTTTTGTTTGTTTTATCCATTTCTTGAGTATATGCTTTGTGTCTTACATGTTCGCATCATGCTTGATATAGGTCTTCTTTGTGTATATATTGTGCCCTCCGTGTCTCTTCTTCATGTTCAGCATTTCTAGCTAATGACAATGTGTATAGATTAAATTCTTCAATGTGTTTGTTATATATTGGGACTGATAGATGGTTTTTAGAGAAACTTTCATATCTATGTTTGTTTACCTCTTCGCTTGGAAGATTTGTTTGCTAACATTTTCATTATGTACCTATTAATTATCTTGCATGTCGTGTGTTCTTGCTCTATGTAGTGCACATTTTTTGTTTTTTCTATATGTCTTGTGTTATATTTGTGTTTTCTCCATGTATTGAAGACATAATTTGAGCCTTACGTGTTTGCATCATGATTCATATTTTCTTTTTGTATGTTTTATGTTCTATTTGTGTCATCCATGGAGTATGTACCTATTAATTCCAACACTTCTTGTCCCGTCAATGTACCAAGCATTATTTCTTTCACACTCTCATCATGTTTTACTAACTTCACAAGGATTTCTTCCTTGATCTCTTCTACTTTAGATTTTATCACCATCTTTTCCTCTTTCTTATCTACCGGTGCATCATTCTACAACGCTGTTGTCATAGTATCTTCAAGCCGTAAAATTCCTTCAACCTCTATCTTCCCTTCATCCTCTAGTTGCACAAATTATTTCTTGCCACACCTAAGCACCCTTGTCGCTCCACTCTGTCGTTCTTCTGTTCCCATCAACGGGCGCAACATTAAAGAAACCACATCCTTCTCAATCTGATATGTAGTTTGTCTTCAATCATACAGGGCATACCTCTCATATTGTCAAGGTATCCCTAACAACAAATGACATGCTTTCATGGGTACTACCAAGGTTGAAAATCTCGGACTCGGCAATAACTCGACTGACCCAAAAAATTTGAAAAACTCGAAATCACCAAAAACTCGGCGAAAAAATCGGCAATAAATCGACACTTTTATCGAACATTTGAAAATATATAATTTCTTAAAATATTCTTAAAAACACACACATATACACCAAATTTGTAGAGTATAT
Source organism: Chamaecyparis obtusa (assembly GCA_027943335.1). Taxonomy (NCBI): domain Eukaryota; kingdom Viridiplantae; phylum Streptophyta; class Pinopsida; order Cupressales; family Cupressaceae; genus Chamaecyparis; species Chamaecyparis obtusa. Next base: position 34,656 of record BSBK01007932.1, read on the forward strand.
ACTGATTTGAGATATCCACCATATATGAATCAAAGTTTTGAGTTAAATACATAGCAATTACTATTAGAACTTAGCAGATTAACATAGAGTCATATACCAAAAAACAAGCGCGGCATCTAAATAAAAATAAGTTCAATACATATCAAAGTCAAACTCCATGAAACTACAACTTCTGAAGACATAGTAGGTTCAAGTTTCAATATCAATGAAAACTAGAAGTAGAAATCATAAATTGCGTCTATGACTAAAGCTCAAAAGAGATCGCTACTGCTGGGTGGGTGGTGCTGAAGTAGTTGCACCATCCCCAACAGGGGGCTGAATAGGTGCCTCAATAGAAGCCCCTGATGGATCATGACCAAGCTCATGTTCCTCCTCACGTGCTGCCACTTCTGCATCCCAATCATCTTCCTCCATATCAAAGTCAGCTAGCTGATCATCAATCAAGAAAGGATCCACAGGTACATCCACATCCACATCATCACCATCAGGAGGAGCAACCCAATTTGTTGCATATGGATCAATCTCATCAAGGTCAAGTGCTTCATATGAAGCTTGCCCTTGTACCTTCTTTGCATGCAATCAAAGGTTGTACCGCACATAAACCAAGTCATTCAAGTGCTTCTGAGTCAACCTATTGCGCTTCTTTGTATGTATGTTCTCAAACACACTCCAATTTCACTCACAACCAGAAGCACTACATGGCTGCGATAATATTCGGATGGGAAGCTTTTGAAGATTAGGTGTTGTGGCACCATATTCTTCCCACCACAGATCTACAAGGATTAAAAAAAAGTTAAACCATTTATAATGTGGCGAAGATTCTAATAAACTTAATGAGCTAAATAAACGGTATAATAAAACTAAACACATGTTCTTGTTTACCTGGCTGCAGAGTGTATCTCCTACGTTTGCAATCAAGTGAAGAAAACAATGGCCCATCTTCACTCTTGTAGTTCTGTAACTCATCAAGTACAAGGTCTCGAAGGTCCAAATCAGCAACCAATCTCTGAATACATGTGTCTATGCCAACTTGAACCTCTGCATCTGCTTTGAAAGTGTCGGAGAAGTAATACTTGGGGTTCAAGTAGTAGGCAGCAGCATGAATATGTTGGTGGAGTTGTCGGTTCCACCTACGATCAATTATGTTCCATATGGGTCTATATTTGGTCTCATTTGACCTATACAAGTGTTGAATGGCCTCTTTGGCTCTATCCATGGCCTCATATAGATACCCCATGGGGCTTTTATCCCCATCTACTATTCAAAGAACCCTCACCAACGGTTCTGACACCTGGACATAAAAAATCTAACCAAAATCAGCGAATTGCATTATCTGAAAATTAAATAATAAGTCATCAATCAAGGTTCAAAAACTTACCTTGATGATCTCCTCTATTAGCTTGCCAAATCTAACATCAAACACAGCCTTTGTAACCTTCTCTGCGTCAGGCTTCTTGGCATAAGGACTCTCCAACCATTCCACACTCACAAACATCCGCCTTAGGTTGGGCAATGCATCTAATATGCTTTGCAAGTTGAGAAAATTAGTAGCAAAGCGTGTGACCCTTGATCGCACGAGATCCTTACCATCAGTGTATTGTCTCATAAGACTCAGGACCCATGTGTGATTGTAGATGTACTTTGTGATATTTCTTCCATATTCGACCACCTCCTCCACCCAACTCAGTTTCCCTAGGTCCTCAAGGAGCAAGTCAAGACAATGGGCAGCACAAGGGCTCCAAAATAATGTGGGATGCCTATCCATTAGAAGTCTATCGGTTGCCACATATGCAACTGCATTATCAGTCACAATCTGGATGACATTACTCACTCCCACTTCCACCACCACCTCATCCAACATGTTGCACAAAGTCTCTGCATTTTTCACTTGATCAGAGGCATCAATTGATTTTAGAAATACTAACTGCCCTCCTGAAGCAACAAGAAAGTTGATGAGCATCCTATTCTTACCATTTGTCCACCCATCAGATATAATAGTGCAACCTCTCTGTTCCCAAATTCTTCTTTTCTCTTCCACAAGTTGATGAATGCTTTGGACCTCATCCTGTAACAACGGTCGACTCACCTCATAACAAGATGGGGGCTTGAACCCTTTACCAAACACAAAGATCGCAACGACCACTTGATCACAATATGGACTACATAAAGCATTGAAGGGAAGATCGTTGTAGAACCAAAGTCTTGCAACTGCCACCTTTGTCTTTGCATGCATTTCTTTGTTCCATGTAGTGCCTTGCAATTCGGGCTGAACACCAGGAGTGTTACATGGAACCCAAAAGTCTGATATAAACCCGCCCACATTTACTGATCCTCGTACCCATGGCCCAATGGAAGAAGAAGCCTCTGCACCTGTTTGTGACCCTGTAGAACTAAAACTCCCAATTGGGGCTGCGATGGCCTCTGCTGTCCTCTTTTTAGCTACCTTATTTTGTGCATATGCTTCAAGGCTTTCGAAAGCCTCCCTCGTAACCTCTTCTGGACAACCATCACACGTAATATCATTTCCAGGAATCTTTGTAAGGTGATATTTGAGTCGGCTTATGCCCCCACTCATCTCCTTAGGGCAATGGTTACATTTGACATCTCGATTTGGACCTGGTGTCCAATGTATCCATAAAGCATCCCTCTTTCTGCCACCAGCCATTTTCTACACTGGAAGTCTGTAAGTACAAGGATAAAGAATCAGATGTTAGATCAAAATGAACTATGAAGTAAGATAATTATAATATAATATAAGTAAAAGTTAAAATGTCTTATTTAAAATTTAAAATAATAATTATTTTACAAATTTATATTGTTATTTAAAATTTGATATATATATATATTATATATTAAAATTGGTGATTTGCATATATAAAAAATAATAACATTCAAACTAAGGTATTTGCTAAATTCTGAAGAGTTTTATAATACATTTTTTAATTTATAAAATAAATCTACCATAATTTTTTATCTTAATTTATAATGCTGTAGAATTATTTAATATTAATAATTATTAATTATAATTTATGAACTATTAAACTTAGAAATTTTAATTAGTTAATGATAATATGATATATTATTATATTAATATATTATTATATAGTATATAGTTTAATAGTTATACTATATTATATAGAAATATAATAATTATTAATATTAATAAAAAAATATTAATATCCTATAGAAATATTAATATAGAAATTCAAATATTAATAATTTAATATCAAGAAGTAGAAATATTAATATAGAAATAATAATATAACCTTAAAATTTTAAAATCTCCTACCTGTTGGGCGTCCGCCAGGCGTTGTGTGCTGCAATGCTAGGCATTGTTTGTGTGCTGCAAGTGTCTTCTACAATGTCTTCGCAATGCCTTCCATGCCGTGTCTTCACAATGCCAGGCGACGTCTGTGTGCTGTAGGCATCTTCTGCAATGCCAAGCGTCTTCTCTACCTTCCCTGCCGTGACTTCGTTTTTAGTGCGACAGGAGGAATAAAACAAAATAATTCCATGTTTTAGGGCGATGCTTTGAATAAAACAAAAAAATAAAACACGTTTTTAAAAGTTTAAACATTGTTTTTTAAACAGCCGAGTTTAACCCGGATATCTCGCGCATTTCTGCCAGTTAAACCATTAATACCGCCGCGGGTTTTTCATTAAACCATGCGCGATTTTATCGGGGGCTGTTATTTGTTGCAATATATCGCGATACATGCGATATATCGCAGAGATCTTCAACTTTGGGTACTACATCACATAGAAGCCTATCTCTATAGCCACCAATTTGAAACTCAACAAAAGCTTGCTCCTTAACCAAAAGAGAATGTTCACCATTCAACCAAGAAATATAATAAGGATTCTCATGAGGTAAGCTTTCCAAATCCAATTTGTTAGTCATCTCTTGTGATACCATATTATCCAAACTACCAGAATCCACGAATCCATTACATACCTTGCCATTACACTTGCATCTGGTTTTGAAAATTGCCTTCCTCTAGAGCGTCTCCTCTTTTCTCATGTTGTGCTTTCAACTTCCAACCTTCTATGCAAACTTCAATCTATCTCCTCCGAGAGTTCTATATCCTTAGCTCTGATACCACTTGATGTAGAGGCCTTCTTGGAATGAAAAAGACATTAAGAACAAACTCAAACAAATTCCATGAATGACACTTGTAATTGGTTACTCCCCATGATCCAATTTGACAATCTACCAAAGACGTCTCTACCCATGCATCTCCTTAACATGAAATGCTCTTCACCAAAGATTTAACCTTGCTTTGAGGACTTATTTGCATACTAATCAACCCAATCAAAGACCTTGCAAAGCGACTTGAAAAGATTTGCTCATGCTTTCTTCATTCATGGGACCTAGGCCTACTAGCCCAATTCAAGCAATTTTTTCCCTATATCTTTCAGACTACTGATCTCAGACACAAAATGGAGACACTTTCAGACACCCATTCAGTAGTTGATAACATATCCAGGAACCAATACAAATTGTTTTGGAGCAAGTTATCCAACTTTTGTTGTTTTTAGATTTTTAAGGGAAATTAGGCCTATTTTCCAAAACAACGATTAGAATTATTAATCAACACTCCTCAACCTTCACTTAAAAGGTTGCAGCACATAAAAAAGGTACCAACTAAACTAATTTCAGAACTTGGAAGGCTCATTATATCATTAATTTACAAAACCCTCACTACTAGCCTGTCAACAAGGCTAAGAAACACAGAGTCTAACCCGCCTAGGGCATCAAAATTCATTCACCAGCGGCAATATCCACAATCGAGACCTTAAGAATCTTGAAGTAGACTCTCCAAACTACAATTCCACCTATTTGTATGAGATTTCAATAGTGGAAATGGAAGAAATTAATTTTTTCCTATGAAACCTCACACCCACGGGTTCTCAGACCTGCCGCTACAAAATCTTCCATAAACTTCATTATACTTCATGAAAACCCATAAGACCGGACCCAAAAGAAAGAAGACTCAATTCCCTAACAACCCCAATTTGCCTTGCATCATCAGGAGGCCGTACAGAGCTGTCGAGCAGCAAAAAACCAATAAAATTCAGAAATTTAAATAAATATTTTATTGAGATCTTCCCATTGTTACAAACTGATTAAAAATCCCCAAGATCCGTTCATTGGTCCATGAGACACAAGTATTTGAAGCATTTTATGAGTTCCCAACAGCCTGTAACTAACTCTTAAACTTCCTTTATCATTAGTCTTCTTAGTTTTCCATATCCTATAGTGCCTACGCCTCTGAGATGTCAAATATGGTAGGACAATAGCATGCAGCTATGATGTCTAGCCAATTTGTCTCCAAATTCTAGTGACCAAATGTTGGCTTTGGACTTTTAGTGGACATGACCTTGTACATGACTTTTTTTGAATTGTTGCTTACATAATAGTTTAAGTTGCAGATGAATGTATTGCTTCTTTGTTTGAAAATCTTGATTGGACAACTTATTTAATCTCCTAATGAATCTCTCTAGCAATGAGTCAAATTTAATTGTGGTTAGAAGTGTGAGGATGTCATCAAGTTCCTTGACATCTATAATCTAGTAATATTGTTACTTATTGTTTTTATCATATTTTGTGCTAACATTTGTGGGACTTCCAAAACACTTTATACGAACTATAGGCGAGGGCTTGCCATCTCAGGTAATTATTATCATTTATGTTAGTTGTTTTTTCCTCTGCTCTTAATGTAAGGCATTTATTATATTGTCATCATAGTTGTTGTGGTGGGAATACCTACAAGGGGCTTGACCAAGGCAAGCCCATATACAATACAATCTTTTCTTCTCTTTCATGTGTGAAGGTGCAAATTAGAAGGTTTTAGGCTACAACAAGGACACATATGGAAAGAGCAGAATAAGAAAAGCATTTTTCTGACTCACAATAGTGTAAAAATGGTATGACCCTAATGCTTAACACTTCTGTAATATTATGTAACTCCATATTTTAATGATAGCTAGATAGGAAATTGCTAAAAAAATTCGTGACATTATCTTCTGTCGAAACATGTTCAGGATACCAGGGCCTAGAGTTGGAATCCTACCACGCCAGCTTCAACATTCATTTTCAGGTTCCAATATGTATCTCATTATCAGATCTGATTTCTTATTTCATACTTGTGTTTTATATTTGTTGCATTATGTTAAAGTTGTTCAATTTAGACATCTTTAGCCTAGTTCATAATACATACAAAGGTAATTATGTTGTTTAAAAACAACTTCAAAACTTTAGAAGCACTTCATGTGGGACTTAGCTTAACCAAATGCTTCACGAAAAGGTAATCACTTTAATTTATGTTATTTTCTTTTTCCTCTACTCCCCTAAGAGAACATAGTTGTTATTATGATTATTACCATTTTTGAGGATTTGGGAAGACCAACAAGAGATTAGACAAACACAAGACCGTAAACAACACAACATTTTATAGTACTTCGTTTGTGTAGCTAGAAATTTGAAGGATTTAGCCCAAGAAAGTGGCATAGATGGATAAAGAGGACTAGGATGAACAATTTCAAGCTTTGAACAATACAAAATCCTAGGCCATTAAGAACCATATCTTCTAACTTCCTGTCCTGGCTCCAAATTTAGAGGACAACAACAACGTTTCCTCTAATCATTCTAGCCACACGGTCTTGTTAGAATAGCTTCCGAACAGTAGGGTCTAGCACTGGATCAGTGCCTAGTTAGCTTCAACATTTTGTCCAACGTTCCTCTCTGTATCTAGTTCTACTATCTGTTTTCAGTTTTTGAGTCACGATAGCAATCTCTAATATTGTGCTATGTGTATCATCATCATTTTGATTCAATGTCTCCTAGTTACTTTGTATATCTTATGTGTTTACTCTACGCTTTGTATCTTTTGTCTGCTTGCTTTGTGTCTTACGTGCTTTGTGTGTTTGCCCTAATTTTTGTGCATTTTCTCCCTATCTTACATATATGCTTTGTGTTTTACGTGTTTGCATCATGTCTTATTTGTGCACACTTTATGCTCTATGTGTTTGTTCTTCATGTTTTGTGCATTGATTAAATTCATGAATGTGTTTGTTACATTTTAAAAATGATGGTTGGTGCTTAGAGAATCTTTAATATCCATGACTCTTTATCTTTTTGAATTGGGATTTTCGTTTGCTAATATTCTTATTATATACTTTTTAACATTTTCTCTAACTTCAATTTTTTATAATAATAATTTTCATTCAATTTCAACGTGCCTTTTCATCATGTTTTATATTTTCAGCCATTGACATTGTGTATTGATTAAATTTTCCAATGTGTTTGCTGTATTTTGTGGGTGATAGTTGGTATATATAGAATCTTTCATAGCTATGTCTCTTTACCTCTTCGACTTAGAATCTTTGTTTGCTAAAATTTTCATTATATACTTGTTAATTATCGTACATTTCATGCGTGTTTTCTCTGTGTGTAGCGTGTTTTATGTGTTTGCTCTATTTTTTGCGTGTTTTTTCCATGTCTGACTCATGTCTGCTCTGTGTATGATTTATGCTATATATTTGTCTTCTTCATGTTAAGTATTTTTCTTGAATGAGATTGTGTATTCATTAAATTCTTCAATGTGTTTGTTGTAATTTTGGGATGACAATTGGTATGAAGAGAAGCTAATGTATCATGTGTGTTTGCTCTGTGTGTAGCATGTTTTATGTGTTTGCTCTGTTTCTTGCGTGTTTTTTCCATTTCTGATTCATTTTCTACTTTGTGTATGATTTATGTTCTATATTTTTTCATTCTTAATGTTTATTATTTCCACTGAATCACAAGGTGTATCTATTAAATTCTTGAATGTGTTTGTTGCATTTTTGGAATGACAATTGGTATGAAGAGAAGCTAACTCATGTCTGGTTTGTGTATGATTTATGTTCTATATTTTTCTTCTTAATGTTTATTATTTCCCCTGAATGACATTGTGTATTTATTAAATTCTTCAACGTGTTGTATTTTTGGGATGACAATTGGTACGAAGAGAAGCTAACGTATCATGTGTGTTTCTTTGTGTGTAGCGTGTTTTATGTGTTTGCTCTATTTCTTGCGTATTTTTTCCATTTCTAAATAATGTCCGCTCTGTGTATGATTTATGTTCTATATTTTTCTTCTTAATGTTAAGTGTTTCCCTTGAATGACATTATGTATTTATTAAATTTTTCAATGTGTTTCTTGTATTTTGGGGATGACAATTGGCATGAAGAGAATCTCACGTATCTGTCTGATTACATCTCCAACTTAGAATCTTTGTTTGCTATCGCTTTCGTTATATAAAACTTAATTTAATTTATGCCTTGTGTGTTACCTCTCTTGGATGTTTGGCGTGTTTGCTTCATGTCTTCCACATAAGATCTGTGTCTTACATCTATAATTTATGTGTGCTCCGTGTCGACTTTGTGTATATATTACTTGTTATGCACTTTTTCTTAATATTGTGTGTTTTTCGTGGAGGCCAACATTTTGGATTGATAAGTGGCCGAGCTTTGATTTTCTTGGATTGACATGTGCGAATTGTTGACTTGGTGGTCAATACCTCCTTGGGGATTCGTGACATGGCTTAATTGCCTCCCGTGGATCGGGTTAAATTTGACATTTGTATCAGACATTAACAGTTTGAACTTTTTGTGCAACGACAAATTATTCCAACAATTGGTATCAGAGCCTTGGGTCACGGGTTCGAGTCTTCCTTTAGTAGGTGCTGCAGGTTCAATCGGTGATGAGGGGGACATTGTTGACTTGGTGGTTAGCACCTTCTTGGAGATTTGTGAGATGGCTTAACCACCTCCCGTGGATCGGGTTAAATCTGGCATTTGTATCGGGCATTAACAGTTCTAGCTTTTGGTGCAACGACAAATGATTCCAACATGAATTTTCTTGCCTTGCGAGTTTTGATTGAGATTCCTATTCGTATCCGATCGTGCTTGACACTTTGAGCAGCCAAATAATGTAGGATTCTAGCGTGCAACTTTGGTGTCAAACTAATAAACCTCCAAATTCAGATGTTCAAATATTTGCTTTCTAAATTTAGATGATGTCACGAGTGTTTCCTCAGATCATTCTTGACACATGCTTTAATTGAAATAGCTTGAGGACACAAGGGCCTAGCGTTGGATTATTAACCAATTAGCTTTGTTTTTCGTCCTATGTTGCTCTTTGTATCTCATTGTCATATGTGCTTTCATCTTAAGAATCACAATAGAAATCTATAATTGCTCGCTATATGTATTATTATCATCTTCATTCAATGCCACCTAATTGTCTTGTGATCTTACCTATTTACCCTCGGTGCATATTTTTTGTGTTTTCTTTGTGGCTTATGTTCTTTGTGTTTTCTCCATGCTTTGTTTGTTTTTTCCAAGTTTTATTTGTTTTATCCATTTTTTGAGTATATGCTTTGTGCCTTACGTGTTTGCATCGTGTTTGATATAGGTCTTCTTTATGTATATATTATGCCCTCTGTGTCTGTTCTTCATGTTCTGTATTTCCGGCTAATGACAATGTGTATTGATTAAATTATTCAATATGTTTGTTATATTTTGGGAATGATAGTTAGTTTTAAAGAAAATTTCATATGTATGCTTGTTTTCCTGTTCGACTTGGAAGATTTGTTTGTTAACATTTTCATTATGTACCTATTAATTGTCCTACACGTCATGTCTTCTTGCTCTGTGTAGTGCGCATTTTTTATTTTTTCTATATTTCTTGTGTGTTTTGTTTATTTTCTCCATGTATTGAAGACATAATTTGAGCCTTACATGTTTGCATCATGATTCATGTTTGATTTTTCTACGTTTTATGTTCTATTTGTCTTCTTCACATTTTATATTTCCTGTGAATGACATGGTGTATTGATTAAATTCTTCAATGCGTTTGATGTATTTTGGTGTTGACAGTTGCTATGAAGAGATGCTTACATATCTATGTCTCATTGCCTATGCAAATCTGAATCATTGTTTGCTATCGTTTTCATTATATACTTTCTACTATTCTCGAATGTCATGTGCATTGCGTGTCTTGCATGTTTGGCGTGTTTTCTTCTTGTCGAGCGCATATAGGATTTATGACTTACATTTTAGATTCATGTCTTCCTTATGCATACTTTATCCCCTATGCATGTCTTCTTAATGTTGTGTAATTCCCGTTGACATTTTGGATTGAAAAGTGCCTGAACTTGGATTTTTCTTGGATTGACATGCGAATTTTTTTTGCCTTGGTGGTTTATATTAGCCATCTTATCCATATTCTACAGTGCGTTACACTTTGAGCTGCCCAAAATGGTAGGACAATAGCATGCACCTATGCTGTCCTCCAAATTTGGCTCCAAATTCTGATGTTTGAATGTTAGCTTTGGGATTTTAATGGACACGACCTTGCAAATGACATTTTTTGAACTGTGGCTTACGTAAAGGTCTAGGTTGCATATGGAATGTATTGCTTTATTATTTGAAAAGCATGGTTGGATAATCTATTTAATAGTTAAATAATCTCTCTAGCAGTGTGTCAAAATCAATAATAATAAGAAGAACGAGGATATTATCAAGTGCTATGTTATTCGCAATCTAGTGATATTGTTACTTATTATTTTTATTTTGTTGTGTAATGACATTTGTGGGAGTTCACAAACACTTTATACGGAGCACAAGCAAGGCTTGACATGTCAGGTAATCATTAATATTTAAGTAAGTTGTTTTTGCCTTTTCTTGCAAATAGAAGACATTTATTATATTTCCATCATACTTTTTGTGGTGGGAATACCAACAAGGGGCTTGACGAAGGCAAGCCCATATACAAAACATTGTTTTGGTCTCTTTCATGTGTGCAGGTTCATATTACAAGGTTTTAGACTACAACGACACATATAGAAAGAGAAGAATAAGATAAACATTTTTTGACTTATGACAATATAAAATTGTATGACACTAGTACTCAACACTTCTGTAATCTTGTTTTGACTACATATTTTGTGTATAGCTGCAAAGGTCTTTAATTAGAGCATTTCTCACATTGGCTCTTGTGAAAACATCTTCAGGATACTCGTGCCTAGTGCTGGAATCTTAGCAAGTCAACTTCAACTTTCAATTCCAGGTTCCTATCTTTGTCTCATTATCAGATCTGATTTCTTCTTTTGTGCCCGTGTTGTATATTTCCAGCATTATATTAAACTTGTTAAACGTAGTCCTCTTTAATCTAGTTAATAGCTGATACTAAGATAGCATTGTTGTTTACTAACATTTGCAAACATTTGCAAACATTTCATGTGTGACTTTACTTAAGCGAATGCTTCACAAGTAATCATTTTAATTCATGTTATTTTGTTTTTCCTCTCGCTATCCTAGGAGCACATAGTTGTTATTATGATTATCATAGTTTTTGTGGATGTTGGAACACTAATTTAGGACTAGACAAACGTCAGACCCTATAGAACACAACATTTTAGAGTCTTTTGTGTGTGCAATTGCAAATTTGATGGATTCAGAGTAAGAGAGTGGCATAGTTGGATGGAGAGGACTATTTTCCATTGCTCGGGGCTTGATATTTATTGTATTGACACGTTTGAATTTTCTTTCCATGGGGCTTCAAATTGCCAAAATTTTCCATATCTTAGAGTGCTTGCCCCTCTGAGCAATCAAATATGGTAGGACACTAGCGTGCAGGTTTGGGGTCCTGCTAATTTGACTCCAAATTCTTATATTTAAATGTTGTCTTTCGAGATTTAGAGGATAACACGAGTGTTCTCATACCATTCCAGATATATGCTCTTGTTAGGTTAGCTTGAGGACCATAGGCCATAGCGTTGGATTACTGCCCAGTTCTTGATACAGAGGCCTTCTTAGGATGAAGAGGATGCAAAGACCAAACTCAAACAAACTCCATGGATGACACTTCTAATGGGTTACTCCCCATGATCTAATTTGATAATCTACGAAAGACCTCTCTACTGATGCATGTGCTTAGCATGAAATGCTCTCACCATAGACTTATCCTTGCTTTGAGGACTTATTTGCATCCTAATCAACCCAATCAAAGACGTTGCAAAGCCACTTGACAAGATTTTCTCATGGCTTCTTCATTTATGGGACCTAGGCCTACTAGCCCTATCAAGAGGGTTTTTGGCCAATAACTACACAATGCTAATCTCAGAAACAAAATGAAGGCAGTTTTAGACACCCATTAACGAGTTTGATAACATATCCAAGAACCAACATAGGTTATTTTGGAGCAAGTTACTCAACTTTTGCTGATTTTAGACTTTGAAAGGCCAAATAGGCCTACTTTCCAATGCAACGATAAGAATTCTTAATCACCACTCCTTAAACTGCACTTCAAAGGTTGCATCACATCAAAAAGGGACCAAATCAACTAATCTCAGAGTTTGGTAGGCTCAATATATCATTAATTTACAAAACCTTCACTACTAGCTTGTGAACAAGGCTAAAAAACACAGAATAACCTGCCTAGGCCATCACTATTTATTCACCAGAGGCAATCTCCACACTCGAGACCTTAAGAATCTTAAAGTAGAATCTCCAAACTACCATACCACTAATTTGTATGAGATTTGAACGGTGGAAAAGGAAGAAATTAAATTTTTCCTATGAAATCCTCACAGCCATGGGTTCTCAGACAAGCTGCTACATAATCTGCCATAAATTTCATTATACTAGATGAAAATCCATAAGACCAGACCTAAAAGAAAGAAAACTCATTTCCTTGATAACCCCAATCGGCCCTGCATCATCAGGAGTTTGTAGAATGCCGTACAGAGCTGTAGAACAATAAAAAACAAGTAAAAATCAGAAATTTAAATAAATATTTGATTGAGATCTTCTTCCCATTGTTACAAATTGATAAAAAAACCCCCAAAATCTGTCCATTGGTTTATGATACACAAGTTTTTGAAGTATGTTATGACTACGCAACGTCCTATAACTAACTTTTAACATTCCTCTACCATTAGAATTCTCATTTTTGTAATTTTGTTAAATTTGGCACATGAGAACTTTTACATCTTTGTGACAATTTTTGCAACACTTTGTAAATAAATTCCATTTGAATTCTAGACATCACAAACATACCTAATGAGGTAAAATGCGCCTCTTTAGATGTTCACACACCATGTATTCCTCATTTTGACAATGTTGCTACATTTGTCAGTATCATGAAAACATTGCGAAAATAGACCTCATGACTGCAAACTGAAGCCCAAAATTTTACAAAATGGTCCATAGGACCTTATTTATGATAATGACACCAACCAAAACATGAAAGATTAAATTTGTTTTGCGTCATGGATGTATTGCTTCATAAACCTTATGCTTGATGGATTCCATTCATCTTCTTTCTTGCCAACAAACATTGTTAACCCTGCTATGGTGCCACATCCCATTTTGAATATTGATTTGCTTTCCCACCAAATCGCCCTTGTGACGAAAAGTACTATGATAAGCATCACGCCTTCATATTTCTTGTACCAACCTTGGTCTACCATCACAAATTCATTTTCTATTCTCAGGTTCTCTGCTCTTCTATTATCAGATTTATAGATTCGTGTCATCATTTTCTCTGCCTTTAAGACCTCTCCATTCTTAGGTCTATTATCCTTCATGCTGACAGTCTCTTGCTGCCATCCACTCTGTTGTCGAATCAGTGAACATACTATTTCTCCCACTACGACCTCTCTAGGCCAATCTTGCCTTTCCTCTGGCAAAACACTCTTACTCACCCTACCTTTCCCACTTGTCAGGGTCTCTGCCCCAAGGATGTCTGTGTCACCTGATCCACAAACCTTTGTACTATAAGATTCACACACTTCTTGTCCCGTCAATGTACCGAGCATTATTTCTTTCACACTCTCATCATGTTTTACTAATTTCACCAGGATTTCTTTCTTGATCTCTTCTACTTTAGATTTTATCACCATCTTTTCCTCTTTCTCATGTATCGGTGCATCATTCTACAACACTATTGTCATGGTATCTTCAAGCCGTAAAATTCCTTCAACTTCTGTCTTCCCTTCATCCTCTAGTTGCACAAATTATTTCTTACCACACATAAGCACCCTTACCGCTCCACTTTGTCGTTCTTTTGTTCCCATCAATGGGCGCAACATTAAAGAAACCACATTATTCTCAATCTGATATGTAATTTGTCTTCAATCATAGAGGGCATACCTCTCATATTGTCAAGATATCCCTAACAACAAATGACATGCTTTCATGGGTACTACATCACATAGAAGCCTATCTCTATATCCACCAATTTGAAACTCAACAAAAGCTTGCTCCTTAACCAAACAAGAATGTTCACCATTCAACCAAGAAATATAATAAGGATTCTCATGAGGTAAGCTTTCTAAATCCAAATTGTCAGCCATATCTTGTGATACCGTAATATCCAAACTACCAGAATCCACGAATCCATTACATACCTTGCCATTACAGTTGCATCTGGTTTTGAAAATTGCCTTCCTCTAGAGTGTCTCCTCTTTTGCCATGTGCTTTTAACTTCCAACCTTCTATGCAAAATTCAATCTATCTCCTCCGAGACTTATATACCCTTAGCTCTAATAACACTTGATGTAGAGGCTTTGTTGGGAAGAAAAGGACATTAAGAACAAACTCAAGCAAATTTCATGGATGACACTTGTAATTGGTTACTCCCCATGATCTAATTTGACAATCTACCAAAGACGTCTCTACCCATGCATCTCCTTAACATGAAATGCTCTTCACCAAAGATTTATCCTTGCTTTGAGGACTTATTTGCATACTAATCAACCCAATCAAAGACTGTGCAAAACGACTTGAAAAGATTCGCTCACGCTTTCTTCATTCATGGGACGTAGGCCTATTAGCCCAATTCAAGCGGTTTTTTCCCAATATCTTTCAGACTATTGATCTCAGACACAAAATGGAGACACTTTCAGACACCCATTCAGTAGTTTGATAACATGTCTAGGAACCAATACAAATTGTTTTGGAGCAAGTTATCCAACTTTTGTTGTTTTCAGATTTTTAAGGGACAATTAGGCCTATTTTCCAAAATAACGATTAGAATTATTAATCAACACTCCTCAACCTTCACTTAAAAGGTTGCAACACATCAAAAAGGTACCAAATCAACTAATTTCAGAACTTGGAAGGCTCATTATATCATTAATTTACAAAACCCTCACTACTAGCCTGTCAACAAGGCTAAGAAACACAGATTTTAGCCCGCCTAGGGCATGAAAATTCATTCACCAGTGGCAATATCCACATTCGAGACCTTAAGAATCTTGAAGTAGACTCTCCAAACTACTATTCCACCAATATGTATGAGATTTCAACGGTGGAAATAGAAGAAATTAATTTGTTCTTTTGAAACCTCACACCCACGGGTTCTCAGACCCGCTGCTACAAAATCTTCCATAAACTTTATTATACTTCATGAAAACCCATAAGACCAGACCCAAAAGAAAGAAGACTCAATTCCCTAACAGCCCCAATCTGCCTTGCATTATCAGGATGCCTTACAATGCCGTAGAGAGCTGTCGAGCAGCAAAAAACCAGTAAAATTCAGAAATTTAAATAAATATTTTATTGAGATCTTCTTCACATTGTTACAAACTGATTAAAAACCCTCGAGATCTGTTCATTGGTCCATAACGGCCTGTAACTAACTCTTAAACTTCCTTTATCATTAGTCTTCTTAGTTTTCCATATTCTATAGTGGTTAGGCCTCTGAGATGTCAAATATGGTAGGACAATAGCATGCAGCTATGATATCTAGCCAATTTGTCTCCAAATTCTAGTGACCAAATGTTGGCTTTAGACATTTAGTGGACATGACCTTGTACATGACTTTTTTTGAACTATTGCTTACATAATGGTCTAAGTTGCAGATGACTGTATTGTTTCTTTGTTTGAAAATCTTGATTGGACAACTTATTTAATCTCATAATGAATCTCTCTAGCAATGAGTCAAATTCAATCATGGTTAGAAGTGTGAGGATGCCATCAAGTTCCCTGACATCTACAATCTAGTAATATTGTTACTTATTGTTTTTATCATATTTTGTGCTAACATTTGTGGGACTTCCAAAACACTTTATACAGACTATAGGCGAGGGCTTGCCGTCTCAGGTAATTATTATCATTTATGTTAGTTGATTTTTCCTCGGCTCTTAATGTAAGACATTTATTATATTGTCATCATAGTTGTTGTGGTGGGAATACCAACAAGGGGCTTGACCAAGGCAAGCCCATATACAATACAATCTTTTCTTCTCTTTCTTGTGTGAAGGTGCAAATTAGAAGGTTTCAAGCTACAACAAGGACACATATGGAAAGAGCAGAATAAGAAAAGTATTTTTCTGACTCACAATAGTGTAAAAATGGTATGACCCTAGTACTTAACACTTCTGTAATAATATGTAACTCTATATTTTAATGATAGCTAGATAGGATATTGCTCAAAAAATTCGTGACATTATCTTCTGTCGAAACATGTTCAGGATACCAGGGCCTAGAGTTGGAATCCTATCACACCAGCTTCAACATTCATTTTCAGGTTCCAATATGTATCTCATTATCAAATTTGATTTCTTATTTCATACTTGTGTTTTATATTTGTTGCATTATGTTAAAGTTGTTCAATTTAGCCATCTTTAGCCATCTTTAGCCTAGTTCATAATACATACTCTTACCCAAAAATTCCCTATCATTCATTTTTGGCCACGGTCCTATTTTCCAAAGAAATGCTCAAGTGTCGAAAGTCTAGTGTGTTTTCTGCCTTTTGGCCCGAAAACCCATTGTGTTTTTGACCTTCTCTCTGAAGGCTCAGGATGTTTCTGCCTTTCGGTCCAAAAGTTCTCTGTGTTTTCGACCTCGGTCCGAAAACTTTCTGTGTTTGCGACCACTTCTGCACTTTACACTTCTCTGGCGTCTGCATTTTTCTAAGTGCGCAACTCCGACAAGTGGGGCCCAGTTGGTTTTCGACAAGCTGATTATGCGGGTTGTCGCATGATCGCATAAGTTCTTTTCCCCTTATTCGACTGTGCGACTAACTGTTGACAGTCCTGTTGAGGAATGCTAGCGGCCTGTCGCATGATCGCATAGCCCCTTTTTAGGCTATGCGAACATGTGACAAACCGTTAGCCGCGTTGATAAAAGCTTGCGGTTTGGGCGGTGGGCCCTTGGCTGGGATGTGTTCGTGTTTCATTGGTTGGCTGGTGGCGGATCTTGCGGGTCCAGATGTCGAGGTGGCGGCCAGTGGCTAGCATCTTCCGGTTGGTCGCATGATCGCATGGGCTCTTCCGAGCCCATGCGACCATGTGACAAACCGTCAACGGTTTCGGTGGTGGCGGTTTGCGGTCCAACAGTTAACATCATGCAGTTGGTCGCATGATCGCATAGGCCTTCCTACGTATGATCTCATGGGATCTTCCGATGCCATGTGATCATGCGACAACCGTTTGATGGACATCTCAGTGGGTGGTGGGTCCGGATTTTCTAAAGCAAGGTGGCAGTCAGCATAGATCTAACGGCGGTCGTGTGTTCGCATAGAATCTTCTGAGGCCATGCGATCTTACGCCCGTCGTTAGATGGGAATCCGAAATTTTGAGTGGGTCCTTGTCAAGAAGGTGCCGAGGTGTTTGCTGATGTAGCGGCCGGGACGAATAGGGGAGTGACACATGGCGGTTATGGGCCCGGGGTTAAAAAAGCAAGTGCGCAGTTGTGCGGATAAAGGGTTTCGCATGGTCGCTGGATGTAACTGAGGTTAAGGAAAGGGTCAGGCGACTTGGCGACAAGGGGAGTTTGAAACCCAAGGTAAACCCGGGGTTAGGATTGTGTGAACATCTAAAGCTTGTCACATGATCTCATGCGGCCTCTTAGCCGCATGCGATCATGCAACGAGCCGTCAACGGTTAGCAGGGCTTCGGGTGGTGACGTGTTTGTTTTGCGGTGGGCCGGAAGTATAACGCGGGCCCCGTAGATTCAAAATCTACGGTGGTCGCATGTTCGCATGGGATCTTCCGATCCCATGCAATCATGCGACTACCGTTGGATTCTCTGTTGTTTCCAGGCGGTGTTGTCACGTGTCCAGCCTATACGAGTTTCCGGTTGGTCCACATGGTTGACAGGTGACTACTTCTTGCGGGCCAGGTGTCTTGCGTGGCAGAGGCAAGTTTTCAAAGGGCTTGTCGCATGATCGCATGAAGGCTTTTGAGCTCATGCGATCATGCGACCATTGCTATTTCAAGGGCGGCGTGATTTTTTTTCATCGGCTTTCTTCTAAGGAGAATGTTGTAGGCACAGGTAGATGAAATTCTATGACTTTGGAGGCGGTTGCAGTTGGATAGAATTTTGTAGAGATTTTAGGCCGCCGTTTTGGGTCCTTTCAGGATGGGATCGGATTTTGAGCATTCATGACTCAGTGGGCTTGTAGGGGGTTGTCAGATCGAGGTCTTTTATCTGCAAGCATGATCAAGTACAGGGATGGTGTAATGACCCTTACTATAAAGGCCACTAAAAACCCCCAAATTTGAACTGAGACAATTTGTCAAACACTTGGCATGCACTGAATTGTTTTGTTTGTAATGAGTGTTTCAATGTGATAGTTGTTTTGAGCATCAAGTACAATTGAGATAACAATACCAATATTGAAATGTAATACAATGAGCAACAATGAAACTCTAAATATCAATGCAAGACCTCAATGCCAATGTATCATGAATGATAATGACTGATTCAAAAGACTATTTCTCTAAATTTGTATGGACAGTTACATGAACAAGAATTTATGGCAATGACAAGACCTTACAATGCACCTTTCATTTACTATATCAATCCAATTACAATGATGAGTAATTAGTAACTGATTATTACAAATTCTGGACTGATACACAGTGACTGTATATATGCAATTTTATACAATTTTGGCAACAAAACATCAACACCAAACAATGTATAAAAACCTGGAAATGATGCACCAATTGCTGACCAAATTGTTGATGAAGTACGCTGACAAAGACACTTCAATCTGCACCCCAGACTGTCCTTGAATGCTGCTGCTGTGTCAGTCCTAGTACAGGCCGTACCTGGGCCGTACAATACGGCACCTGTATAAAATATTTTGCAAGGTCTTTGGTCCCCAAAATGGTATAATCAGAAACGCCTAGGGCATATATATGTCCCTTCCAAAGCATAAAATTATTCTCCAAGGGGTTTAAGAGATATGAGCAAAATTCTGAATCTAGGGTCTGGTATGAACTGACTGGAAATGTGCCAAAATTGTCTCCAACCCTCACCAAAATGATTCACCAATACAAATGATGAATTCAAACCCTTATTCCAAACAATTGCAAACCCTTACATCAATTCTCAATGAAGTCCAACATGAATTGGCTGAGTACCAACTCCAATAATGCAACCCTTCAGTAGATATTTCACTACCTCAGTTATGCCAATCTAGGGGAGTTATCGTTCCCAAAGATCAAATGATATTTGCAGACCAAAAGACTACAAATTGCTCCACAATGGAAGAAGTAGAAGAAATCCCAAATCCAAGCATGTCAAAATGAATGCCCAAGCCCTCTATTTATTTACTTTTCTAAGAAGTTACTAAGAACTTCTAGAAACATCCAATTATAATGCACTTTATAATAAAATAACATTATAATATAAAAGTGCTTTTCTCAACTCAAAATTATAACAATGTAGGCTCATAACTGAATGTAGGCCCAACTACAACCGAATGTAGGCTCGGACTGGATGTAGGCTCTACTGAACCTAGGCTCTAACAGTAATATGCAATCAACTAATCTCCAAATGATCACGAGATGACTCTCTCCTCATCGCTATCAGTCTACGAGAGCCCGTGATAGACTGATCCCGCACGCCAAATGATGTCAGCCAAAATGGGGACATGACAGATGGACACGCAAAGACATATCTGATCGGTTGAGATATTTTCATGAATATTTATGATCAGAATCTGGTTTTAGGGTTGATTATTTTATGCAGATTTATGTAGCCCTATTTGAGATATTTTTGATTCCTGCCTGCGTGCAAGGGATGTATATATTCTTTTTTTGGAGCTTGTAGTGCTCAGAATCTGGCAATTGTAAAAAAAAGGAAAGTTTCTTTCCCAAAGGTTATTGAAGGCATTCTTTCTACCCCTTAACTTTCTGCAATTGGAAAATTCTCATTGATAATGCAAATATTGCAAAGCATTCTGTGACATTTTTTATGTCCCTATGCCTCTCTTGTGTGGATTATCTCTTATTGGATTCAGTATATGTATGTTCAGTAACTCTTAGGTTTTTCTTGATTCCTCTTTCTTTCTGCAATTCATGTGTATGCTTGTGAATGATCTGATTCGAATGCTTTTGTGGGCATACTTCCACCCCTGGCAATTTGTCTCATTCCTATACCCAATTGCAGAGATGAATGTTTGTCTGCAGGTTATAGTCTGTGTCTGACTCTTTAGGAGTACTGCTGTCTTGAGAAATTCCCTTTTCCCTGCATAGTATTCCTTTACTGTAGACCCCTCTATAAAATATTTATGCAGGCCTATTCATTGAGTTGTAATCTCCTAGACCTAGGATTGTGTATTGGTTTCATCCTTCATACTGCAATTCATACCCTAGTTTCGGTGCATCACCTAGTAGGATAGATTTGCTTACTGTCATTTCCATTTCATGCATTCCTTCTATCCCTTTCCCTCAAAAAAAATTTACATTTCCTGTCTAAGAGCAAATCTGGGTGACTATCCAAGAGGAACCAGCCTAGAATCTGGAGGTCTCATCTCGGTTAGCAAAAGGTCCCACAACCTTGAGATGATTCCCATGTTATACTGGATTATCAAGACTACGAGAGCTTGAGATCAGAGGTGCAAATTCAGTGTATAACACATACAAAGGTAATTATGTTGTTAAAAAACAACTTCAAAACTTCAGAAGCACTTCATGTGGGACTTAGCTTAACCAAATGCTTCACGAAAAGGTAATCACTTTAATTTATGTTATTTTCTTTTTCCTCTACTCCCCTAAGAGAACATAGTTGTTATTATGATTATTATCTTTTTTGAGGATTTGGGAAGACCAACAAGAGATTAGACAAACACAAGACCGTAGACAACACAAAATTTTATAGTACTTCATTTGCGCAGCTATAAATTTGAAGGATTTAGCCTAAGAAAGTGGCATAGATGGATAAAGAGGACTAGGATGAACAATTTCAAGCTTTGAACAATACAAAATCCTAGGCCATTAAGAACCATATCTTCTATCTTCCTGTCTTGACTCCAAATTTAGAGGACAACAAGAGCGTTTCCTCTAATCATTCTTGCCACATGGTCTTGTTAGAATAGCTTGAGAACAGTAGGGTCTAGCACTAGATCATTGCCTAGTTAGGTTCAACATTTTTTGCAACGTTCCTCTCTGTATCTAGTTCTTATATGTATTTTCATTTTTTGAATCACGATAGCAATCTCTACTATTGTGTTGTGTATCACCATTATTTTGATTCAATGCCTCCTAGTTACTTTGCGTATCTTATGTGTTACCTCTACGCTTTGTATGTTTTGTGTGTTTGCCTTAATTTTTGTGCATTTTCTCCCTATCTTACATATATGCTTTGTGTCTTACGTGTTTTCATCAAGTTTGGTTCATGTCTTCTTTGTGCGCACTTTATGCTCTGTGTTTGTTTTTCATGTTTTGTGCATTGATTAAATTCATGAATGTGTTTGTTACATTTTAGAATTGATGGTTGGTGCTTAGATAATCTTTAATATCCATGACTCTTTATCTCTTTGAATTAGAATTTTTGTTTGCTAACATTCTTATTGTATACTTTTTAACAATTTCTCTAACTTCAATTTTTTATAATAATCATTTTCATTGAATGCCTACTGATCTAATTGCGTGTCTTATATGTTTCGTCTTGCCTTGTATCATTTGTGTATTTTTCTTGTGTCATACGTGTTTGTGTTTGCTCTTTGTCTTTGTGTGTGTTTTCTGTGTTGTGTGTATATGCTTTGTACTTGACACGCTTGCATTATGTTTGTTTAATATCTGCTTTGTGTATAATTTATACTCTACGTATCTTTTCATCATGTTTTATATTTTCAGTCATAGCTATGTCTCTTTACCTCTTCAACTTAGAATCTTTGTTTGCTAAAATTTTCATTATATATTTGTTAATTGTCATACATTTCATGCGTGTTTGCTCTGTGTGTAGCTTGTTTTATGTGTTTGCTCTGGTTTTTCCATGTTTGACTCATGTCTTCTCTGTGTATGATTTATGCTCTATATTTGTCTTCTTCATGTTAAGTATTTTCTTTGAATGAGATTGTGTATTCATTAAATTCTTCAATGTGTTTGTTGTATTTTTCGGATGACAATTGGTATGAATAGAAGGTAACGTATCATGTGTGTTTGCTCCGTGTGTAGCGTGTTTTATGTGTTTGCTCTGTTTCTTGCATTTTTTTCCATTTCTGACTCGTTTTCTACTTTGCGTATGATTTATGTTCTATATTTTTTCATTCTTAATGTTTATTATTTCCACTGAATGACAAGGTGTATCTATTAAATTCTTGAATGTATTTGTTGCATTTTTGGAATGACAATTGGTATGAAGAGAAGCTAACGTATCATGCGTGTTTTCTCTGTGTGTAGCATGTTTTATGTGTTTTCTCTGTTTCTTGCGTATTTTTTCCATTTCCGACTCATGTTTGCTCTGTGTATGCTTTATGTTCTATATTTTTCTTCTAAATGTTATGTGTTTCTCCTGAATGACATTGTGTATTTATTAAATTCTTCAATGTGTTTGTTGTATTTTGGGGATAACAATTGGCATGAAGAGAATCTCACGTATCTGTCTGATTACATCTCCAACTTAGAATCTTTGTTTGCTATCGTTTTCATTATATAAAACTTAATTTACTTTTAGTGTTACCTTTCTTGCATGTTTGGCTTGTTTTCTTCTTGTCTTCCACATAAGATTTGTGTCTTACATCTATAATTTATGTGTGCTTCGTGTCGACTATGTGTATACTTTAGTCGTTATGTATTTTTTCTTAATGTTGTGTGTTTTTCGTGGAGGCCTGCATTTTGGATTGATAAGTGGCTGAGCTTTGATTTTCTTGGATTGACATGTGCGAATTGTTGACTTTGTGGTCACTACTTCCTTGGGGATTCGTGACATGGCTTAACTGCCTCCCATGGATCGGGTTAAATCTAGCATTTGCATCAAGCATTAACAGTTTGAACTTTTTGCACAACGACAAATTATTCCAACAATTGGTATCAAAGCCTTGGGTCACATGTTCGAGTCTCTCTTCAGTGGGTGCTGCAGGTTCAATCGGTGCTGAGGGGGAGATTGTTGACTTGGTGGTCAGCACCTTCTTGGAGATTCGTGAGATGGCTTAACCGCCTCCCATGGATGGGGTTAAATCTAACATTTGTATCGGGCATTGACAATTCTAGCTTTTTGTGCAACGATAAATGATTCTAACATGAATTTTCTTTCCTTGAGAGTTTAGATTGAGATTCCTATTCGTCTCTGATTGTGCCTGCACTTTGAGCAGCCAAATAAGGTAGGATTGTAGCGTGCAACTTTGGTGTCAAACTAATAAAGCTCCAAATTCATATGTTCAAATGTTTGCTTTCTAAATTTAGATGATTTCACGAGTGTTTCCTCAGAACAATCTTGACACATGCTCTTTTTAGAATAGCTTGAGGACACAAGGGCCTAGCGTTGGATTATTGCCCAATTAGCCTTGCTTTTCATCCTAGGTTACTCTCTGTATCTCATTGTCATATGTGCTTTCATCTTCAGAATCACAATAGCAATCTATAATCGCTCGTTATATTTATTATCATCATCTTCATTCAATGCAAATTTGATGGATTCAAATTAAGAAAGTGACATAGTTGGATGGAGAGGACTATTTTCCATTGCCCGGGCTTTGATATTTATTGGATTGACACGTTTGAATTTTCTTGCCTTGGGGATTCAAATTGCCAAAATTTTCCATATTTTAGAGTGCTTGCCGCTTTGAACAACCAAATATGGTAGGACACTAGCGTGCAGGTTTGGGGTCCTGCTAATTTGATTCCAAATTCTTATATTTAAACATTGTCTTTCCAGATTTAGAGGGTAACACGAGTGTTCTCAGACCATTCCAAATATATGATCTTGTTAGGTTAGCTTGAGGACCCTAGGCCATAGCTTTGGATTACTGCCCAATTCTTGATACAAAGGCCTTCTTGGGACGAAGAGGATGCAAAGAACAAACTCAAACAAACTCCGTGGATGACACTTCTAATGGGTTACTCCCCATGATCTAATTTGATAATCTATGAAAGACCTCTATACTGATGCATGTGCTTAGCATGAAATGCTCTCACCAAAGATTTATCCTTTCTTTGAGGACTTATTTGCATCCTAATCAACCCAATGAAAGACATTGCAAAACCACTTGACAAGATTTTCTCATGGCTTCTTCATTCATGGGACCTAGGCCTACTAGCCCTATCAAGACGGTTTTTGGCCAATAACTTCACAATGCTAATTTTAGACACAAAATGGAGGCAGTTTTAGACACCAATTAACAAGTTTGACAACATATCCAAGAACCAACATAGGTTGTTTTGGAGCAAGTTACTCAACTTTTGCTGATTTTAGACTTTCACAGGCCAGATAGGCCTACTTTCCAATGCAACGATAAGGATTCTTAATCACCACTCCTTAAACTGCACTTCAAAGGTTGCATCACATCAAAAAGGGACCAAATCAACTAATCTCAGAGTTTGGTAGGCTCAATATATCATTAATTTACAAAACCTTCACCACTAGCTTGTGAACAATGCTAAAAAACACAGAGTAACCTGCTTAGGCCATCACTATTTATTCACCATAGGCAATCTCCACACTCGATTCCTTAAGAATCTCAAAGTAGAATCTCCAAACTACCATACCACCAATTTGTATGAGATTTCAATGGTGGAAAAGGAAGAAATTAAATTTTTTCCTATGAAATCCTCACAACCATGGGTTCTTAGACAAGCTGCTACATAATCTGCCCTAAATTTCATTATACTTCATGAAAATCCATAAGACCAGACCTAAAATAAATAAGACTCATTTCCTTGATAACCTCAATCAGCCTTGCATCATCAGGTGTTTGTAGAAGGCCGTACAAAGTTGTAAAACAACAAAAAACAAGTAAAAATAAAAAATTTAAATAAATATTTTATTGATATCTTGTTCCCATTGTTACAGACTGATAAAAACGTGCAAAATCTGTCCATTGGTTCATGATACACAAGTATTTGAAGTATGTTATGACTTCCCAACGTTCTATAACTAACTTTTAAACTTCCTCTACCATTAGTCTTCTTATTTTTGCAATTTTGTTAAATTTGGCACATGAGAACTTTTACATCTTTGTGACAATTTTTGCAACACTTTGTAAATAAATTCCATATGAATTCTAGACATCACAAACATACCTAATGAGGTAAAATGTGTCTCTTTACATGTTCACACACCATGTATTCCTCATTTTGACAATGTTGCTACATTTGTCAATATAATGAAAACATTGCGCAAATAGACCTCATGACTCCAAACTGAAGCCCAAAATTTTACAAAATGGTCCATAAGACCTTATTTATGATATTGACACCAACCAAAACATGAAAGGCTAAATTTGTTTTGCCTCATGGATGCATACATCCATTAGTTGTTCCTGCACCATACACCTGGGCCAAAAAGAATTCCAAGTCCCTTGGAAATGAAGTTGTAATGGATTTGAAATGCTCTTGTCCTCCAGTGGTTTCCTTTGATTTGGTAGACCCTTCCAAATGGGTCAAGAACAAAAATTGTTTATCACCTTTTGCATTGATTTATTGCTTCATAAACCTTATGCCTGATGGATACTATTCATCTTCCTGCTTGCCTACAAACATTGTTAACCCTGCTATGGTGTCACATCCCATTTTGAATATTGATTTCCTTTCCCACCAAATTGCCCTTGTGACAGAAAGTACTATGATAAGGATCACACCTTCATATTTCTTGCAGCAACCTTGGTCTACCATCACCAATTCATCTTCTATTCTTAGGTTCTCTGCTCTTCTATGATTAGATTTATAGATTCGTGTCATCATTTTCTCTGCCTTTAAGACCTCTCCATTCTTAGGTCTATCATCCTTCACACTAACAGTCTCTTGCTGCCATCCACTCTGTTGTCCAATCAGTGGACATACTATTTCTCCCACTACGACCTATCTAAGCTAATCTTTCCTTTCCTCTGGCAAAACACTCTTACTCACCCTACCTTTCCCACTTGTCAGGGTCTTTGCCCCAAGGATCTCTGTGTCACCTGATCCACAAACCTTTGTACTATAAGATTCACACACTTCTTGTCCCGTCAATGTACCAAGCATTATTTCTTTCACACTCTCATCATGTTTTACTAACTTCAAAAGGATTTATTCCTTGATCTCTTCTACTTTAGATTTTATCACCATGTTTTCCTCTTTCTCATCTACTGGTGCATCATTCTACAACGCTGTTGTTATGGTATCTTCAAGCCGTAAAATTCCTTCAACCTCTATCTTCCCTTCGTCCTCTAGTTGCACAAATTATTTCTTACCACACATAAGCACCCTTGCCGCTCAAATCTGTCGTTCTTCTGTTCCCATCAACGGGTGCAACATTAAAGAAACCACATCCTTCTCAATCTGATATGTAATTTGTCTTCAATCATATAGGGCATACCTCTCATATTGTCAAGGTATCCCTAACAACAAATGACATGCTTTCATGGGTACTACATCACATAGAAGCCTATCTCTATAGCCACCAATCTGAAACTCAAGAAAAGCTTGCTCCTTAACCAAAAGAGAATGTTCACCATTCAACCAAGAAATATAATAAGGATTCTCATGAGGTAAGGTTTCCAAATCCAATTTGTTAGCCATCTCTTGTGATACCATTTTATCCAAACTACCAGAATCCACGAATCCATTACATACCTTGCCATTACACTTGCATCTAGTTTTGAAAATTGCCTTCCTTTGGAGCGTCTCCTCTTTTGCCATGTTGTGCTTTCAACTTCCAACTTTCTAAGCAAACTTCAATCTATCTCCTCCGAGAGTTCTATACCCTTAGCTCTGATACCACTTGATGTAGAGGCCTTTTTGGGATCAAAAGGACATTAAGAACAAACTCAAACAAATTCCATGGATGACATTTCTAATTGGTTACTCCCCATGATCCAATTTGACAATCTACCAAAGACGTCTCTACCCATGCATCTCCTTAACATGAAATGCTCTTCAGCAAAGATTTATCCTTGCTTTGAGGACTTATTTTCATACTAATCAACCCAATCAAAGACCGTGGAAAGCGAATTGAAAAGATTCGCTCACGCTTTCTTCATTCATGGGACCTAGGCCTATAGCTAGCCCAATTCAAGCGGTTTTTTCCCAATATCTTTCGGACTACTAATCTCATACACATAATGGAGACACTTTCAGACACCCATTTAGTAGTTTGATAACATATCCAAGAACCAATACAAATTGTTTTGGAGCAAGTTATCCAACTTTTGCTGTTTTCAGATTTTTAAGGGACAATTAGGCCTATTTTCCAGAACAACGATAAGAATTATTAATCAACACTCCTCAACCTTCACTTAAAAGCTTTAAGCACATCAAAAAGTGTAATGTCCCCGTTTTTAGACTTATGGTATTAGCTTGGTTTGGTGACCCTCACAGGCTAATCAGGCGATCAGAGGGGGTAAGTTGGTGGAGCCAGAGTTGGGATTCCATTCTTGAGGTTCATATTATCAGGTGTGCTTCATTCGGATCATTTTGGTGAAATTACTATTTTTAGTAAGTGGTATTTTGGGTATGGCCAGGATTTGCAGGGTGTCTGCACGGAGCGTCAAATATCTCAAGATCGAGTTTCAGAGAATTTCCAGTTTGAGAGACTTACTATTTATAGTAAGTCTATTTTTAGCAGTGGCTATTTCTGGCAGGGCAGTGCCTATTCCTAGCTGGGCAATTGGACTTGGTGCTTTGTCAGAAGTTCGTTGATTGCAATCAGATAGTTCAGTGGCTTATATTTTAAATGTGTTATTAAATTAAATTATTTTTATTTAATTTAATAACTTACGACTTTATAACTTAATGTTATAAAGTGAGATTATTTTTAAATCCAATTAAGTGAAAATATTAAAAAGTGCTTTTTCCAAAAAGCCTATATATTCTAGTCGAAAAAGCACTTTTCTCATCTTATGCAATCATTATTTTTTGTTGGAATTTGGGAAGAAGACAAACCTGGCTAGGGTTTTGAGGACTGATTCCTCATTTCTTAATTTGAGCCATTGTCTGTTGTTGGTGAATTTTACATCTGATTATCTCTGAGTTTTCAATTCGGTGCTGTTGTATATCAGATTGGTGAAAATTCAAAATTAGAATTCGAATTTGCTGATGAATTTGTGACTGAATTCATTAATCGAATTCTGGATTTAATTCTTGGTGGCTGTTATATATTTCATTTTTATGGAAAGCTGTGAGTGAAGAGGATTATTGGATTTCATGCTAGCCACACGTATATTCATGCTGCATCTGCAAATGTATTGAAGATGTATTTATTGGTTGAGGATTTGGTGTTTATTAGCTATGTCAACTCCTTCCTTGGCACGTGAATGTGTGGAGGCTTTGCAGCAATATTTCTTGGCTACGTGAGTGAGCTGAATTGGGCGGTTATCATTTCCTATGGTTGCCGTATATACCTGGGCCATATATGCATTGATATGTAATTGCTGGTTGAGTCACATTTTGGTCTGGAGAACCTATGTGGAGAATTCCGCAAGGAGTTCATTTATTACGGATTATAGTGTCAGCATTGGTGGCGGCAGCAAGTCTGGTGGAGACGTGATTATGATAGGGAATTCACAATTCCAGGTGCCTTAGTAAATTTATGAAAATAAGTTTTTTATGTTTTTATTAGCTAAATAAAGTTTTATTTGGTGATAGTTTGAAGAAAACTATTTTTCTGTAAGTCGATAATTCAATGATATATTTTCAGAATTGTTTCGCATGAGTATTATTTAAATATAGTTGCAAATATTTTAAAATTAATATTGAAAATTTAGGAAGAGCCATTTCCGGTTCTTCACAGTGGTATCAGAGCAATTTTCCTGCCATCCTGTGGGGTTTGGATTCATTTTTATTCAGAAGTCTTTTAAAAGTGATCAACACTTCTATTTTCTCTAGCCATGGATAAATACAGGAGATCCAGTTCCGTAAGTCGTCATAGCAGTTAGGGAAATAGAGCGGAATTAAATGCTTTAGTAGAAAGCATGGAGAGACTTAGACTGCATTAGCAGAGATTGGCAGTGAGTTTGTCGGATCTAGTTACAATAGATAGGGTAGCGAGATATATGGTCTCTGCCTTTAGAAGGCCGACATCTAGTTTGCAAGGGAGAAGGCTGGAGTTTTCTCCAACAGTGGTCCATGATGCTGATGTTCCTACATCCACTACAACACTTGCTATTCCCATCTGCAGTGCTGGTGATGGATTTATTGCATAGGAGCTAGTGGACGTTTCAGTGCCATTGGTTGATAGTAGCGCTGAGCATCACCAGGTTGAGGCTCCCAGAGCAGTCACTACAGTTTGTACAGAGGTAGCTGATGTTGCAGTTATCACTGAGTGTTCAGACTCTTTCATGGAGGGGGTTATTATTGGAGATCTTTATGTCAGTTGTAGTAGTGTTGCTCCAGTTTAGGAGGCAATTGCTTCCTCAAATAGGACCGAGGTGTGTACGGAGTCTCCCAGTGGTGAGGTTGGAGATCTGGGCACTACAGCAGGGTCAGTTGATGATAGTTTGTGCTCCAGCATTATTGGTGCACAGCTTGACGTTGAGTCATGTGTGCAGAGACACGTGTCCGCAGATGAGATTTCAGGAGGAGATGTGGGAGCTGATAGTATAGACACATCTGATGACACATTTGAGGATGTTGTGAGTTGTATGGGAGATGACACCCCCTCGGAGATGTTGGGTGATGACTGCAAGGAGCATATGAGCTCTGCAACTCAGAGATTTATGATAGCAGTTGCAGTGTGGGATCAGTATAGGAGACAATGGTTTATTCCTGTGTTGAGGATGTGAGCATGGATCTTTCTAGTGATGACACTCAGGATGGGAGTGTTGCAGTTGATTTGGGCGATGTAGTTTCATGCCACATTTTAGTTGATTCACATGACGACATTGAGTCGTGTATGTAGCCAGAGTTAGTAGAGGAGATGCAGATAGATGATGTGTACACTAGCATTGCAGATATCTCCGATGCTGAGAGCGAGAACGATGAGTGTTGGAGTGTTTCTGGCTTTCTATATTTGACTTTGGGCGTTGATTCAACGTTTTCAGTTGGTGATGTAACAAATGAGGACAGGGAAGCTTATGAGTGGCAGGGGTTTGTTACAGCCAAGGCTTCCACTTTTAGAGACAGGGTTACTTCTTCGGTAACTCATGAGGATGTGCCTCAGGGTCTGGATTATCAGACAGTTGCAAAGGACGAGGGAGCTGGAGATTGTTTTGAGTCAGTTTCAGCAACAGCTTCCCCGGATTTAGATGAGGATGTGTCTGATGCCTGTACTCAGTTTGTAGAGGTGTACTCAGATGTAAGTACACAGGGAGAGGGTGATCTTTGATCCTTGAGGGGAGTTTGTTGGTTACAACTTCCTCTCATAGTGTAGACAGTGCATTTGAGGTTGTTCATAGGAGGCCTGTTGTGCAGAGTCATCATGTGACTAGCTAGTTGCGAGTTGATGAGAGGGATATTTCTTCTACTCTCGAGCATTTTGATGCCACTTGTCAGTTGTTGGCTGTTTATGGTTGGGGTGCTCCTATGACAGATGAGCTAGTGGTGGTTACCTTTCATTAACAGAGATTCATTCTTTGCGCGAGGCTGTCAAGATTTTGAGACAGAATTACTTATAGATGGTAGCCGACCGAGATCACCTGGTTGAGTGGGGGAGTACATCTTATGAGGCATTGATGGACAAAGAGGAGGTGAGTGAGCTTACCTAGGAGCTCACAACGACTACTGAGGTTTTAGAGGACACTCAGCCGGCTCTTTAGGAGTCACAGATTCAATTGGAGGAGGTGACCATGGAGTTGGAGCATTTACGGTCGACACCAGCCCCAGATCCAGTTCGATTGCACATTGAGGTGGTTGGTGGTAAGTTTGCTCCTACAGTTGGTATTGAGGAACATGATGTTGTGGCAGACACATCTGTTTAGGATATGGGAGCACTTGGTATGGTTGAGGTAGGAGTACCAGTGGAGTCGAGCTCTCAGGTTGATTTGCTTCCCTTAGCTGGGAGTGAATCCATTTCATCATCTCACATAGCTGATAGCATGGGACAGTTGGTTGTGCCACATTTTCAGAAGGATCGGCTGTGGATTGCGGGGGAGCATGTTGATGCTTCCACGTATAATTTCTACTGCACCGAGTCTTTTATGGAGTATTTACTTGAGAGTACAGATGTTCGACAAGATTCTTATAGAGTGTCTGTGGGTACTCTCATCCGAGGCTCTTGTGCTATTCGGAGGTTGGCTAGGAAGATTGTGGAGACTCTTTCTACTATGCTTCTCCATAGGGATTTCGAGGTTGGGTTTGTTGAGAGGATTGCTCAGGTACCTACCCAGCCTACAGTTATGCGGAGTCAGAGATTGGAGCCATCTCTTGATTCTCAGTTTGGGGATGATGAGCCATTGACAGAGATTGGGTCTTCTTACCGGCATTATGTAGTGGGGTATGCTCATCTTTTTTCTTTTGACCCACAGGTGGAAGATTTAATCTCACATAGGGGTAAACCGGCTTCAGTATCTTACCATCCATTATGGGATGGATTAGCACCATCGTTTGAAGATGGATTTGGCAATTGCAAGTTAGATTACTTGCAGTATCCACACACTCAGGACTGTTTATCAGAGGGCAGAGTTGATAACAGTGATTCAAGCACATTTGGTCACTGTTGTTTTCCCAATGCAGTAGGGTGTGAATGTTGGATAGACAGGGACTCAGGTTTTGACAGAGTTGTTATTTCATATGGGTTGAGTTTCGTTGGGTTGTTTTCAGCATCGACATCTACAGTTGGTTTACAGATGTTGTTTTCAGTGGTGCTTGTTCTGTTGATGTTGGTTCTTTCTTCACAAGAGTTTGGTGAGGAATCGGGACATTACTTGTGACCATCCTTGGGATCTGGGTGGTTTATGATGTTGCTTGTTTTTCCTGATTGCTTAAGGACAAGCAATCTTGGGAAGGAAGGACTGTAATGTCCCTGTTTTTAGACTTATGGGATTAGCTTGTTTTGGCGACCCTCACAGGCTAATCAGGCGATCAGAGGGGGTCAGATGGTGGACCCAGAGTTGGGATTCCATTCTGGAGGTTCAGATTATCAGGTCTGCTCTTCATTCGGATCATTTTGGTCAACTTACTATTTTTAGTAAGTGGTATTTTGGGTATGGCCAGGATTAGCAGGGTGTCTGCACGGAGCGTCAGATATCTCAAGATCGAGTTTCAGAGAATCTCCAGTTTGAGAGACTTACTATTTATAGTAAGTCTATTTTTAGTAGTGGCTATTTCTGGCAAGGCAGTGCCTATTCCTAGTTGGGCAGTTGGACTTGGTGCTTTGTCAGAAATTCGTTGATTGCAGTCAGACAGTTCAGTGGCTTATATTTTAAATGTGTTATTAAATTAAATTATTTTGATTTAATTTAATAACTTACGACTATATAACTTAATGTTATAAAGTGAGATTATTTTTAAAGCCAATTAAGTGAAAATATTAAAAAGTGCTTTTTCCAAAAAGCCTATATATTCTACTCGAAAAAGCACTTTTCTCATCTTATGCAATCATTATTTTTTCTTGGAATTTGGGAAGAAGACAAACCTGGCTAGGGTTTCGAGGAATGATTCCTCATTTCTTAATTTGACCCATTGTCTATTGATGGTGAATTTTACATCTTATTATCTCTGAGTTTTCAATTCGGTGCTGTTGTATATCGGATTGGTAAAAGATTCAAAATTAGAATTCGAATTTGCTGATGAATTTGTGACTGAATTCATTAATCAAATTTTGTATTTAATTCTTGGTGGCTGCTGTTATATATTTCATGTTTATCGAAAGCTGTGAGTGAAGAGGATTATCGGATTTCATGCTAGCCACACGTATATTCATGCTGCGTATGCAAATGTATTGAAGATGTATTTATTGGTTGAGGATTTGGTGTTTATTAGCTGTGTCAACTCCTTCCTTGGCACGTGAATGTGTGGAGGCTTTGCGGCAATATTTCTTGGCTACGTGAGTGAGCTGAATTGGGCGGTTATCATTTCCTGTAGTTGCCGTATATACTTGGGCCATATACGCATTGATATGTAGTTGCTGGTTCAGTCACATTTTGGTCTGGAGAACCTACGTGGAGAATTCCGGAAGGAGTTCATTTATTACGGATTATAGTGTCAGCATTGGTGGCGGCAACAAGTCTGGTGGAGACGTGATTATGATAGGGAATTCACAATTCCAGGTGCCTTAGTAAATTTACGAAAATAAGTTGTTTATGTTTTGATTAGCTAAATAAAGTTTTATTTGGTGATAGTTTGAAGAAAACTATTTGTTTGTAAGTCGATAATTCAATGATATATTTTCAGAATTGTTTCGCATGAGTAGTATTTCAATATAGTTGCAGATATTTTAAAATTAATATTGAATATTTAGGAAGAGCCATTTCCGGTTCTTCACAAAAAGGTACCAAATCAACTAATTTCAGAACTTGGAAGGCTAATTATATCATTAATTTACAAAACCCTCACTACTAGCCTGTCAACAAGGCTAAGAAACACAGAGTATAACCCGCCTAGGGCATCAAAATTCATTCACCAGCGGCAATATCCACAATTGAGACCTTAAGAATTTTGCAGTAGACTCTCCAAACTACAATTCCACCAATTTGTATGAGATTTCAACGGTGGAAATTGAAGAAATTAATTTTTTCCTATGAAACCTCACACCCACGAGTTCTTAGACCTGCTTCTACAAAATCTTCCATAAACTTCAGTATACTTCATGAAAACCCATAAGACCAGACCCAAAAGAAAGAAGACTCAATTCCCTAACAGCCCCAATTTGCCTTGCATCATCAGGAGGCCGTACAATGCCGTACAAAGCTGTCAAGCAGCAAAAAACCAGTAAAATTCAGAAATTTAAATAAATATTTTATTGAGATCTTCTTCCCATTGTTACAAACTGATTAAAAACCCCCAAAATCCGTTCATTGGTCCATGAGACACAAGTATTTGAAGCATTTTATGACTTCCCAATGGCCTATAACTAACTCTTAAACTTCCTTTATCATTAGTCTTCTTAGTTTTCCATATCCTATAGTGCCTAAGCCTATGAGATGTCAAATATGGTAGGACAATAACATGCAGCTATGATGTCTAGCCAATTTGTCTCCAAATTCTAGAGACCAAATGTTGGTTTTGGACTTTTAGTGGACATGACCTTGTACATGACTTTTTTTGAACTATTGCTTACATAATGGTCTAAGTTGCAGATGACTGTATTGCTTCTTTGTTTGAAAATCTTGATTGGACAACTTATTTAATCTCATAATGAATCTCTCTAGCAATGAGTCAAATTCAATCATGGTTAGAAGTGTGAGGATGTCATCAAGTTCCTTGACATCTACAATCTAGTAATATTGTTACTTATTATTTTTATCATATTTTGTGCTAACATTTGTGGGACTTCCAAAACACTTTATACGGACTATAGGCGAGGGCTTGCCATCTCAGCTAATTATTATCATTTATGTTAATTGTTTTTTCCTTTGCTCTTAATGTAAGGCATTTATTATATCGTCATCATAGTTGTTGTGGTGGGAATATCAACAAGGGGCTTGACCAAGGCAAGCCCATATACAATACAATCTTTTCTTCTCTTTCATGTGTGAAGTAATAAATTAGAAGGTTTTAGGTTACAACAAGGACACATATGGAAAGAACAGAATAAGAAAAGCATTGTTTTGACTCACAACAGTGTAAAAATGGTATGACCCTAGTGCTTAACACTTCTGTAATAGTATTTTAATCCATTATTTAATGATATCTAGATAGGAAATTGCTCAAAAAATTTGTGACATTGTCTTCTATCGAAACATGTTCAGGATACTAGGGTCTAGAGTTGGAATCCTACCACACTAGCTTCAACATTCATTTTCAGGTTCCAATATGTATCTCATTATCAGATCTGATTTCTTATTTTATACTTGTGTTTTATATTTGTTGCATTATGTTAAAGTTATTCAATTTAGACATCTTTAGCCTAGTTCATAATACATACAAAGGTAATTATGTTGTTTAAAAACAACTTCAAAACTTCAGAAGCACTTCATGTGGGACTTAGCTTAACCAAATGCTTCACGAAAAGGTAATCACTTTAATTTATGTTATTTTCTTTTTCCTCTACTCCCCTAAGAGAACATAGTTGTTTTTATGATTATTATCGTTTTGAGGATTTGGGAAGACCAACAAGAGATTAGACAAACACAAGTCCATAGACAACACAACATTTTATAGTACTTCGTTTGTGCAGGTAGAAATTTGAAGGATTTAGCCTAAGATAGTGGTATAGATGGATAAAGAGGACTAGGATGAACAATTTCAAGCTTTGAATAATACAAAATCCTAGGCCATTAAGAACCATATCTTCTATCTTCCTGTCCTGGCTCCAAATTTAGAGGACAACAAGAGTGTTTCCTTTAATCATTCTTGACACACGGTCTTGTTAGAATAGTTTGCGAACAATAGGGTCTAGCACTGGATCACTGCCTAGTTAGCTTCAACATTTTGTCCAACGCTTCTCTCTATATCTAGTTTTACTACCTGTTTTCATTTTTAGAATCACGATAACAATCTCTAATATTGTGCTATGTGTATCATCATCATTTTGATTCAATGCCTCCTAGTTACTTTGTATATCTTATGTGTTTACTCTATGGTTTATATCTTTTGTGTGTTTGCTTTGTGTCTTACGTGCTTTGTGTGTTTTTCCTAATTTTTGTGTAGTTTCTCTATATCTTACATATATGCTTTGTGTCTTACGTGTTTGCATCATGTTTGATTCATGTCTTTTGTGTGCACACTTTATGCTCTATGTGTTTGTTCTTCATGTTTTGTGCATTGATTAAATTCATGAATGTGTTTGTTACATTTTAGGAATCATGGTTGATGCTTAGAGAATCTTTAATATCCATGACTATTTATCTTTTTGAATTAGAATTTTCGTTTACTAACATTCTTATTGTATACTTTTTAACACTTTTTCTAACTTCAATTTTTTATAATAATCATTTTCATTCAATGCCTACTGATCGAATTGCGTGTCTTATATGTTTCGTCTTGCCTTGTATCATTTGTGTATTTTCCTTGTGTCATATGTGTTTATGTTTGCTCTTTGTCTTTGTGTGTTTTCTCCGTGTTGTGTGTATATGCTTTGTACCTTACACGTTTGCATCTTGTTTGATTAATGTCTGGTTTGTGTATAATTTATACTCTACGTGTCTTTTCATCATGTTTTATATTTTCAGCCATTGACATTGTGTATTGATTAAATTTTCCAATGCATTTGCTGTATTTTGTGTGTGATAGTTTGTATATAGAGAATCTTTCAAAGCTATGTCTCTTTACATAGTTGACTTAGAATCTTTGTTTGCTAAAATTTTCATTATATATTTGTTAATTGTCGTACATTTCGTACGTGTTTGCTCTGTGTGTAGTGTGTTTTATGTGTTTGCTCTATTTTTTGTGTGATTTTACATGTCTAGCTCATGTCTTCTCTGTATATGATTTATGGTCTATATTTGTCTTCTTCATGTTAAGTATTTTCTTTGAATGAGATTGTGTATTCATTAAATTTTCCAATATGTTTGTTGTATTTTTAAGATGACAATTGGTATGAAGAGAAGTGAATGTATCATGTATGTTTGCTCTGTGTGTAGCGTGTTTTATGTGTTTGTTCTGTTTCTTGCGTGTTTTTTCTATGTCTGACTCATTTTCTTCTCTGTGTATGATTTATGTTCTATATTTTTCTTCTTAATGTTTATTATTTCCACTGAATGACATTGTGTATTTATTAAATTGTTGAATGTGTTTGTTGTATTTTTGGGATGACAATTGGTATGAAGAGAAGCTAACGTATCATGCATGTTTGCTTTGTGTGTAGCATGTTTTATGTGTTTGCTCTATTTATTCAATGTGTTTGTTGTATTTTGAGGATGACAATTGGCATGAAGAGAATCTCACGTATCTGTCTAATTACATCTCCAACTTAGAATCTTTGTTTGCTATCGTTTTTGTTATATAAAACTTAATTTACTTTTATGCAACGTGTGTTACCTCTCTTGCATGTTTGGCGTGTTTGCTTGTTGTCTTCTACATTAGATCTGTGTCTTACATCTATAATTTATGTGTGCTCTATGTCGACTTTGTGTATACATTAGTCGTTATGCATTTTTTCTTAATGTTGTGTGTTTTACGTGGAGGCCATTTTGGATTGATAAATGGGCGAGCTTTTATTTTCTTGGATTGACATGTGTGAACTGTCGACTTGGTGGTCAGCACCTCCTTGTGGATTCGTGACATGGCTTAACTGCCTCATGTGGATCAGGTTAAATTTGGCATTTGTATCGGGCATTAACAGTTTGAACTTTTTGTGCAACGACAAATGATTCCAGCAATTGGTATCAGAGCTTTGGGTCACAGGTTCGAGTCTCTCTTCAGTGAGTGCTGCAGGTTCAGTCGGTGTTGAGGGGGAGATTATTGACTTGGTGGTCAGCACATTCTTGGAGATTTGTGACATGGTTCAACCACCTCCCGTGGATCAGGTTAAATCTGGCATTTGTATCGGGCATTGACAGTTCTAGCTTTTGGTGCAACGAGAAATGATTCCAACATGAATTTTCTTGCCTTGGGAGTTGAGATTGAGATTCCTATTCGTATGTGATCATGTCTGGCACGTTGAGCAGCCAAATAAGGTAGGACTGTAGTGTGCAACTTTGGTGTCAAACTAATAAAGCTCCAAATTCAGATGTTCAAATGTTTGCTTTCTAAATTTAGATGAAATCAGAAGTGTTTCCTCAAATCATCTTTGACACATGCTCTTTTTAGAATAGCTTGAGGACACAAGGGCCTAACGTTGGATTATTGCCCAATTAGCTTTGTTTTTTGTTCTGTGTTGCTCTCAGTATCTCATTGTCATATGTGCTTTCATCTTCAGAATCACAATGGCAATCTATAATCGCTAGCTATATGTGTTATCATCATCTTCATTCAATACCACCTAATTGTCTTGTCATCTTACGTATTTACCCTCCTTACATATTTTTTGTGGTTTCTTTGTGTCTTATGTGCTTTGTGTGTTTTCTCCATGTTTTGTTTGTTTTTTCCAAGTTTTGTTTGTTTTATCCATTTCTTGAGTATATGCTTTGTGCCTTACGTGTTTGCATGGTCTTTGATATAGGTCTTCTTTCTGTATATATTATGTCGTTTGTGTCTTTTCTTCATGTTTTGTATTTCCGGCTAATGACAATGTATTGATTAAATTATTCAATGTGTTTGTTATATTTTGGGAATGATAGTTAGTTTTATAGAAACTTTCATATCTATGTTTGTTTGCTTGTTCGACTTAGAAGATTTGTTTGTTAACATTTTCATTATGTACCTATTTATTGTCCTCCACGCCGTGTGTTCTTGCTCTGTGTAGTTTGCATTTTTTGTTTTTTCTATATTTTCTTGTGTGTTTTGTTTATTTTCTCCATGTATTGAAGACATAATTTGAGCCTTACATGTTTGCATCATGATTCATGTTTGTGGTTTGTACGTTTTATGTTCTATTTGTGTCTTCTTGACATCTTATATTTTTTTTGATTGACATGGTGTATTGATTAAATTCTTCAATGCGTTTGTTGTATTTTGGTGTTGACTGTTGCTATGAAGAGATGCTTACATATCTATGTCTCATTGCCTATGCAAATCTGAATCTTTGTTTGCTATCGTTTTCATTATATACTTTCTACTATTCTCAAATGTAATGTCTGTTGCCTGTCTTGCATGTTTGTCGTGTTTTCTTCTTGTCTCGCATATAGGATTCGTAATTCACGTTGACATTTTGGATTGAGAAGTGCCCGCACTTGGATTTTTCTTGGATTGACACGCAGAATTTTTTTGCCTTGGTGGTTTAGATTGGCCATCTTATCCATATTCTACAGTGCGTGACACTTTGAGCTGCCAAATATGGTAGGACAATAGCATGCACCTATGTTGTCCTCGAAATTCTGATGTTTGAATGTTAGCTTTAGGATTTTAATGGACACGACCTTGCAAATGACATTTTTTTTATTTGTGGCTTACGTAAAGGTCTAGGTGTCATATGAATGCATTGCTTTATTATTTAAAAAGCATGGTTGGATAATCTATTTAATAGTTAAATAATCTCTCTAGTAGTGTGTCAAAAGCAATAATAATAAGAAGCGCGAGGATATTATCAAGTGCTATGTCATTCACAATCTAGTGATATTGTTACTTATTATTTTTATTATGCTGTGTACTGACATTTGTGGGAGTTCACAAACATTTTATACGGAGCACA
The DNA here is from genome assembly GCA_027943335.1 of Chamaecyparis obtusa. Taxonomy (NCBI): domain Eukaryota; kingdom Viridiplantae; phylum Streptophyta; class Pinopsida; order Cupressales; family Cupressaceae; genus Chamaecyparis; species Chamaecyparis obtusa. The sequence continues at coordinate 74,403 of BSBK01007932.1, forward strand.
AGCAAGGCTTGACATCTCAGGTAATCATTAATATTTAAGTTAGTTGTTTTTTACTTTTCTTGCAAATAAAAGACATTTATTATATCACCATCATGCTTTTTGTGGTGGGAATACCAACAAGGGGCTTGACCAAGGCAAGCCCATATACAAAACATTGCTTTGGTCTTGTTCATGTGTGCAGGTTAATATTACAAGGTTTTAGACTACGACGACACATATAGAAAGAGAAGAATAAGATAAACATTTTCTGACTTACGACAATATAAAATTGTATGACACTAGTGCTCAACACTTCTGTAATCTTGTTTTGACTACATATTTTGTGTATAGCTACAAAGGCCTTCACTTCGAGCATTTCTCACATTGGCTCTTGTGAAACATCTTCATGATACTTGTGCCTAGTGCTGCAATTTTAGGAAGTCAACTTGAACTTTCAATTCCAGGTTTGTATCTTTGTCTCATTATCAGATCTGATTTCTTCTTTTGTGCCCGTGTTCTATATTTCCAACATTATATTAAACCTGTTGAATGTAGTTCTCTTTAATCTAGTTGATAGCTATTACTAAGATAGCGTTGTTGTTTACTAACACTTGCAAACATTCAAAAACATTTCATGTGTAACTTTACTCAAGCAAATGCTTCACAAGTAATCATTTTAATTTATGTTATTTTCTTTTTCCTCTTGCTCCCCTAGGAGCACATAGTTGTTATTATGATAATCATAGTTTTTGTGGATGTTGGAACACTAACTTAGGATTAAACCAACGTCAGACCCTATACAACACAACATTTTAGAGTCTTGTGTGTGTGCAATTGTAAATTTGATGGATTGAGACTAAGAAAGCAGCATAGTTGGATGGAGAGGACTATTTTATATTGCTTGGGCCTTGATATTTATTGGATTGACTCGTTTGAATTTTCTTGCCTTGGGTATTCAATGTCATGTCCCCATTTTGGCTGACATCGTTTTGCGTGCCGGATTTGCCTATTATCGACTCTCGTAGGCAAATGATTTGGAGAGAGAGTCATTGTGCTGATCATTTGATTGCATATTGCTGACAGAGCCTACATTCGATAGAGCCTACATCCAGTTTGAGGCCTACATGCAGTTGTAGTGGAGCCTACGTTCAGTTATGAGACTTTTGGGGCCTACATTGTTATAATTTTAAGTTGAGATTGCACTTTTTTATATTATAAAGTTACTTTATTATAAAGTGCATTATAATATGATTTTATAAAGGATGTTTCTAGAAGTTCTTAGCAACTTCTCCAAAAAGTGAATAAATAGAGGGCTGGGCCTCTCATTTGAACATGCTTGGATTTGGGATTTCTTCTACTTCTTCATTGTGAAGCAATTTGTAGCCTTGTGGTCTGCAAATACTATTCGATCTTTGGGAACGAATCACTCCCCTAGATTGGCATAACTGAGGTAGTGAAATATCTACTGAAAGGGTTGCAAGTTTGGAGTTGGTACTCAGCCATCTCATTGGTACTTCATTGAGAATTTGATGTAAGGGTTTGTTTGTGATTGAAACAGCATTTCAGGAGGCTTTTTTAATAGGGCCGAAATTATAGGCGGCCGAAAAAGCAGGTCCGAAAAAGCAGTCCGAAAAAGCAAATCCGAAAAAGCAGTCCGAAAAAGCAGACCCGAAAAAGCAGTCCGAAAAAGCAGACCTGAAAAATTGATATTGAGGGTTTGTAACTGGTTGAATAAGGGTTTGGAATTCATCACTTAATTGGTGAATCATTTTGGTGATAGATTGAAGACATTTTGGCACATTTTCAGTCACTTCATACCAAGGCCTGGATTCAGAATTTTGCTCATATCTCCCAACATACTTGGAGATAATTTTTATGCTCTTGGAGGAAGATTACTACATCATTGGCAGCCAGGTTAATACTATTTTGGGGTTCCAAAAACCCTGCATTTATTTTCTCCAGGAGCTGTACCTGTACAGCATACGGCAGAGATTGGAGGTAGAGTTTGGCATCATTCCGGTTCATTTTGCTTCAGCGTTCATCATCAGACTTTGAGGAGCTATTACCAGGTTCCATTTGTGTGTTTGAGTGCTTTGGAGTGTCAAGGAAATTGTGAAATTTGCATGTCTCAGTCACTGCTACAGCAGTCATACTTTGTTACTGTTATAGCATACTCAGTCAGTCATTTATATTGTCAATTGTCATTATTCTAGCATGGCTTTGATGGTACTTTGAATGGAGTAAATGAATGCCTTGTATATTCATTGTATCAGTCATGTATGCAGTCCATAGGTTTCAGACTTTGCTATAATACAAACAGTTTGTAGTGATCATAACAGAGATCAGATTTGGCATTGATAATTGTATTGTTGCCTAGTGTTGGAATCAGTCATTCATCCTCAGAAAAAAACAGTCAATAGATAATCAGACTTTGCTAGTTGCTTTTCATTTTGTTATCATAAATCAATGTTCATTGTAATAGCTTGAATCAGTCCTACATTGCAATCAGATTTGAGAAGTTCATGATATATTGGCCTTGCATTGTCATTTCATTTTATATTGGTATTGTTATTTCATTTGGTGCCCAAAAAAACAAATATCAATCTGAACACATCATTTGAAACAAGAACATTCAGTGCATGCCAACTGTTTGACGAATTTACACGGATCAGATTTGGGGTTTTTAGTGATCCTACTAGTGAGGGTCATTACATTCAAATTGCCAAATTTTCCATATCTTAGAGTGCTTGCTCCTTTGAGCAACCAAATATGGTAGGACACTAGCGTACAAGTTTGGGGTCCTGCTAATTTGACTCCAAATTCTTATATTTAAATGTTGTCTTTCTAGATTTAGAGGATAACACGAGTGTTCTCAGACCATTCTAGATATATGCTCTTGTTAGGTTAGCTTCAGGACCCTAGGCCATAGCGTTGGATTATTGCCGAGTTCTTGATACAGACCTAATCAAAGATGTTGCAAAGCCACTTGACAAGATTTTCTTATGGCTTCTTCATTCATGGGACCTAGGCCTACTAGCCCTATCAAGACGGTTTTTTCCCAATAACTTCACAATGCTAATCTCAGACACAAAATGGAGGCAGTTTTGGACACCCATTAATGAGTTTGATAACACATCCAAGAAGCACCATAGGTTGTTTTGGAGCAAGTTACTCAACTTTTGCTGATTTTAGACTTTCAAAGGCCAAATAGGCCTATTTTCCAATGCAACGATGAGGATTCTTAATTACCACTCCTTAAACTGCACTTCAAAGGTTGCATCACATCAAAAAGGGACCAAAGCAACTAATCTCAGAGTTTGGTAGGCTCAATATATCATTAATTTACAAAACCTTCACTACTAGCTTGTGAAAAAGGCTAAAAAACACAGAGTAACCTGCCTAGGCCATCACTATTTATTCACCAGAGGCAATCTCCACACTCGAGACCTTAAGAATCTTAAAGTAGAATCTCCAAACTACCATATCACCAATTTGTATGAGATTTCAATGGTGGAAAATGAGGAAATTAAATTTTTCCTATGAAATCCTCACAGCCATAGGTTCTCAAACAAGCTGCTACATAATCTGCCATAAATTTCATTATACTTCATGAAAATCCATAAGACCAAACCTAAAAGAAAGAAGACTCATTTCCCTAATAACCCTAATCGGCTGTTTATCATCAGGGGTTTGTAGAAGGCCATACAGAGCTGTAGAACAACATAAAACAAGTAATAGTCAGAAATTTAAATAAATATTTTATTGAGATCTTCTTCCAATTGTTACAAACTGATAAAAAAACCCGCAAAATCTGTCCATTGGCTCATGATACACAAGTATTTGAAGTATGTTATAACTTCCCAACGTCCTATAACTAACTTTTAACCTTCCTCAACCATTAGTCTTCTCATTTTTGCAATTTTGTTAAATTTGCATAATGACAACTTTTACATCTTTGTGACAATTTTTGCAAAACTTTGTAAATAAATTCCATATGAATTCTAGACATCACAAACATACCTAATGAGGTAAAATGCGCCTCTTTACATGTTCACACACCATGTATTCCTCATTTTGACAATGTTGCTACATTTGTCAATATCATGACCACATTGCGCAAATAGACCCCATGACTCCAAACTAAATCCCAAAATTTTACGAAATGGTCCATAGGACCTTATTTATGATATTGACACCAACCAAAATATTAAAGACTAAATTTGCTTTGCCTCATGGATTGCATACATCCATTAGTTGCTCTTGCACCATACACCTGGAACAAAAAGAATTCAAAGTCCCTTGGAAATGAAGTTGTAATGGATTTGAAGTGCTCTTGTCCTCTTGTGGTCTCCTTTCATTTGGTAGACCCTTTCAAATGGGTCAAGAACAAAAATTGTTTATCACCTTTTGCATTGATGTATTGCTTCATAACCCTTATGCTTGATGGATACCATTCATTTTCCTTTGTTGCCTACAAACATTGTTAACCCTACTATGGTGCCACATCCCATTTTGAATATTGATTTCCTTTCCCACCAAATCGCCCTTGTGACGAAAACATACTATAAGAAGCATCGCGCCTTCATATTTCTTGTACCAACCTTGGTCTACCATCACCAATTCATCTTCTATTCTCAGGTTCTCTGCTCTTCTATGATCAGATTTATAGATTCGTGTCGTCATTTTCTTTGCCTTTAAGACCTCTCCATTCTTAGGTCTATCATCCTTCATGCTGACAGTCTCTTGCTGCTATCCACTCTGTTGTCCAATCAGTGGACATACTATTTCTCCCACTACGACCTCTCTAGGCCAATCTTGCCTTTCCTCTGGCAAAACACTGTTAATCACCCTACCTTTCCCTCTTGTCAGGGTCTCTGCCCCAAGGATCTCTATGTCACCTGATCCTCAAACCTTTGTACTATAAGATTCACACACTTCTTGTCCCATCAATGTACGAAGCATTATTTCTTTAACACTCTCATCATGTTTTACTAATTTCACAAGGATTTCTTCCTTGATTTCTTCTACTTTAGATTTTATCACCATCTTTTCCTCTTTCTCATCTACTGGTGCATCATTCTACAATGTTTTTGTCATGGTATCTTCAAGCCGTAAAATTCCTTCAACCTCTATCTTCCCTTCATCCTCTAGTTGCACAAATTATTTCTTGCCACACATAAGCACCCTTGCCGCTCCACTCTGTCGTTCTTCTGTTCCCATCAAGGTATCCCTAACAACAAATGACATGCTTTCATGGGTACTACATCACATAGAAGCCTATCTCTATAACCACCAATCTGAAACTCAAGAAAAGCTTGCTTCTTAACCAAAAGAGAATGTTCACCATTGAACCAAGAAATATAATAAGGATTCTCATGAGGTAAGCTTTCCAAATCCAATTTGTCAGCCATCTCTTGTGATACCATATTATCCAAACTACCAGAATCCACGAATCCATTAGATACCTTGCCATTACAGTTGCATCTGGTTTTGAAAATTGCCTTCCTCTGGAGCGTCTCCTCTTTTGTCATGTTGTGCTTTCAACTTCCAACCTTCTATGCAAAATTCAATCTATCTCCTCCGAGAGTTCTATACTCGTAGCTCTGATACCACTTGATGTAGAGGCGTTCTTGGGATGAAAAGGACATTAAGAACAAACTCAAACAAATTCCATGGATGACATTTCTAATTGGTTACTCCCCATGATCCAATTTGACAATCTACCAAAGACGCGTCTACCCATGCATCTACTTAACATGAAATGCTCTTCAGCAAAGATTTATCCTTGCTTTGAGGACTTATTTGTGATAGTGCTAACCGGTGCTGAGAGGGGAGGCGTGAATCAACACCTATAGAAACCTATAAAATAAATCTGATGGAGTGTACTTATAACTGTAAGGAAAAAAGATTCAAGCATAAGAATAACATCAAACAATCAGCCACAAAGTAACACCAGATTTATCACGTGGAAACCCAAAACGGGTGAAAACCACGGTCTGAGGAGACCTCACAAATTCTGCACTCTTCTGAAGTGTGCCCTATTTGGAGCCTTCCCTGTTAAAAGATTACAACGCACTGTTATATGCGGCCCGGTTAAGGGATTTGGTACAATAAGGCTGGTTAGTGCCTGCCTGGTTAGAGGATTTAGAACACCTAAAAGATGTTACCTGGTTAAGGAATTTAGTACTGGGACTTGTTAATGTCCACCCAATATGCTGGGATTTATCTATTGTAATTGTTAGAAAACAATAGAAGGATTTGACCTTTTACAAATGGCTTTGCATAGCCTGATAAGATATCTGTTATACTCAATTGAAAAGCATCACCGGTCATTGTTGGTATGTTCTCCTTTTCTGTTGTGCTTGTCTGCACACTCTTTTCTCTTCTCTTTTCCCTTCTCTTTTCTTCTCTATTCACCTTAGCTTCTTCAGCGTACAGGTTCACTCTTTTCGTTGGCAGAATGAGGGGAAACTATATTCTTGACAGGGAAAAGAATATATAGAGTCCTTGCCCTAATTGCGCTTCTCATGCACGACCTGTTTACAGATCTCCTTTGGATTCATCACCCAGTGGAGTATTAATTCACTGAGGAAACATCTGATGCATGCTCTTGCTTTATCTACTTTATGAAGAAAACAATAGATGCATGACAAACACCTTTCCTTCGCATGAGATAACTCCATGTTTTAAAGCCACAAACTTCTGCTTTAAAACCTTCAAATGTGCCTTGCACCAATCATCATGTTAACTCAAAGTCTTTCGGATTTAGTGCAGTAAATCTCGATCAAGAAGTTGTTTAGCTGATAGTTGACTATGACTTCCCCGGTTCATCTTACCATAACGAAGTCTTCACTTAATCGGTTAAGATCCTGATGTTGTGAACATGTAAGAGCTTTGACCTTTCACCTTTCCTTCCTCTTTTTATACTGGTTGCATCCTTTCCTCAGTTGCATAGTCGACACCGGTTGTATCCGTTCCTTGGTTGACTCATTTCCTTGGTTGTATCCTTTGCTCGGTTGCCGATGCACTTTGCTTAGTGACCGGTTGCTCTGGATGAGCAGAAATAGTCTCTTTTTTCTTGCATAGTGTCACCGGTTGCCAAACCAGTCTCTTTACATACAGATCCACCATTGGTGTTCACCTTAGATCTTTAAACCTTAGATTGAGATGTCAAACACCTCTTTCCTCCTTCCACTTTTTCCAATCAATGACAATACTTAATTGCCATGTACCGGTAGTAAGCTTACCGGTTACCATCTCTTAATGCCAACAATCTCCCCCTTTGTGCCTTACGTGTTTGCATCGTGTTTGATATAGGTCTTCTTTGTGTATATATTATGCCCTCTGTGTCTTTTCTTCATGTTTTGTATTTCCGGCTAATGACAATGTGTATTGATTAAATTCTTCAAAGTGTTTGTTATATTTTGGGAATGATAATTAGTTTTAGAGAAACTTTCATATCTATGTTTGTTTGCCTCTTCAACTTGGAAGATTTGTTTGTTAACATTTTTATTATCTACCTATTAATTGTCCTGCACATCGTGTGTTCTTGCTCTGTGTAGTGCGCATTTTTTTCTTTTTCTATATTTTCTTGTGTGTTTTGTTTGTTTTCTCCATGTATTGAAGACATAATTTGAGCCTTACGTGTTTGCATCATGATTCATGTTTTCGTTTTGTATGTTTTATGCTCTATTTGTGTCTTTTTCACATTTTATATTTCCTGTGAATGACATGGTGTATTGATTAAATTCTTCAATGCATTTGTTGTATTTTGGTGTTGACAGTTGCTATGAAGAGATTCTTACATATCTATGTCTCATTGCCTATGCAAATCTGAATCTTTGTTTGCTATCATTTTCATTATATAATTTCTACTATTCTCGAATGTCATGTGCGTTGTCTGTCTTGCATGTTTGGCGTGTTTTCTTCTTGTCTCGCATATAGGATTTGTGGCTTACATTTTGGATTCATGTCTTCTTTGTGCATACTTTATCCCCTATGCATGTCTTCTTAATGTTGTGTAATTCCCGTTGACATTTTGGATTGAGAAGTGCCCAAACTTGGATTTTTCTTGGATTGACATGCGAAATTTTTTTGCCTTGGTGGTTTAGATTGGCCATCTTATCCATATTCTACAGTGCGTGACACTTTGAGCTGCCAAATATGGTAGGACAATAGCATGCATCTATGCTGTCCTCCAAATTCTGATGTTTTAATGTTAGCTTAGGATTTTAATGGACACAACCTTGCAAATGGCATTTTTTTGAACTGTGGCTTACGTAAAGGTCTAGGTTGCATATGAATGTATTGCTTTATTATTTGAAAAGCATGGTTGGATAATCTATTTAATAGTTAAATAATCTCTCTAGCAGTGTGTCAAAATCCATAATAATAAGAAGCGCGAGGATATTATCAAGTGCTATGGCATTCACAATCTAGTGATATTGTTACTTATTATTTTTATTATGTTGGGTACTGACATTTGTGGGAGTTCACAAACACTTTATATGGAGCAGAAGCAAGGCTTGACATCTCAGGTAATCATTAATATTTAAGTTAGTTGTTTTTCCCTTTTATTGCGAATAGAAGACATTTATTATATCGCCATCATACTTTTTGCGGTGGGAATACCAACAAGGGGCTTGACCAAGGCAAGCCCATATAAAAAACATCGCTTTGGTCTCGTTCATGTGTGCAGGTTCATATTACAAGGTTTTAGACTACGACGACACATATAGAAAGAGAAGAATAAGATAAACATTTTCTGACTTATGACAATATAAAATTGTATGACACTAGTGCTCAACACTTCTGTAATCTTGTTTGGACTACATATTTTGTGTATAGCTACAAAGGCCTTCACTTAGAGCATTTCTCACATTGGCTCTTGTGAAAATATCTTCGGGATACTCGTGCCTAGGGCTGCAATCTTAGGAAGTCAACTTGAAATTTCAATTCCAGGTTCCTATCTTTGTCTCATTATCAGATCTGATTTCTTCTTTTGTGCCCGTGTTGTATATTTCCAGCATTATATTAAACCTGTTAAATGTAGTCCTCTTTAATCTAGTTGATAGCTGATACTAAGATAGCGTTGTTGTTTACAAACACTTGCAAACATTCAAAAACATTTCATGTGTAACTTTACTCAAGCAAATGCTTCACAAGTAATCATTTTAATTTACGTTATTTTCTTTTTCCTCTTGCTCCCCTAGGAGCACATAGTTGTTATTATGATAATCATAGTTTTTGTGGATGTTGGAACACTAATTTGGGATTAGACCAACGTCAGACCCTATACAACACAACATTTTAGAGTCTTTTGTGTCTGCAATTGCAAATTTGATGGATTCAGACTAAGAAAGTGGCATAGTTGGATGGAGAGGACTATTTTCCATTGCCCGGGCCTTGATATTTATTGGATTGACACGTTTGAATTTTCTTGCCTTGGGGATTCAAATTGCCAAAATTTTCCATATCTTAGAGTGCTTGCCCCTTTGAGCAACCAAATATGGTAGGACACTAGCGTGCAGGTTTGGGGTCCTGCTAATTTGACTCCAAATTCTTATATTTAAATGTTCTCTTTCCAAATTTAGAGGATAACATGAGTGTTCTCAGACCATTCTTGATATATGCTCTTGTTAGGTTAGCTTGAGGACCCTAGGGCATAGCGTTGGATTACTGCCCAGTTCTTGATACAAAGGCTTTCTTGGGACGAAGAGGATGCAAAGAACAAACTCAAACAAACTCCATGGATGACACTTCTAATGGGTTACTCCCCATGATCTAATTTGATAATCTACGAAAGACCTCTATACTGATGCATGTGCTTAGCATGAAATGCTCTCACCAAAGATTTATGCTTGCTTTGAGGACTTATTTGCATCCTAATCAACCCAATCAAAGACGTTGCAAAGCCACTTGACAAGATTTTCTCATGGCTTCTTCATTCTTGGGACTTAGGCCTACTAGCCCTATCAAGACAGTTTTTGGCCAATAACTTCACAATGCTAATCTTAGACACAAAATGGAGGCAGTTTTAGACACCCATTAACGAGTTTGATAACATATCCAATAACCAACATATGTTGTTTTGGGGGAAGTTACTCAACTTTTGCTGATTTTAGACTTTCAAAGGCCAAATAGGCCTATTTTCCAATGCAACGATAAGGAGTCTTAGTCACCACTACTTAAACTGCATTTCAAAGATTTCATCACATCAAAAAGGGACCAAATCAACTAATCTCAAAGTTTGGTAGGCTCAATATATCATTAATTTACAAAACCTTCACTACTAGCTTGTGAACAAGGCTAAAAAAGACAGAGTAACCTGCCTAGGCCATCACTATTTATTCACCAGAGGCAATCTCCACACTCGAGACTTTAAGAATCTTAAAGTAGAATCTCCAAACTACCATACCAACAATTTGTATGAGATTTCAATGGTGGAAATGGAAGAAATTAAATTTTTCGAATGAAATCCTTACAGCCATGGGTTCTCAGACAAGCTGCTACATAATCTGCCATAAATTTCATTATACTTCATGAAAATCCATTAGTGTAGAGAGGATATGATTTCATTTATGAAGCACGTTGACGAACTATTATGAGAAGAACGAAGAGACACAATATTACTAGAACCGTCAAGATCAGTTACACGTCGGTTATACTAGCTCTTGCACCTAAAAGGGTGCAAGTGTGATGCCGATAGGAAACTTTAGCGCAGAATTTGGGCGGAATCCAAGTAGAATTAGAACCTGGTCACACTGGAATTAGGATCCGGGCCATATTAGAGGGATCCAGTAACTTTGATTCATATCATTGCGTAATTTGATCTTCAACATTTACCACTGTTTTTGATATCTAGTCATTCTTCATACCCACGATAGTGTCCAAGCTTTTCTTTATCATCATCATGCAAATCTCAAAATAGTCACTGCAATCTTGTTTACTATTTTGGGAAATTGTCATTATCACTGTTTTTTTGCTATTGTAATGACTCTAATCTCTGTTATATAGCAGTCCTCGTAGTATAAAAAATGTTTTAAAACATATCATCACTGCTATGATAGTGAAACTTGTTAATATTATACCGGTTACTGAGAGGGGGTGGTGAATCAGTAAAACTAATCTCCACTATCTAAAACTAGCAAACAGATCTTGAAATAAAAACAGAAAGTTAACAATCGTTTACTAGCATAAGCAGAAACACTCAGATCAACACAAGTGTTTATACATGGAAACCCTCGGTTAGAAGGAAAAAACCACGGTGAAACAGAGCTCACAACTTCACTACTGTAGAATGAAGGCACCCTGTTAGGAGCTTACAAAGCACTAATCATAGTGCTACCCGGTTAAGGGATTTTTACAGAGATGGTTAAGATCTGAATCCTGTTAAAGGTTGCCTGGTTACAAGACTTTGAACATCAACAAAGATGTTACCCCGTTAGGGGATTTTTACAAAGAACCGATTAGGTTCACCCTGATAGAGGGATTTTAATAAGCTTTCATACCTTGTAAAAGCAATGATCTAGTATGACACTCACTATCTGATTAGATCATATCTGTTGATCTCTTCTCCAATTTTCCTGGCTGTTGATCTCTCCAAGTTTCTTCACCTCTGTGCCTTTAGCACTCTTTTGAAGAATATCTTTCCTCTTTACACTCTTTTCAACAACAGCAACCTTTTTGTCTTATGACTTGTATATATATATTAAAAGAGTTCATCGCAATGAAACCCTTAATCACAGAACTGCTAGGCCGCAAACTCTACAATGAATCATGCAATCAGCAACAAAACACGAGTAATGATCTGGAGTTCACCATGTAAAACATTCGCAAAGGATAAAGCTAACTCTTGTTAAAAAGCTAACTCCCATATAGTCCGGCTTCTAACTGAAACTGATCCTTTTAATCCGGTGCGGATCTTTAGCTTGTCTTAGACCGAGACCGGTGCAATCTTGTATTCGGTTCAACTTATACATGCACTCAGAAACCGGTGCGTGTTGTTTAGATTAGTCTACCGGTGAGTGCACTTCTTTTCATCTACCGGTGCATACTCTTATCTTCTCTTCATCTACCGCTACATATTTGGTATGTTGCTCAGCGACCGGTGTTGTGAATGACCGGTGACTCCTTTCCGATACAACGTGTTTGTAGATGAACACTAATGACTGTTGGAATCATTTGTCGTTGCACCAAAAGCTCGAACTATCAATGCCCGATACAAATGCTAGATTTAACCCGATCCACGGGAGGTGGTTAAGCCATGTCACGAATCTCCAAGGAGGTGCTGACCACCAAGTCAACAATCTCCCCCTCAGCACCGACTGAGCCTTCAGCACCCACTGAAGGGAGACTCGAACCCGTGACCCAAGGCTTTGATACCAATTGTTGGAATCATTTGCCGTTGCACCAAAAGCTCGAACTGTCAATGCCCGATACAAACGCCAGATTTAACCTGATCCACGGGAGGCGGGAGGCGGTTAAGCCATGTCGAATCTCGAAGGAGGTGCTGACCACCAAGTCAACAATGACAACTCAAATTCCTAACAAAACTTATCGTGACAAAGCATTTGTTCTTTCCTATCTGATGTCTCTTTTACTATTTCTTGTACTTCTTTGAGCTTGTGTCTCAGTGTTTTGAGACCTTGTCGTTCACTTCTTTAAGATGATTGTCTTTTATACTAAAAACAGTATTAACAACTCAAAATCTTTGAGACAGTCATGAGTCACTTGAAAGAAAGACGTGTTCAAACAATAGATGGATGTGATGTCCTCTATCTGGAATAGGATTGAGTAATAAATCACAATAATAAATAAATGAACAAATAAAAATAATAATATAATATGTTAGTAGAATGATATAGTATATTATTAATATAATACTAATTATCAATATTGAAAGCATTAATATGTTATTAACAATATAGGAATATATGAATATTTGAATATATTAATATATTAATATAATAATAAAAATAAAAATATTATTTTATAAACTAATTAATTTATAAATATAATTAATTATTAATACTAATACTAATATAGATCAAATATATTGTATTAATATAAATTCTTAAAATCGAAGAAATATACAGGCAAACATCGGTAGACATTCCCAGTCCACGTAAGAATCAAAACTAGAAGAGTGCGATTATTATTAACCAAAGGCCAACGTGGATGGAGTATAATTTTAAGTCGAAATCCACATAGGCAAAATCTTCAATGGAAACCAATTTTGGGAAACACTTCTATCGCTGCCGCTAGAGTCTCAACGGCGAATACTAAGGGCAGGTCCCCATGCGGCTGCTAGGCTTATTTTGGCTATCAGCCACTGCTCAACATTTCTAGCAGCAATTCGTGGAGCTGGTGGCCCCATGATTACTAGTTTTTGTGCTTATTTCTTAGCAGACATCTAAAATAGAATGTTTAAATGGAATTTTAATTAAAAAAAATTGTAGATAGATGTTTTGAGAAAAAATAGGAGACAACAAAAGAGAGGGAAAATATCTTGTGGAGCCATATGTCATTTTTCTCAATAAGCAGCTGCTGCTTATTCCAGCCCCTCCTTTTTTTCAAAGCTTATTTTTAAATGTTAAGCAGTGGCTGCTCCACAAAAGTAGGGATAGATTCCAAATTATCCTTATCCCGTGATTAAAAAATGGCATGGGAACACTCCAGCTGGTTAAATTTAAGCACAAATTGTACTTAACCAGCTGCATGGGGACATGGGGTAAGTCTGATTTGGACAAACACATATTACATTGCCTATAGTCTTTACGCAAACGTAACCAAGTAAAATGCGAAAGTCTATAATCAATGTCGCCAAGTATTGGTGATGCCAAATGGATACTGACTATTGTTGATAGTTGCATACGTATATATATATTGCATGTATTTCTGATGTTATCTATCTGAGGGATTGATCGGCGACTATCCCTAGCATCATTGATGGAGTGTTTAGAAGGCAGCGCATAATTCAAATGATGCTAAATACTGATTATTCTTATCAATTATATTTGTCAAGTACAAGTCTGCAACTCTGATTAGGTGGCAGAAATTGGCTGTCGATAATATACTAATGGCACTAGTATATGATTAACGAGTGGTTTAAGACCAGGCAGCAATAACTCATGAATATTAAATACCAATTAATATAAATATCACTAAGAACAGTCAAAGGTGTATAATGAATCAATTAGTTATGAAAGGGTACGATTTCTAGTGAAGGGATATAATTATTAAGAGACACAAGATATGTCTCTTCCAACGTGTCCTCTCACAAACAGCATAAGATATAAGTTGACAGTCCCTTCTTCCATTTGGGGGATATCTCATGGATTTTATTGGGATCTGCTAGAGAAGGCATCTGCCTATTAGGAAAAATAATCAGTTGTGAATATTCAGATATAAATCAGAGAAGAAACTACATTTGCAGGGATCAATAGTTGTATCCAGAGGCAATACTTATATCATTGCAAGATCCAACTTCACACCAGACCAACATACTATATCAGAATATCAAGAAGCAATCAGGTATTCATAAAAGACCAACAAAGATATCAGTATTCATTGTTCAATATTGGACTCATACAAATCTGCATGATTCAACTTAAACCACTCTTCCAACTTAGAAATATAAGCCTTGTTTGAAGCACTACCTATCTTGATTAAGATAGGACATCATTGATCAAAGTTGGGACAAACTTAGGAATTGAAGTATAAGTCATCGGCTGAAAGAATTCTTTTACCAGTAATCAGTCACAAAACATAGACAACTGGACAGGGGACATTACAATGGATCTGAAGAATATAATCACACTCTTGGATCTGTTCCTTCTAACAGTGAAACACTTTCATGAAGGCATGAAAAGAATGCTTTCAAAGAATGAAAGAACTTTCTATAAAAGATAGTGACAGCAACAACTAAAGAAGAAAATAAACTCTTCCATGAAGGGGATAAATGATGAAAGACAAGGGTGCGTAGGTTGTGAAGACCCTAACTGGCTCTTTCCGGAGCAATAGACTAAATTTGATATAATTTGCAAATTGCCATGCTCAAATGGTTGGATCATTAAACAATATTATGATAATTTTCACTACTTCCAATTATAACTTGCAAACAACAAATTCTGAAAGTATATCCAACCAACTGGAGGGAAAGTTAAATCTCATAATTAAGAATCTGATTTAACTGCCTCGATATCCAATCATTTTAAAATGATTGGAGATTTAACTGCCTCCTGAACTGGAGCAACACTACTACAACTAACATAAAAATCCCCAATAATAACTCCCTCCACGGAAGAATTTGAACACTCAGTGATAATTGCTACATCAGCTGACTCTGTACAATAACTTGGTCCGGGATTCCATTCTGGAGGTTCAGATTATCAGGTCTGCTCTTCGTTCGGGTCATTTTGGCCAACTTACTATTTTTAGCAAGTGGGGTTTCAGGTATGGCCAGGATTGGTAGGGTGTCTGCACGGAGCGTCAGACATCTTAGGATTGGGTTTCAGAGAATCTCCAGTTTGAGAGACTTATTATTTTAGTAAGTCTATTTTTAGTAGTGGCTATTTCTGGCTGGGCAGTTGGTCCTGGTGCTTTGTCAGAAGTTTGTTGATTGCAATCAGATGGTTCAGTGGCTTATATTTTAAATGTGTTATTAAATTAAATTATCTTGATATCCAAAAATGATTTGAAAGTATATCCAAACAAAGAATCTGATTTAACTTTCCCTCCAAATAAAAAATGAAAAATACTTTGTCTACATGTAGTGAGAGGAATGTTAGGTGGAACCTTTGAAACATGGAAAAGTGCCTTTTGGAAGCTGACATAACAAAAAGGGGAGAATTTAATGGCTGACACATATTCTTTAATTAAAACAAAGACTCTTGAATTGAATTTTAACCCCCTAGTCATCAATTCTACTAAAAATTTTAAGTTATGAAGTCCAAAGACCTTGTATGAAGCAATTTTGAACCTGAAGGATAAAATTGGTAATAGTACCTTTGACATTTTCATTGCTATTTTCAAAACAATGCATGCTCTCTGCAACATAGAAGTCTATTCACTCAAAAAACTACACAACTAATGAAACATGTGTTAATGAGTTTGACTCAAAAAACTACACAATTGAATCCTGATAGCAATATCACAATTTGAATTGCTGTGGAAAAGATCTCCTACTTATCAATTGATGAGCTTAAGGGGCTTTCTAATGAATGGTTCATAAGGCACAACACTTGCTGAAGGTTTTGCAAATGGGGTTGCAAGCAGAGTGAGTTTAACCATGGAGGAAACTTCGTAGTTAAGCGCGCTCGAGTTGGAGTAGTACTGGGATGGGTGACCTCTTGAGAAGTCCCAGTGCTTCACCTCTGTGAGCATCACCTAGATGCAATGAGTGTTAAGTGTTTCATTCATTGTCATGAGAGATGGGTTCTTGTGAACCACTGCTCATGAAACATGAGTCAATGAGTTTGACTCAAAAAACTACACAGGTGAATCCTGATAGCAATATCACAGTCTATTCACTACAACTTATTCACTGTTCCTCAACATGCCTTTCACTATTTTTTCACTTTCATGACGGTGAATACCAAAAATTCTTTACCACTAGCAGTGCATTTACTGTCATGTCAATATCAATGTTGTCCTTTCATATCATTGAAAACTTGAGACAATGAAAGAAGTTGAAACAGTGAAGAAATCCTCCACAAAAACAGAGAAGGTGTTCATGACAGCTAGTGCACTTTTCATTCATTGCTGAACATATCACTTTGTTTCCTTTTACCATTGGTGATGCTCTTTTCTTCCATTGTTGCTTAGCTTTCATGCTCATGATTACTTGATATGATAGTTACTGTTTTGAGCATTAACTCTTTCTTCATTCTTGATCATTCCAATCTTTTGACACTGACCTCCATTGTTGTTTGAACTGATTTTTCATTGTTTTTGTCATAGACCTTCAATCATTGTCATGATGTCTTCTTGTTGAATGTACTGCCTTTTGTGTGATTATTCTTCTTTGTCTCTTCACTGCTATACCACTTTTTTCAGTTTTTTGAAAATTACTAATGACTGTTAAGGCATCTTGGAAAACAATCATTTTACTATAACAACAGTGACTATTTATTGCTTGTTCAATGTTAATAGCGTGCATACCTTTGGTCATCTCTATCAAACACCATTAAATTAGTGCCTTTCATCTTTTATTTCACTTTTTGATCTATTCATGCATCTAAAATTTAGTGTCTTTTTGTCTTTATAAAACTAAACAATCTGCCTTTCCTATTTCATTCATCACTGACTTTCATTATAGAACACTGTCTTACATACATGTCATGGATCACCTTATGACAGTGGTCTTCACAAAACTTGCGGTTGTCTTGTATTCATGAACAAACTCTTTAACTGAACAGTTTGAATACAAAAATGCAATAAGAGTATATGGAAAGCAAAACCCTTTCACAATTGTTATTGGCATTATTTTGAACACTATTCACTGCCTCTTCATGCTTTTGAATAGTGTCCCTAACATCTTTATAACAGCATTCACATTGTCTCACTGTTCTTCATGGAAATTTATTTACTGTCCTAATGTATTCTTCTTGTGAGTGCTTCTAATCATGCTTTTCTTAGCAGTTATACCTCTGTTCTTTATGGCACAAAAATGTTGTTTCATTTTGAGGACTGCTATTTGTATAGTGTTCATGTTGTTATGAATCATGAGTTGTCTTCTTCCATTGATTCCTTTTGGATATCATTGTATACTGTTATTCTTAGGCAGCAAGTATATCACTGTTTTATCTTTTCATAACAATATTATTCAAGTGTAACCTTGAATTGATGTCTTCTGTTCATATCATGCTCCAAACTTTTGACTGCTCTAAAAAAATGAAATCTCTATCTCTATGACGATGTTTTGTAAATTTCCCATGCTCTTCTTTGATCATGTCGATCACAACTTTCAAGGTCTGCAACCTATTGATCTTGGGATGCATTTGAAGATCTCTGTCCTTTTGACTTCTGAAGACTGTCTTGCATGGTTTATGACAGTGAATTGAATCCTTGCTTTTCTGAGATGACAAACACATATTCTTTTCTTATCATCACTGTGTATGTTGCATCATGGAATTTGCAATCACCTTTTTCGATGTTTGTGACAATCATGATCACATAACAGTGACCTCTGCTCATTGACATCACAGTGATAACCCCCTTTTCTCATTGCTTCTCACTCATCTTCATCCTCTTTCCTGTTCACCATTCCTTCATGGACTCACTACCTTAGCAATCATTTTGAATAGCGTTTTCTTTTCTTATCATCACAGCAGCCTTTGTTCTACCTTCTGCCAGTCTGTCTACACAAAACCTATGGTTGTCTTCTATTCATAAACAAACTTTTACACTGAACAACATCACTATTACAATGCACTAAGAATATGTGGAAAGCAAAACCTCTTTTACTGTTTTGTGCTTCAAAACCAAATGCTAATGAAATCCTAGTAGAACCTACTATTGGCAATGAAAGTGAAATCCCATAGCTTGAATGATTCTGATTAAGAGGAAAGCAGGATTTGAAAGCTCCTGAACCTTTTACGAAAAGAGAAAGGAAATATACATTAAGCACCAGAGACAGCAAAATCTTGTCAAACCAGAAAGGACAACCAAAAGACGGACAACCAGAAAGGACAACAAAAAGAAAGCCCGAAAGAGCACAAAAAGGGCCAGCAGCCTACAATAGGGACCCGACACGACCAAAGGACCAAAGAAGGTCACAGAATATTTTTCAGAAGGTCCACCGCTTCTGAGGCCAAAAGCTCCATATTCTGAGCTGTCTCCTTGAGAGCAATAGCATCCTAATTAACACGGTTCCCAGAGTCACGGGGCGCCAGATCTTTATCTTTTTCCTTAGTCCGTTCCCACGTGTTTAGAAGGGTGTTGATGTGTCTCACCGCCATCTGAAGAGTACTACAACTTTGGTCACCAAACTTAATGATAGCTACCTCAAATTGGGTAATTTTTTCCTCAAAATCGAGGACCTTCATCTGCATAGCTGAAAAATCCGCATCACAATTGGAAACCTGAGCATTCACGGCTTCCAGCTTGGAGTCGAACGAACTAGCAATTCCCCCAGCTTTGTTGACAACCTCAATTCGCTCACTCAAGATATCAAGGAAGAGCTTGTCACCAAGACCCATAGCCTTAAGAATGTTAATTCTCGCTATGAGTCTATCATTAGTCTTCCTCAGATGATAGAGCTCCGTAATAACCTAGTCGAAATCCCCCTTGGCCGTCACTGTCTCAGCAGGAAGGGAAGCAGGAAGGGGATTCAGCTTGTCCCTCTTAGCAGTAGTGTCGAGAGTAGGCATAGGGCTCTCCTTGAGAGAAGGAAAGGGAACAGGGGAAGAGTCCATGAGAGCAGAAGTGCTCCTGATTTTCTTGCCTTTCTTACCCTTGCCAAGGTCCCTTTCCATAGAGCAATCCTTTTCGTCCATGGTATCCTCATCACTATCAAGCAAATAATCCTCTAAAAAAGACTTTCTTTTGCGGCCAGTAGGGTTCTTGGAGGAGGAGGCCCTACCCTTGATCTGACCTTTCCCTCTTTTGTTGAGGACATGTCTTGAGAAGACTCAGAATCAAAGTCCGGCTCCGTGTCCGAATCCTCCCCGTCATCTTCATCTTATTCAAAATCATCACCCGAATCCGAAGGAATAGCTTTAGGAAGCACAGAGGAGTTAGGAACAAAGTGATCATAAATAAGCAGCATAAGGCCCTCGTGCATGGCAGGGTTGCCAAGAGGGTTATCCTGGGCATCTTTTATGCTAGCATTAAGAGAATTGAACAAGTAATAAGGGAAAGAAATTTTTTCCCCATACTGAAAGTGGTTTAAGATCACGATGATACCCATAAACCCTAGAGAAATGGCCATCGAGAGTAATGTATTGCATAACAGCAAAAAGAACTCTACACCAAACCTTCTTGATTACAGTCAACAAGTAGTAGGTCAATTTCTTGCTTTTGCCCAGACGAGCCTTCTCCTCATCCTCCTTAGGAAAAAAATTTATTGCAGCTTCGTTGAGACGCCTGTCTTTGTAGAACTTTCTCCCTTCCTTGGAGAGGCCTGTGACCTCTGCTATGATGTCCTCTGTGATTTTAATAGTCGAGCCCCCACAATTTTGCCATTTCTCCAATTTTTGATAAAAGAACTAGTAATCGCAGAATCTTTCCCCTGGAGCTTCTCCAAATAGGTATCAAGCCCACCTTTCTTGAGGAGACTCCATACCTTTTCCTTGTTTTTCCAGCCCTCGCAAGACGCTGGTTCGATTCTCTTCCTGCTCCCTCCCATTTTAGAACACAAGTAACCTTTCTCAGAAATAGACTTCAAGATGGATAGCGGCGGAAAGCTTCCCTTATTCCAATATAAAGCCCAAGAAATGACTAAGCATACCCAGAAAGCGTGCCGAATGAAATGCCAATAAATGCCCAAGAAGGAACTGACGTCATAAACATGATGTGGAAATAAAATCAGCAGGTTAGATTTCATCATTAAAATTAGTGATTTGAGCTCCGTGGGTACGATCAAAGATTAGCAACATCTTGATATTGTACGGGATGGCCAGCTCACTTCTCCATTCCATAGTATCACTGGTGTTAACAGCCTCATTAGCTAAGCCATCCACCACCGTATTGATTTCTCGATACCCATGGGAAATATGACATGCTTCAAAATCATTAATAATCACTTTGGCCATGGAAATGGCATTATTAATCATCCATGAAGGGGTACTAACACCTTTACGGCAATTGATGATATTACTCGAGTCACCCTCGATCCAGACCTTAGAAAAATTACAATCTTTAGCAAGTTTGATTGATTAGTACGCCGCCAAAGCTTCTACCACATGATTGGATTGAAAACCAATGGGGTGGATAGTAGTCGCTTTAAGGGTCCCTTTATCATCACGAATAACTCCACCACAACCTGCTCTACCAGGGTTACCTTTGGAAGCGCCATCGAAATTGATCTTCACCCAGCCTCTAGGCGGAAAACCCCAGACCGCTTCCTCCCTAGGGTTATAAAACTTTCCCCCTAGGTCCTTCATATTCAGCCTCCACTGATAGCAAATAGTTCTTTCAAAAAGGGATAGAGGCAAAAAAAGGTCCATCTGAACATTGAGATTTTCCGAGATAGCCCTTCTGATTTTGAAATCCACTACCTCCAAGTTGAGTTCCGAGTCACGAAAGATCCTGTTGTTCCTTTCTTTCCAGATACCCCAGAGAGTATATTTTTCACTTTGCATGCATTATAAGATGATAATGGAAGAGATATATTCAGACTAAGGCTTGGATGAAACTTGGAGCCCTGCCTCTCTCCTTGAATCTTTTCTAGAAAGACATGCAAAATCTGCCTTTTCTTCACTATGTTTCTGCTGCTCTTTAATAAACTACCCTTTTTGTGAGAGAAACCCATATGCTCTTATTCAAGTCTTCCCTCCTTTTATGTAAACTCATTGCTCTCTTTGTCTATCTGATTTCTTCAAGAGGAAAACTTACATACCCTCATTCTTTTTCTACTATTCTATTAAAATACGTTTTGTTCTCTTAATAACGAGCTACAACTTCTTCTCTTTTGCTGTTCTGATAATGATTTGTGCTGCTCCTTTAGAATGGACTGGCATTCTGCAATGAAATCTGCATGACTTCTCCGTGAAACTCGTTGCCTTACCTCCTTGAAATTTGTTGTTTCCTTTCAAAACTCATCTTTCTTCTCTTAATATACTTTCTCCTCCATGAACCAAGACCTTTCGTCAATGAACACATTGTTTCCTTGCTATTAAATCATGAAAGATTTGTTGTTCTTGTTCTGTCACAGGCATGGTTAGGGATTTTTGCCTTATCTGGTTCTTCTAACCCCTACTACAAGCTAACTCCTAGTGAGTTAAAGCCTAATTAGGCATGGAAAGCAATGAAAAAGAAATATTTAACTTATTTTTCCCCTCCAAATATCAAAATAGAAAACCTATTTTTCTTGTGTTCATGCAGCGTGAGGAGTACTAATTGGAACATTTGAAACATGGAAAAGTACCTTTTGGAAGCTTTGAGTTAACAAAAGGAGAGATTTTTTGGCTTCCACTATTTTTTCAAATTAAATACCCCCGATTTTGGATTTTCCCTCAAAAAATCTAAACTATGAATCCTATGGCTTATTACAAGGCTATTGTTGACCCAAAGGAGCAAAAATAGGTAACAATTACCTCACTGTTTTGCTTATTCACTTCATTTATTTTGCTTATGCCTTATGTTGATCAACATAGCCTTCATGAATGCTCATCATGACAATTTCCTCTATTCATGACAACTCATCTTTTGCTACTTTGAATACCAATGTATTGTTCTGTTGCTGTTTTGCTGCTGATGAGGAGCCTGCTATCTACATTGTCATGTGATGACTACTACAATGCTTCTTTGTTGGCTGTCATGATCTTCATGTTAGAAAAACCACCATTATATGCTTTGTGTCCTCTGACAGTGCTCTTGGATATAAGTTTCTTGTTCTCAACAGTCAACACTGTCTTGATAGTCAATACATCTCTTTTATTTCTTCCATAGTGGCAGTGGCCTCATGTACACTATGGTTCCTCACTGTTTAGATATTGATTGATTTTCCTTTCTGTTACTGTCATTGCTCCTTGGTGACCACTGTTTCAACACATTGAATTTTGAATATCACTATGCCTTGATAAAAACATCACTATTTTTATCCTTGTGTAGCTTTGACAGTTTTTATCACTGCTGCTCCTTGAGCACTGTGACTGCATTTTGTATTGATAACAGAGTCTTGTCTATGCTTATTTATGATCACCGGTCTTCATGATGTCACTTGTCATGCATTGATTTATACCTCTTTTCTTACTGTTGTCCTATGGTGCATGTTGTCCTCTAAGACAACCATGTATGCTTATGATATTCTTCATGGCAGCATCACCTACTCTGAAGCATTCAATAAAATTTCTATTTGGAAATACACCAGGAAGATTTCCCCATATGATGTTGGAGGAGGATCGTTTTGGTGATGGTAGAAGAAAAGGGAAATAGATCTCTTCTTAATCTATAATTACCCAAATAATTGAAAATACAAGTCAAGAAGTTAGTTACCAAAATTGCACAGCAAGAGGGAAAAAGAAAACAGACAAAAAAGAGAAGGGTCTAAACTAGAGGGGGATTCTCAAAACTAGCCGCTCACCTATTCCCCATGCCTTATTTGTCCTTCAGGTAAAATTGAGCCCTTAATAAAATTTCGTCATGGCTCTAGAATAAACTTGGTATCATATCTCTGATCACTGCTTTGTTTGTTTTATTTGCTTCCATATTACACATGTGGCATGTACATCTGTTGGCCAACTTTCATATCAGCAATGTTGACTATATATTTCTTTGGTTGATGGTTGTCCTTTGAATGTTATATGCATTTGAAAGATTGATTTTATTCCTTGTATCATTTCTACATTTCTACTGGAAATTTGAGTGTTTGTTGTTACAAGAATTTAGCCCTACTTTTTAGCACCCAATTAAATGCCCCTCATAGAGTTATGTGTCAGAAGTATCCCTTTTCATTAGCGGTGAGGGTATTTCCTTGAATCGAAAATTTCTCCATGGGACCACTTCGATCCTAAGAAACATCTATCCTTATGAAATAGTATTCGGGTGCTATGATTGTGTAAGAATATGAGGAATCTTGCTTTGGCATTTTTGCACAACCTATGCTTGATGCATATTGAATAAGTTGTATTTGGTTGATCTCATTAGATTTCAGCCGATCTTGTACGCTTATGACTTCTTCTATGAGAATTTTGGTTGATGCGAGTAACCCTTGATTTAGTTGCTTTTTTACATTATCAGAATGTTTGTAGTTCCATCTTGTGATTTTAAATATAATATTGTGTTGAAATTTTTTTTTGAGAGTTTCTATATAAACAATAGTCTCTTCATTCGTGTTCTCATCCCAATTGAGTGCAAAATTATTCATTAAGAAATTTTTAACAAAGGAAAGAGAGCGCCTCTTTAAAATTTGGTGTCTCTCTGTTATCAAGACATAATTGTTATCCTTTAGCCCTGCCACAGCTAGTTGTCCACATATACATTTATATTGCTTATGCTAGAGAGTAAATGATCAATAAATTAGGTTGAATCTTAAATAAATTATGAAAAATACATTCGCTACTTGCAAGTGGTATATTAGTAGAAATTGGAAAAGAAATAAAATCTGATTTCTGATTTTAGCAATCAATTTCATAGCAGATTCTGTCCTCTGCAAGGACATTGTAAACATTAATTCTTAAACTTATTGTTCATGATGTGATGCTTTTCCATGAAAACGATATGTTCCAGGGGCAAATCCACTTTATCTCCTCCAGATGCACATGGATCTGATGTTTTGAACTTATCCTTTGAACATTCTGTAAGAAAGAGTTCACATATTTAGTCTGATATAAGTCAAACTTCTATGCCAGATCAATTGGTTGGTAGTCTTTCAAGTAAATACAGGAGAATGGTGTATTAAATAGCCTCTAATGATATTTTGCAAGAGAGCTCTCAATTGACATAATAAATATATGTTGGAATAATCATTTTTGTCAGTGTGTAAGATATAAGGTAGATTATTACAACTGATTTCACTTCTAGCAATATAAATGCAAGCAACGAAAGTAAATCTGTTCCTTTTCCTTCGCATGTAGTTGTCAGAGAGATGATGACATTGTTGTGAGGTTTCACATCATCGCCCCAAAGGATTTGGGGACCCAAATTTTCGAACGGGCCTTGGCATTTTCTTCCTTAATCTTGGCGTTCTGGAGGCCTTAGCACTTTTTGGGTCCTTAGATGAATCACTTTTGAAAATTGGTGAAATCAACCTTGGGCATTTTCGAATTTAATTGTGAGTTTGGTCTTTTCTTTTAGAGGCCTTGCAAATTTTGGGAAACCACGGATTAAACAAATGGATCAAGTGACCAAAAAACAAATTGATTTGCCAAATGGAGGTTTGAAACAAAATTGGGCCTATCACCATTATTAAATATGAAATCTGGGCCAAATAAAATAAATTTGGGCAATAAACTTTAAAATCTGGGTATATAAATAGAATCTGGCCGCAAATTCAAGCTAATGGCAGGCCCTTAAAATCGAAAATTAGACCCTCTCCTTGGTGAAAATTTGGCTTGGGCTGATTAAATTGTAGAATCTGGACATTTATCCAAAAATCTGGGCATCAAAATTAAAATATTGAGCTTTGAAAATAAAATCTTGGCAACTAAATTTCTAAAATCTGGTCACTAATTCGAAAATTTTGGAAATTTGAAACTAAATTGGACCAAAGCCTTGGCAAATAAATCAAAAATCTGGGCAATATATTTAAAAATCTGAGATCAAATTTACAAAATTTGGGCTTTTAGTTCGAAAATCAGGCCTTTAAACTATAAAATCTAGGTGCTTCTAATTCATAATTTGCATTGAAAACATCAAATGAAGGCATTAATTTCAAAAATTAGGGGCTCCCTTTTGTGGCGTGTGGCCATGTGGTCTATTTAGATTCGAAAATCTAGGGTAGTAATTAAAGTTTTAATGCAAATTTAATTGTTTTAGCAGGTCGGCCCCCTGTATTGGACTTTTATTAATTAATTTTGTTATTTTTGGGGCAGGTCGGCCCTCTTGATTGGAGGCCAGGTTTGGTATAAAGGAGGGCGCTCCTCCCTCTCCCTCCTCATCTTTCATCCCTCAACCATCATAGCATTGAGGAGCAGCGAAAATCAGTAGGAGGAGCCAGCAAAATTCATTAAGGAGCGGCGAAATTTGTCTAGAGGTGCCCAGGTTGCCATTGTCAAGGGGACTTGCGAAATTAATAGGGGCTTGCTATTGGAGGGAGCTGCGGTATCAAATAGAGGAGTAGACTTTGTAAGAGAGACCTGCTATTTGATAGAGAAAAATTGCAAAAATCTTCAGTGCAGTGAATTTGTTCATAGAAGGGATCAGTAACATTGTCTTGTGATTGAGGGGGCAACGACATTGATTCAAGGGGCGGAGCTGCTAATGATTCAGGCCTGTGATTTATGCCTAGA
The DNA here is from genome assembly GCA_027943335.1 of Chamaecyparis obtusa. NCBI lineage: Eukaryota > Viridiplantae > Streptophyta > Pinopsida > Cupressales > Cupressaceae > Chamaecyparis > Chamaecyparis obtusa. The sequence continues at coordinate 100,496 of BSBK01007932.1, forward strand.
AAGTTGCAAAAATATTGAGAGAAGCTTTGGGTTGAAGACTTGTGTAATCTGCCCAGACTGCTATTTAGAGAGGCTACGAATTGAAAGAGAGAGTGCAATTAGAAGGGGAAGCTACGGACTTGGTCAAGGGAGACATCCAATTTGAGAACAGATTTGCAAAATTTATTGGTGAGTGGATTGTATTCTTAATTGTTATCTTTTTCTTTGGTGATTGATTGTTTGGTGTAGGAGATAAGCTTCATGATTGAGGGTGAAGGCTAGTCTAAAAGACAAATTTTCTCCTTGTTCTTGCTTGGTACATTTTCCTATTTTCTTGCTTGCATCATCCATCCATCACCTCATCATCTCATTAGGGCTTGAAGTTGGGAGATATAAGTGTAGTTTCCGTTTAGGATTTGGAGAAATGAGATATAAGTGGTAGTCCCACCCCTAGGAAAGAAGTTGGGAGATATAAGTGTAGTCCATCTCATAGGTAACAAAGAGGCAGAAATAAGTGGTAGTCCATCCCTAAGCGAAGAGGCAAAGATAAGTGTAGTGTGATAGGAATTGGCGAGGCAGAAATATGTTTGATCATCCCTAGGCGAAGGGGCAAAGATAAGTGTAGTCACACCTCACTGTAGATAGAAGGGGCAGAAATAAGTGTTTAGGATGGCGGATGCTAGTGCAAGCAAGAACCCAAAGGGAATTAATACCAAGAAAGACAAGGAAGACATGACGCCCAAGACCACCTTCTTCTTGAAATTGAAGCGAGTCAGTGACACCAACATCGGCACCATAGATATGATACAATTGAGAGATAGGTTGAAAGGGGGCCAGTCCTCTATGGCAAAGAGGATCTACAAGTGTGGAATTGTGCAAGCTGCCGCCTTCCCTCCTACCTTGCCTTGTTTGGAGTTGCTGATGGAGTGTGCATCCAGGCTAGATATTGTGACCAAGTCCATCATCTTTGGTGAAGAAGAGAGGGTGTTGGCTAACATCAGCGGACAGGTGGTAGAGGAAGTGTTCAATATACCCCAGCAGAAGGGAATGATAGTAATGTTAATGGATCAAGCCACCAGGTTCTTTCAAGACAGTCAGGATGCCTACCTCGCCCTACTAAAGCAAAATTGGTTGCACGAAGGCAAGAAGGGAGTCACCAAGTCATCAAAGCTCACCAGGTCAAATTTCAAATTAGAGTATGGCGATCTTATTGTGATTGTCAACCGAGTCATGGGCTCCGCTCAAGGTATGCAGTTTGAAACTTGGATGTACTATTTTATTGAAGGAATTGAAAATGGAAAAATAAAATTTGATTGGGCTAGAATTATAAGTGAAAATTTAGAGTTGCAACTTAGGACAGTGCAAAATCAGAAACAATTCTACATAGGGTCCTACCTTTTCTACTTGATTGCAAGATTGTATGAACATCTTAGACTTAAGGCTAGAGGGGTGATTGGCAATGGGCCCGGACAATGCTTGGTGCATGAGTGCTATCCACAACTTCATTTGCACAACACCAAGGACTACAAGATATTTTATGATGCCTTTGCCATGAAGACGGTAAGGATATTGCAAGGGACACCCGCAAGGAGGCTCTCGCCAAAGGTAGAGACAAAAGTCAAGAAGTTTGGGAGTTGGTTCATCCAGTTTTCGCAATTCACTTATATCAGAGTGGCTGGATGCACGGCTTGTCCCAAGAGGCTTCCAAGGTATCCACTTGATAGGATAGTTTTGATGGAGTTGTCTAAGCAACTTGAGCAATATGACAAAATGATGAAACTCAAAGGTGAGATAGGGGTTACCTTTTCACTCATGATAGGCAATGATAGTTGTCACAATCCTATCGCCTTTGCAGCTGTGGAGAAAGAGTTAGAACAATATCATCTAGCATGGTATAGGGCAAGGCAAGGATTCGATCCTAATGGTCTAATCAAGGCATCTCATGGGGATCCATTCAAGCATATTCCTACTTTGGAGGATTTTTGGGCCAATGCATAGGATGACTTTTATGTGAGGAAGTTGGCTTTCTCAAGGTTATCAGTGGGCATGATGAGGGCAATTAGATGGAGAAATCTTAATATTCCGGACCAGCTGGAAGAGGATGAGGATGTGCTAAGGGAAGATTACAGTACAGTAGAGGGAACAAAATTGAATCCAGTTGAGTGGGATGATCATCAGGATCCTTCCTTAGATGCAATAACAAGAATAGTTGAGCTACACATTGAGTGGTGGTACAATAGGAAGTTTAGGCAATTGCAAAGTCGAAAGGTACACCTTACCTATGAGAAGATGAAACCAGCGGACGAGATTCTAGCGGAGTCAGTTGGACAGCAAGGTGGAGGCAATAGCCAGCAACAACAGCAAGCAGTTAAGAATAAGAAGAGAGGTTTGGAGGTTGATAAAGACAAAGAACATCAGGAGCCTCCAGCAAACAAAACAGAGTAAAGTGCCATCAAGAGAGAGTATAGTTGAGGCTAGGAGCCAGGAGGTTGGTACAAGTGAGCAAAGGGCAGCGGTAGAGGTGAGCTTTGGTTTAGAATCAAGTGGTTATAGTAATAGTACAGGGTACTCTCCTCTTTCGCAGAACCAAGTTGAGGAGGATATGGCGGTCAGTGATGAAGGAGATAGGCCAGTTGGCATTGAGGCTCTATTAGCAGGGGAAGGAAGCCAAGCCCAGGGTCGTTGGTGATGTTGTGCTAGTCGAACCGAATCCAGATTTGGGGAGATGCATTGCACCACTGTGGTTGAGACAGATGCTTATGCCAAGGAAAGAGGTTGTGGCCATCCGAACAATTGAGGATATTCAAGGGTTAGTGGAAAAGGAAGATGATGTCGGACATAAACAAATTGCAGGAACAGTGGCAAAGATAATCAGGAATGATGATGATGGTCACCGAAAGGTTCAGATTGCAGTGCCAAAGGTTAGCAAGGTAGTGGGCAAAATTGTGGCCCAAGATTATGAGATAGTAGAGCATGACATGGGAAAAATCACAGATGACATGGAGTGTGTGGAGGTTCAAGAAGGCATAGCTTCAATAAGAAAAAGGTTGAGAAAGGTGAACGAATGGGTTGCAGGGTTGGAGATCGAAAGCAAGTATTGGAGGGATAACTATCATGAAGTATGTCGGCCTATCCAGCAGTTGCCTCAGGCGGCTCTTCCACAAGATAGTGGGAGCAATTTGGAAGAAATATTAGCTCGAGAGCAAGGAACTAAAAATTGGATCAGTAGTATAATTCAAGAAGGGCGAAGGTTCTTGCTTGCCTTTATCTCGACATTCAGGTCATTTGTGTCCCTTAGAGACAAATTCAGAACATTTGAAGGGGAGTGGAAGGATTTCCTTCCAATCTGTGACTTAGCTATTCCCAGGCTACAGGCAGCCATAGAATTATCAGAGGGATCCTTGGTAAAGGCCAAGTTGGTCAATGAAGGAGGAAAGAATATTATTGAGTCTTGGTATGTTACCTTGACTGCTAGATCGAGGGTATTCAAAGAGATACACTATGAGATTTCACAATACAGTCCAAGCATTGACACTTTTATTTCAAGCATGTTGGGCGATGTGAGGATTGCACTTGATTTTGAAGGAATCAAAGAGGAGGATTTTAATGAGATAGAGTTTGGATGAGTTAGGGAAGGTTGTCACCAAAGAGAAACAATTGGGCATCCTTGCCTCTCTCAGGGCCCTTATCGAGTTTGCAAGAGATGATGAGAAGGAGAGTGAGAAGACATTGCAAGTAGCAAAGAACATGATGAACATAGTTGAGCTCAGGATAAGGCATACACCTTGCCCTCCCATGGAGGAAGTCAACAACATGTTAGCTAAATTCATTGCTTATGCTAAAAAGATGAAAGAAAAAGGTAGAATTGTATTAGAAGATCATTTGATGTAAGCCCAAGTGGAAAATTCTCCTTTCTTCTTGGGTAGGATAGGTGTCTGATTTTGATTGGCTACCATTTTGGTGCCTTCTCATTGGTTGCCACTTTTCCTTTTTTTTCATTGGTCCATTGATGAGGTGGTGTCTTCTCATTGGCCAATGGGGTGGCAACCCTAATTAGGGTTTCTGGGATTTAATCTGGATCGTTGATTTTGCCTCTTAATCTCTATCGTTGGTTGTAATTTTGAGCCTCTATATAAGGCCAAGTACTCTTATTTGTAAAGGGTTGAAGAAAATTGTTGCTAATATAATACCAAAATTGCTTCTCTTGTCATTGTTGTGTCTTGCATGGTGATTAAGAACACTTGGTGTTATTGCATGGTTTCTACTTCCAATTGTTAAAGTTAGATTTCATTGAGTTGTTAAAGTAGATTTCATTTCAAGAAAGTGTTAAAGTAAGGATAGAAGTAGATGGATAGTTGTATGGTGATGTTAGTGAATGTTTGATAGGGATCTATTTACTAGGCCACTAGCATCTTAGCGGCTTGTTAAGGAGCCTTGTGTGGTAATCTAGTCTCATTCCCCTTAAATCATTGCATCTATGGAGGTAGCGTCGCTGGCAAGCTTTCATTAGGTTGATCTCCGTCCATTTGCTAATCTTTCCATTCTATAGGAGTAGCAGTAAAGAAGCAAGTAGTTTAGTAGTTAGAGTTTTGAAGAGCAAAGTTGGAAGTGATATAAATTTGAGTATACATTGCAAAGCTAGATCTCATCATCATCACAGCGAGAATTTGACATCCTCGAAAGAATAACGTAAGCTCACCTGAGTGATTACCAGCAAATCACATTAATATAACTGAGTTAGTATCCACAGGTGTAAGGAACCTTGGAGTTTTCTCATGTCCTTCATGAGTATATACTTTTCAAGAGAGGGTTGAGTGTTTGGTATTTTGTATCAAGTATTCAATTGCTATATGTTATGTAGTGGTACAAAACTGACATCAACAGACACATCTAGCCAGAGTGAGTGCAAATAATAAATGTAAATGTGGTATTTCTCTATTTGAATGTCTTATGGAGCTTTTTGTTAAATCTTTAATCGAATTATTTCTTATTAGGCCAATCTTGTTTAAAGGCCTCTACACTGTATGAGAATTAAACATGATCTGTAATTTTTGGTGCATCTAGCCACATAATTTTCTTTCATTGTTAGCATAATAGTCATTTCTTCACCATGCCCTAATTTAATTTTCACCTAATAGAGCCTTTTAAAATCGCAAAGTCTATTGTGTACACCTCAGATCATAAAATCAACTGGTCCCTTTTTCACATGTTAATAGGATTTTACTATGACCAAGTTGATACAGATTTTGAAAAATCAACATTAACAACTCAACATTTACATTTTTGTCACACTTAACCTGATTGCAGAGTTTTTTAGACTTTCTTTTAGTAAAATTTTCTTTATAATTCTCATCTACTGGGACAATTGCCTTCATCTACAATTAAGAGCATGCACTGCTTTGGTGATTTCTAGTTTACAATAGCTCTTTGTTTTCTCTAGCTTCTGTAGATGCCTTGTAGTTATATTTGTAAGCCAAATTTCCTCCTATTGTAGATTGTGTTAATATACTTTTTCCACATTGAAAATATCATTTTGGCCACATCTTTTTAGACTTCTAAATTGTCATTTTCCTTTTCTATGATAGTGTCGGATCTAGAAGCCAAAACAATAAATTTACCAACGTACAAAAACTCTCTACCTTGGCTTGCTGGTGAATATTGTTTCTTTATTTTTTGAGTTATCACTTCTACATTTCCTATTATTTTCAAACAATTGTTATGGATTGATGAGTTTGGGTGTCAAAATGAGACATGCAAATATGATTTAGTAAGCATTTGAAATAGGTTTTTGTGTAAAGTGTTTGGCAGTAGTAAACGAGTTCTACTCAGCGACATAAGAATTTAAAACTTGAAACAATAGATGAATTTCTATCTAAAATTGCTAGTCTTAGTTTTGACTCCCTTGATTGCACAAATGGTCTTACTTTTTCTTGTGCCACAACCTTATTATAATAAGGAGAAAAGAATGAGCCCCAATGTAATGGATTTGTCAATGAAATCATTCGCTTCATTCTTATATTCCACATTGAATAACTTCACCATTGAGTTTAGAGTATAACTAGTATACATGGTTAAACTATAGAAGGAAAAACTTTAGAGGGTACTACCTCAATGGAAGAGCACCTCCTTTACAAAAAGGAGGATGGTGGTTGGATTCCATCGCGCCCTAATATAATTAAATATATGAATAAATTAAAGACTAAATATATGACTAAATAAATCACTACCATGACTAAATCAATGACTAAATTAATGACCAAATCAATGACTAAAATAGTTTAGTCATAAATTTAATCAAGTTATAAATGACTGCAAATAAACTACTAATAGTCACATGACTAAGTTTAGTCATTTATATACAATTTTTAGTAGTTTATTTAGTCACATATTGTCGTTTTTGTACTAGTGTATATTCCTTCTATAGACCAATTAGTTTGTTTAATGCTTTTGATAGCATCAACAATTAGTTTCAAGTCTCCTTCAATGGTTAAAGATTACCTTGTTATGGGGAATTAAATTAATTATATATATATATATATATATATATATATATATATATATATATATATATATATATATATATATATATATATATATATATATATATAATTAATTTAATTCCCCATAACAAGGTTATTTATATGACCATCCAAATTAATCATGAAAGTAGCAATCATTTACCCATAGAAGATCTTATGACAACACCATCAACAACCCAATTCCCTCTTTCTAAACCATTAAAATTTATTTTAAACCAGCCTTGATTTGGTGGTTTTGAACTAGTGTTCTTTCTCACCATTCTCTTCGAGTTGTCAAATTTGGCATAGATGTTGGATAATTCCCAACTATCTTCTTATCAAATGAAGTAGGAGAAAAGCAGGGCACTTCCAAGCAGTAATAAAGATGTTCTCCTTAAGAAATTTATAGAAGGTCCTAAAAACTTCCTCAACTGTATTTAATTTCCTTTTCTTTGAGAATCTAGTTGTTTCTTTCTTTTGACAAACTCCAACCTAGGTGGGGGAGCATCTGCTTCCAGAGTTTCTCGATGAGGGTGTTATGGGTGGGCACTCTCCATTCATTGAAAAATTGTTGAATTGTGTTATTTTTAACCCATGAAACCCCAAGCTTCAACAACACCAAATGTCATAATTCATGTGCAAAGTTATAAGACAATAAGATATGAGGAATAGATTCCTCATCTTGCTTACAAAGAAAACATATGTAGGAAGCTAAAACCCCCTTTTAATCAAGTTATCCTGTGTAAAGATCTTATTATGCATAGTTGTCCAGCAAAAGAATTTTATTTGGGAATTATCTTAGGATCCATATCTTTCTACCACCCCGACGAGTTTCCTTCTCTTGGCAGTATATTGTATGTTGACTTAACTACGAATTTCCTCTTCGGGTCTTTGCTCCCTATGAATTTGTCTTCCCTTGGAAATAAGGGAATCCTAACCTTCTTCAGCAATATTTGTTAATCTTTACTTTTCTAAAGTTGGTTCTATTGAGATTGATAGTACTAGGATATATCCTTCCAAGACCTCAAAGGGGATATATAATCAGTAACTTGTGTGCTAAAGAAATTCCTTCCTAAGTCGTAAAGGTCCTTGAAGTTAGATCAAGGGTTAAAGATGCATCCCCAATCCACACATCCTCACATAAACAAATGAAACGACCATTCCCAATTTTCCATCTTAGACCTTTAAGGATGAAGTTTCTGCATTTAAGAATGTTCTTCCAAACTTTTTATATACTTGCAGGGTAACCACCTACTGAGAGAACTCTATAGAACTTCTCAAACTTGAGATACTTTGCACTCATTATTTTGCACCAATCACCATTATGAAGTGCAAGACTCGACCCTATTTTTTTCATAAGGGCTTTATTGAGGATTCTAATTCGAAGCCCTCCATATCTTTTTGCTTTACAAACCGTATCCCAATTAAACAAAGCCAGTTTTTTTTCTCATCCTTACCTGACCAAAGAAAAGATCCTTGTATTTTTTCAAGTTCCCAGGTACTTGTACTCATCCACAATCTCCAAAGAGCTTCCCTCGAAAATAAAAGTATGCTACTATTTTTCTTTTTCAAAGAAAAGATCATGATTTTAGTCTTAGAGGCATTAACTTGCATCCTTACCTCTTGACAAAAAATCTCAGAAATTTTCAAATGCTCTTTAAATCCTTGAGTGGACTTTGTAATAAGAATAAGGTCATCAACATGCAAAAGCAACATAACCTGCCAAATGTATGTCATCCCCATTGGCCTTGTTTAACCACTCTTCCAATTTATCAATGTACAAACCATACAAGGTAGGGGATAAAGGGAACCCTTGTTTGACACCTATGTCACTCCCAAAGCATTCAGACATGCCCTCCTTAGTTTTGATTTTGGCTCTGACCCGTTCATACAACTTGTAAACTTCAACCCTTAACTCCAAAAGGGTCTCCAACTCTTTCATTCTATGCCACAACTTATCCCTAGGAACAATATCAAAAGCCTTCTTAAAGTCCATGAAACAAAAAAATGCATCTCCTATGTGTTTCTGCCATACTTTTTCAATGAAATGTCTTAGAGTGATGCAATGATCAATGGTAGAATGCTTTGATCTGAATCTCGCTTGTCCCTTTGCTCTTCTCTCTTATTTTTCTGCCCAATCATTGATTTTATGCTCTAGCATACTCCCAAAGAGTTTTCCAAGAAGGGGATTCAACATAATGGTACGATAATGAGAGGGATTGTTGATGTCACCACTCTTGTGAAGAGGAATAACAACACTAGTAGTCCACTCAATAGGGAAGTTGCCTTGTGTAACCCCGTCGAAGATGTCCTTGATGTGCGGAGCAAAGATTTCCACTGCCCACTTTAAAAATTCTACCTGCAAACCATCAATATCTTTTTCCTTACCATTTGCCAACTTCTTTATACCTAGTTTGATGTCCTCAATAGAAAATAGATCAACTCAAGTATTAATTATTGGTGGACTATCCTCCCCATTTGGCCTTTCATATAACAAATTTGCATATTCCAACCATTGAATATTTGTGATGTTATTTTCTACGTGTTTTCTCTTTTGTTGTAACTCTCTTCAAAAACCCTTAGGATTATGTTTCCCTAAAGAGATTAACTCTTTCCTTAAAGCAACCACGCCACTCTCATTTTTGGATTTTATCAACTATTTGTATGTAAGTATTTTCTTTGCTAGATTCCCTCTCTTTAAGAGATCTCTTTGTTGCCTTGCATACTTCGTCATACCAAGGGTTAGTTTTAAAACTGTTTGAGATGCCCCTCATTGGTCTTGATCTCTTACACTCCCTTAAGACTCTATAAATTATTGGAATCAACATATTGTTGCTCAAGTGTTCACACTCACCATTGTTATCCTTGGGATCAGTGTTGTCTCTAATCAACTGGACTTGTCAATTAAGAGCAGCATAAAATAGTTCATGATTTTCCTAATTTATAAGAATTTTACCCTATTTATGACCTTTTGTACTAGTGCCTTGGTTCTGCCCACTTTGCTCCCCCTTGTATTAACACCATATTTGATAAAAAGGGGTTTATGCTTAGAATTTAACTCCACAAGGAAACGTTCAATCCTAAAATCTATCAACTTGGGAATGGACGTTTGAAAGCATATCACATAATCCACGATGCTTTGTCCATTGTACGTTTTACTAGTTATGTCATTTGATCTTTTCCAATACTTTATTCCATTGCATATGACTAAACCATGGAGACTACAAAGACCCAAAAATTCAGCTCTGAAATGCGAAACACTTCCCTTCTCATCCCACGAAGTGCTTTTACTGAAGTTAACTTCACTCTCCTCTATCCATAGAGGATTTTTGTCATTTGTCATATCGATGTCCAACTGAATAGATTGATTACTTGTTGTCCTAGAATTAAATCCCCAGTTAAGATTGTGTCTCCTATAGAGCTGAAAGTAGAAATATCTTTCTTTAAATTTGCATACAGATCTTCATTGTCAAGATTTCTTTTCTTGTAAAACCTTGAACTTTTAGGTGCGAAGTAGCAAGTAGCTAGCCACATAACCATCCCGCACTCTTCAATTTTTAGCCATATAATTGGGGGGGGGGGGGTTCTTTTTTGCCACAAACAAAAAATCCCTTGTCCTTGTCTTTCTTGTGCCTACTACAAAAAACTTTGTCATTGTCGTTCTTGTTGCTTGCTCCTTGTTCAAGAACATGAACATGCTCACCAAACTTTGTCGTTGTCTCTATTGTACTCACTCTTTGTGCATGAGCATGAACATGAACACACTTGTTATTATCAGGGCGATGAAATAAAGGAATAATTGAATTGGGATTTTGATAAAATGGGGTTGAGAAGAATGAAGCGGAAACACGGAGATAATGGAAACCAAAGAGCAAGGTGAAACCCCACGTGTCTACCAAGGAAAGACATAAAATTGAAAATGTGATGTGGATATATGGGTTTTTTTTGCTTCACAGCCTAATACCTCTACTCGTTGCCGCCCATTATTCCTATTGTGCCAACATGGGAGAGTAAATAAGATCCACTAATGGGGGAACACGCTCAAAAAATAGAACGAGATTAAAGATATGGGTTTTTTGGAAAGATCTTGGATAATTTCAAGTTGGTTCTCTTGGTGGGTATAGGACCATATTTCTCAACTTTTCCATTATATCTCATTGTTGTGCCAAATGGGGCTTCCTGGCAGCAAGGATCGTGTTTTATGGATTGTTGAAGAGTTTTGAAAAGGTTTTCAAGTAAAATTATATCGGTTGAAAATACATAATCAATAGTTCTACCCACACTTATAGGGGTTCTTGAAAGTAGATGTAGTACGTGGAAGTACAGACAACACATACCCAATACTTGGTGTGTGCTTACGTGAAAATATGATTACATGGTTAAGGATATGGGGTATGCATCGAATGGAACAATGACAAGCCTTAAAATATGTATAGATAAATCTATTGAAAATATGACATACACTGATTTGTTGAAAGTTCTTTTAAAACTTTGAAGCCAATTTTATATGCCCACGGTGATAGGAGAGCTTTCAGAGCACACACACATAATGGATTTGTTGAAAATATTTTAGGAGCATTGAGGAAAATGCAACAACAATTACAGTTATGAATGAAATCAATTTGAAAGCTTTAAAATCATTAAAATAATTGTCATTGGAAGTTGTAGGGCCATGTTTCACAAACTTTTGTCATCAATATACCACTTGTGACAACATGAGAACATGTTTTGATGTGGGTATTCATCAACTCATAACATAGGGGATTTTGTCACATGTTGTAGTTGTAGTCACTGTGGGACACAAATTTGTGGAAGTTGATCCAGGGATATTGAAAGGGACTTTGAATATTTTCTATGAATGGCAGGGTTTGGGCCTCCTCCATAACATAAGAAAGAAATGATTTGTTGGAGGCATTTTAGAGACTTCCCAACAAGTGTTTTTCACAGGTAATACACATCACATTTGATGAAAGGGGCTTTTGAAAAGTCCAAATAAATGCCTACAAATATAGAATGCAGATGAAAGAGAAAAAAGTAAAATATGTAGTGGGTGATTAAATTACAGTTATAGGTAAAGTTAGATAGAAACATTTGGCATAAACTAATCCAGAATTGATTTTAAGCATGAGTAAATGTGAAAAGTGTTTTCATAATAGTTGTCTATTGAATGTGGAAAATCATTATAAAAAAGGATGAAGTCCTTTTCTTCAAAAGGTGAAAGGTGAAATTGTTTTCACTCCATCAAAGATATTTTGAGTAAATGATACCTAGTACATTCCAGTTCAAATTGGAATTTGATCATGTCTTCATCTTAGAATTTATTCACTCACGGGGATCGTAGATTGTGATTGGATACTTTATTATCTTCCAATGTAACAGAGTTGTTTAGATTGGATTCACACATTTACAGAAGAAGAGATATTTGGTTGTGCAACTGGTAATATGTTCGATACATGGTGATGTATCTTACACCCAAAGGGTTTGTGATTTTTAAGGTTCGAAAGGCCTTTACCAAAGTTGCATAGGAAGGTGGTAGTGTTGTTGGGGGTAAACATAAGATGTTGGAAAGTCCATTAGCTAGGATGGATTTGATTGTTTATTTGAAACTAATGATGCCTTAGGATGTTCTTGGATTATGTTCCTAATGAGTTGGCAGTATAGATTGATCAAGGAGATTTTATTTGGAGGGAATTTCAAGTTGGTGATAAGTTTGATTATGTTCTTGGCTGACTTGATCAGTAAAAAAATTTAGGGAAATGGGTAAAATGTTTTATGGAAGAGTTATGATCTCGAGGTAATAATGAAAGATTAAAGCATTTGGGATCAAATATTATTTGATCAAGGTCATTGAATTTGGTAGAGTGAGAAGAAAATTTAAAGTTAGGTTTTTGTCGACTTGCTCTTGATAAAAGGTTGAATGGATTAGGGAAAAGTATAGTTGTGCAAGAGAAGGATTGATCATGGATGCCAGATGTTTTTTATGAATTGGTTATTTATATCTTGTGAGGGTTGAATTTCTCATCTGAAGGAGTCAAAGAGAATTGCAACAAAGTATCTGATTGTACTTCAATGGAACTAACCAAGGCATAGATAGATGCTACTATATAATTTAGAAATCCATCAAATTGTAGTCTAACTCATGTTTGTCAGATAGTGAGTCTTCTTGAGGGTCGTATCCCTATTGTAATTGAGTAGTGAACTCTAGGAAGTGTGCTTGACTGCATGTGCATTACTCATATGTAATAAGACTATACTTCTAATAAGGTATTAGTCTTATTGTGGGTATCATCCCAACAGTGGTTTTTACCCTAATTTGAGTTTCCACGATAAAAATCCTTGTGTCATGTATTGTGGATGCTCTTTGATTTGTGTTTACATATTTTCTTCATACTAAATTAGAGATAATGGTTTTATGCATAAGGGTTTCAAGGTTTAAGGGTCTATGGGTTTAAGAGTGTTAAATTTTTTGGAGCAACTAATTCATCTCCCCTCTCAATTTCATGTTTCCTTATTTCCTACAATTTGTATCAGATCCTTGTCCTTAGAAGGAAGTCTACCATCTTAAGGGAGATCTGAAGATGGTAGTATATACGAAGGATAGTCCATTTTTTTATGTATCATACTACACCTTATGGAAGAACCGCATGATAGTACATCTTAGATGCATTGATAAAGACTTTTTAAGGGTTACTAAGCAATCTTGCAATCCTCTTGCAAACCCTATTACTCCACAAGAGATTATAGATTACAAAGAAAATATTAGAGAAAAGGAATCCATATTGAGTGCATTATGGGATGTTGAAATAAACAATGTGATGGAGTTGGAGATAGCTAATGAGGTATGGGAGAAGTTGGAGACCTTGCATGAAGGATACAAAGAAGTAAAGGTTTCCAAGTTGTATATCTTAATGGAAAAGTATGAAGACAAGTGAAGATGAAAATCATTTATTCTTAGGGTAAATAAGATTGAACTGCTATCATACGTGATGGAGGTACCTTAGAAGAAGAAGAGATTAAAGTGTTGTGATCTCTACCTTTTGACTACAATCATAAAGTTGCATCCATTGAGGAGATTAGGAAAGTAATAGATGTAAAAAGAGACAAGATGGTTGGTATTATTACTACATTTGAGTTGAGTAATTTTGGTGGTTGTTTTCTTAAGGTTGAGACTACATTCAAATCTACTGCACCTAAAAATGACATGTATAAATCAGAATCAAGCAAGAGACCCAATAAATGGATGGAGAGATATGAGAAGGAGATGAGAGAAACGAAAGAAGAGGATAGAAAGATTGAAAGGTTGGAGGAAATTTTGTCAAGGAGAGTATCTAGAGCTACTACTAGTAAGTACAAAGGAAAATTGCCCCTCAAATGTTTTTCATTCAATAAGATAGGACACTTTGCTTCTAGATTTCCTAAGAGAGCTGAGAAATGGGAAAGTAGACATGTTACTTCAAGGAGATGTTATTTTACTATGGATGATGATGATAGTGTCTTTGATGATGAATCTATTTTAGTTGATAAGGATGATGATGAATTTACTTTCATTATTGTTAAAGATGAGAATAATAATCTTGTAGATTATGTGCCTGAAAGAAATTCATTGTTATCAAGGAAGAAGAGGAGATTTAATATGATGATCCTATGCTTACTAGTACTATTGATGGTGTTGTTGAGGAGAAATCCCTAGCTTCTCAAGTTGTCAAGAAGGATGAATGGACGATATATAGTGGATTCTATCATCATATGACTGGTGATAAGAACAAATTTATGAGTCTTGAAAAGTATGATGGTAGTATAGTTAGATGGGGAGATAATATTGGTGGTATGATTAGAGGTAGAGGCTCTATTTATTTGGATGGAAAGAGTAATGCAGATGATGTGTTGGCCCTTGGTTTAGCAAGATTTTAACAACCATGGAAATGCAGAGATGCACCTATGGGTTAGCGTACCTCCCATAATAAGTACATTCACACAAGAACAAGGGCCAATTGACATAGCACAAGGGCTTTCTACACTTTGAACTCTGTAGAATTCAGGCGGGTGTTCCTAGGATTAGGATCACTTAATTTCACTTTTCCACTAATCCTCATTAAGAAGATATGTGCCCATAATACTTCTTGTTATCTGTGACATAAAGGGATAGGATGTGAAGCTAGACACACTACGAAGTTACTCAGAAATAAAGAAGGGGCTTTTTCTATTAAGTCCACAACTACTGACTTAAGATTTAGAATTTGATTTTTGTTTTGGGGTAGAACTGATAGACAAGAAAGAACATTTGTTTGACAAAATATTTGTGATCAATCCCTTATCCATTGGGCATATTCAGAACAATTCCTCACTGTATTTTTGATTCTTATCATTCACCTTGCAAATGAAAATCAGATTATACTAAAAACCTCACTACTTATAACAATCCTCCTTAATACCCTACAATTCTGCCAAGTTACATCAAGCATTTACTTAACTCCTTGAGTTAACAACAAAACATATCAAGACATACATAACTAATTTTGCAGCTATTGGACTTGAGCTTGTCAATTCACAAGACAATAGGAAATCACAAACCATTAAAGCAGGTGACAAGATTCAAAGCAATTCCTGTAATCTTTGTATTAGTTGCCACATAACTGATACAAAAGTGATTTACTGAACATAGAATATTCCACAAAATGAATAAGAAAAATGTAGATTCATTAAGATCTTTGTGAAACAAAGAGGTTACAGACCTCTTCTACCAATTCTTGACTAAAAACCTATAGAACTATGTCTATCTGTTTGGTTTTGCAGGCAAATCCCTTTTTTTAACCCAGAAAAGACTCCTTATAAATGACCTTGGGTATCCTTTTATATGAACAAGGAATACAACAAGCTTAGGGTCATTTAGGGAAAAATTAGGGAAACATTGTCAACTACCATAGCATGAAATTAGGAAATGATTTATTACAGAAGTGACAAGGAGAAAACCCTAAGACAATTAGAAAATATCAAAGACAAATATGATATTCTTTACATTTGAAAACCCTAATAGTTGAACTGCAAATTAGGGTATGATTCTTTTTATTCCCACGGCAAGCACATCATCACAAATATCTCATCTACTACTGCGTACCAGGGACTTGAATTCATTGACAACTTGTCCAAAATATAACTGATGCATCCAGAAGAAACCTCCTACAAAATATCAAATTCAGGGCGGCAAGAAAATAAATTCTGATCATATTCGGCCCAACCACCGTATAAATGATTCAATTCTCAACTGTAAAATTGTCCTTTACAGCATCCTTTTGGTGCACCGATGCTCCTTTTCTTTGAAAACCCTAGCTCAAAAATTTTAAAATATGGCCGACAATGGATATTCCCTCAAATTTAAAACATAGTTATTGATCTCCACCCTTTCTTGACACATCATGTGGCTCACAAAAATTAAATAAAACCTTTGATTGACCTTAAACCTTATTTTCAATATCATTTCCTTTGGCAACCAATCAGGAACAAGAATTTCATCAACATCTTGCATTGAGGACCCACTTTTTATTTGTCTTTCCTTAGATAAGATTGGACAACTATCACAATCCCTGATCAATATCTTTCATTCAAATTTCATAGCGACGTCACGCTGACCATCAGATCTTTCTGCTCTTTAACTTAACTGCGGCAAATCCCTTAACCTCACAACATTTGGAGATCAAGCAGTAACATGCTTTCTCAGGATCTCTAAACCCTTTACTTAGCCAAGATCTTATCATGAGAATCAGCGACCAAGGAAAATATCTTGATCTCATAGCCTTTTCTTTAAGCATGGTTCCATTACGAGATTCAACAAACACAGCATATCTCATAATCTCTAGGCGTTAACCTTAACTCTGGTCCTGGTATGAGATCTGAGATAGCACATATCTCTTAGTCGTTGGACATTTTTCTTAACCCAAGCTTTGTCTCAAGACTCAGCGACAACCGTTGATCAAGATCTTCATCAACATTCATCGCTCAATCTTCAAATGCTTCGTGACTTAGCCGTTATCTTGTGAGATTATGAGAAAACCAGCGCGCCTAATCGCTGAAGGTTAAGGGATTAACCGTCGGCATTTGGAGATTCAAAGACTGCTATATTCGCCAAGTCACCAAATGCTAGATAACTAACTGCCAATATCACGAGATCTAGAGATAACCATTTCCCATTAAGCTATTGACCCTGTCGCCAAATCTCTGAATCAAAAATGACTTAACGCCTTCATTGTGAGATTAAGAGACAAGCCAAAACAGTTATGCCCTTTACCTTTTCGGCCGTCTGGTTTTGCATTAGTGAACGATTAGGCTCGAAAGCCTTAATACTTAAGATATGTGCAAAAAAGAGGAACTTAAGTGACCAAAAAGGTAATGAAGAAATAGACTCAGGTAGGGTTTTATGGACTTAGACAAATTTTTGAACACTTGCAACATGGGTAAACCCTATTTCTTCATACCTTGACATAGGAAATGGCCATTTTCAAAGACTTTTTGTATTAACTGGAAAATGGGCTGACAATTGCTCTCACTAGGGATGTATGCCTCTTGCAGGTATGACAAGGATTCAGAATTTCTGGAGGAAGCAGACCACCCACTAGACAAAAAATATGCAGGGAAACCTCTCAAAAAACTGGTAGACGAACCAGGAGAACAGGAAGGGAAACACACAACTGAAAGAAAATTAACCTACTATTCATGAATAAAAGAGAGTACCTTATGAGAAGTCCAACTTCATAAATTGTCCATGAATGAGCAATTCCAAGACATTTCCAACCAAATTCTTCAAGATATAGGAATCAGATCCCCACTTTGCATTAATGAGAAATGGTCCCAACCAAATTGGGTCAAACTTTCTATGCTTGCCTTTGTAACATAGTTGGGTCACCACTTAAACTCCGAACTTCCATCCGTCACGACACCAGCACAGATTCTGATCAAATGATGTCCATAGCTAATCGCTTGTAGCAAGCAACCCAAGAGCTAGACGGGGGCTCAGCTAAAGATTGATTTTTGTGTCAATGTGATGACGCGCTGGAACGACTACCGCTGTCGAACCCTTCTCCGACTTGTGTCATCCAATAACCCAAAAGACACGACCCAAGGGAGCCCCCGCATAGCAAGCGGGTGGCCTCATGCCCCTCCAATAGAATCAATGTTGGTGCTCACATTTTAAATCCAAACATACAAATCCATCTGAGCACTAGCACTGATTCTCTTGGAGGGGCACCTATCCTAAACCCAAGTGCAAGTTGTGATCAAGCCAAGGAACAGTTAAGTGTGTTTAGAAGAGAATGTGTGCTTTAGTGGATTTGATCTTGCAAAGGTAGTGCTATTCTACAGATCATTCTATATGTTGTTCCTTGCCAGTTATAGCAGTCAAAATACCTTAACCGAGTGGATCCTAACATGTCCCTGTTCTAAATCCTTTAACAAGGTGGCACATTCTACAGATCATTCTATATGTTGTTCCCTGACAGTTATAGCAGTCAAAATACATTAACCGATTGGATCCTAACATGTCCAAGCTATTCTAAATCCTTTAACAAGGTGGCACATTAGTTTGTATTTAAAGTCCTCTAACAAGGCTACTCCTAATAGGGTAAAGATCCTAATAGGGCTAGAATTAAATACCTTAACCAAGTGGCACCTAACAATGTCTTTGTAAACTCTTAACAGTGTTAAGCTCCTCATAGGGTGTACTTCATAAGAGAGCATCATTTAGTGGGTACTGATCCCCACATGTGATTTTTCCCAAATTGGGTTTCTACAAAAAAAAAAATTGTGTCAAGTGTTTCATTGATATGTGGATGTGATTATGTTTTTGGAGTTTTCATTTGTTGATATTCAATTAATATTGTGACTATTGTAATAAGTTTAACAAGTTGAAAAGATTGGGTTAATTGGTTAAATACTAATTCACCCCCCCCCCCCCCGCCCCTCAGTATTTTGATCTCTCAGGACTAAAAATATTCACATCACAGAGATATTTGTTGTGTATAATGATTTTTTATGTATTGTAGTGTTATCTTTTTTTAGCATTGTGGACACTACAAACATTTTTTTTGTATTAAGTATAAAGAATGCTCAATAGGTACATAGTATATGTTTGTTTTGAGTCCCACCATTGCAAAATTGGCTCCATACCAGCCAAGAAGCCATACGAAGAGTTTCAACTATAAGGATACATCAGATATTATATGATTACATATATTGTATCACTTGATAAAAAACCATAAGTCTCAAAATGTAAGACTCCTGATATTTTCAGTCATCTATACATGTAGTCCACCCCTTCAGGCGAACTATCCCATTGAGAGTTTTATCCTTGTATCCAAAAACAACAAGTCGATCTGCGATTTCTTCAATACTAGGAAGTTGCATTGCAAGTTGGTTAGGAATAACTGGAAATACAGGTGATATTTTTGTAACATGATCAAGTGCAACATCTGCAATGGGTTCATCATAGGTATCTGATCCATCCAAGAGATTATATATGCTTTGTCTCTCCTTTATCTTCTCTAGCAGCTCCCTTACAGTAATGTCAAAGTCATCTACATCCTCAATCGAAGTAGAAGTAGTATATCCATAGGCTATCTCCTTTTTTGTATCATAGTTGAGATTTCATTCAGCAGCTCTAGGAACTTCTCCTCGTCAATCTTGAGAATCAATGTAGCCTTCACATATATGCTATGATGAATGAGTCTCTGGAGAGACTCAGTAAGGAACCATCTCTTACCATTAAATATATTATTTTTTCTAGATTTCAAAATGCACCATAGGATGTGAATAGATAAAACAAACCAAAAATGATAACTTCTCTTATTCATGCTCATGAAACTACTAGTAAGAACATCATCAATGGAAAAATTAATGTTCAATCTAAATCCAAATAGGTACCAAACCTCTTTTTCAAAAATAAAATAAAAAAAGATGTGAGATATAGTTTCATCACAATGACATAGAGAGATGTTAAACTCCCTATTAGGTTTCTTGATAGGTAACCTTTGCAAGAGAAATGCCACGTAAAGCAAAGAATATTGGGCTCAACAGGTTTGTGCCAGAGATCAAGGAGGTGTTTGGACTAGGTAGAGGGGTCAATGGAAAGCCTCCATGCACTGTTGTTGTGATTAGGGATGTCATGACTATGAGTGAACAATTTATAAATGAGCTTGGACTTGGAAGAAGGAAACATGGTACCATTTGGCCATTTGAGGAGGGATATCATGTTGGAAGGCTACTATAGGATTTAGGAAATTTAAAGACCTTAAAAGAATTGGTAACAATAGAATAAGTTCTCCACTAGGATTAGGGTAGCTCATACTTGTTAGCCAATTCCTGTCAACTGATCAAACAAACATTTTCAATGATATCAGTAAAGTGTTTAATCCATTTATTGGACCAATGATAGGGAAAGCATCCTTCTAAAATTGCAAGGCGATTCTCTCCATGATATAAATTCCACCATAGAGACTTCTCACCAAAGATATGATTGTGCTCATCAAACACACCATTGATACTTAGAAGATCTCTAACCTTATCCCAACATTTCCAAATTTATTTGAAGACATTAGAGCCTGCAACTCTAATCTTTATCTTCCTAGCCATCAGATCATTAATGTGCACTACTTTCCAAGAGGATACCTTAATGGAAAAGCCCTTGTAGTATTGTTCCTTATCAGTACATTCCAAGGATCCTCTCCATTGATGGCTTTTGCAATTTACTTTACTGCCAACGAGATACCTCGAGTGCTTAAATCCTTCAAGCCCAGTCCACCCAACTCTCTACCCATAGTACACCACATCCATCTAACAACGTGTGCTTTCTTGAATCCTCTTCTATTAGACCATAAAAATCCTTGATCCTCTTTTGGACATAGTTGAATTGAGCCTGATTGAAAAGCCAAATGGATGCATAGTAAATAGTGTATAAAGAAAGGACTTTCCGACATACTTGAAACCTTCTAGCTAAGGAAAGGTATTGCGTATTCCACTTGTCTATTTTTTTATCAATCTTTTGTTTAATCTATTCCCACATATCTTTGAGGCTAGGTTCAACCCAGAAAGGGATGCCAAGATACCTGACAAGATGATTGGGCCAACCCCATGCAAGGGAGAATTTTGAACACCAGAGTGGTTGTGCTTCATCCCAACCAAAAATACTAGATTTAGGAAGCGAGACTTTACTTCCTGAAGCAGCACAAAAAAGATGTAACTTCTTCATAAGATACTCAAAATTAGTCTCATTCTGATTAATAATAATAGCAGTGTCATCTACAAACTGAATATTAGAGATCTCATCACCATTAGGTAATAGAATGCCCTTCACCTTTGGGGATAGTGTATTATCCCTAAGGAGATAATAAAGTGTGTTTGGAGCTATTACGAACAGTGAAGGAGTAAGTGGACACCCTTATTTTATGGATTTACATAGTTCAAAGGGGGAAGATCCCATACCATTAACATCAACAAAAGAAACAACACCATTTATAAGAGTGCACGCCAAATTACAAAAGTACTCTGAAAAGCCCAAATAATTTAGCATCATGTTAATGAACTTTCATTCTATCATGGCATAAGCCTTTGCATAGTCTTGGAGGAGCATACATGCATTTTGATCAGACTCTTTAACACAGTATAATTCCTACCAATACATAATCATATTCTCAAGAATGAACCTTCCTTTCACAAAGCCAGTTTGTTTAGGGTTGATGATCTTGGGTAGAATGTCTTCTAGTATTACTTCTAATAGTTTAGCTAAGATCTTATAAGAAACATTAAGAAGGGTTATGGACCTCCATTTTTTATCAATGATCTATCCCCTTGTTTAGGGATAAGTTTTATGACTGCTGAATTGATATCTAATCCTAGAGACCACCTATCAATTTCATCAAGCAAAACATTTAGGAGGTCTTCTCCCACCTAGTCAATATTATCCTTGTAGAATTCAATTGATATGCCATCAGGATCGAGAGCCTTTTTATTTTGCATACTTTGTATGGCCTTAGTAATCTCTGGAACAAAGATTGGTCTTCTCAGCCAATCAACATTCTCGTTAGACACCTTATTAGGGATAATTTTGTTGATCCTATCCCTAGCATCTTCCATGCCAAAACCTTGGTCTTTAGAAGTGAACAATTTGGAGTAGAAGGAGGCAAATGCCTATAGAATATAATTTTGATATTTTATAACATTTCCCTCTTTACAAATGCATTCAATCCTTTCCTTGGCCTCCTACTTGAGAATCTCAAAAAATTACCTTGAACCTTTATCACCATGATTGATCCATTGACTTCTAGCTCTAGTTTTTTCTCCTTGGATCTTAATGTTATGTAGTTTTCTAAGGCCATCTCTAGCATCAGTTAGAACATCCAAGGAACCCAGGTTATTAGGCTCATCTTGCATAACTTTCTCAGCCAGACAAAGATTATTATGTAGTTCAGTTTCAAGCCTCCTTCTATCTTTATCCTTTTTCTTCCCTATAGTTTGGAATAGGACACTCCAACTACCGATACATTGGACCCACTTATCAACAATGCTAGTGTGACCAACTATCCCCATGTTGAATAGTCTGATAATTTTAATAGTTATTTTGATATCATCATGTTTAAGAAATCTCACATTAAGAGCAAAACTCTCATATCTCTTGTCATCTTTCCTCGCATCATCTAAGGAAAAGATTGAAGTGACAATTGGGTGATGACCAGAAAGAGTATAGGGAAAAAAATTGATATTGATCCCACTAGGATCCTTTTTAAAACCAAACACATCCTTATTGACATAAAATCAGTCTAATGTGTAGTAGATCCTTCTTCTTCCCTATAGGTAGTTTGACCAAGTATGCCAAATACCATGATGGGAATCTTTGTTTCTAGATAAGGGCTCAATAATTTTGATTTTATTAACTATTTTATACCAGAAATAATCATCACTTCCTTTCCACTCAAATCTTATGCCTCCAGCCTTATCTTGTGGCCCCTCTATCATGTTTAAGTATCCTCCCACAATCCAAGGGATGTGCTTAAGCTGAAAGAGCCACTTCCACAATTTTATTCTCTCGCTATAATAATTAGTTTCATATATGTTACAAATTCCATGTTCATGCCCATTATTCTTAAGGGTAATCCATATTGCTCTTTTGCAGGGAGAACTGTCCCATTCTACAATATTACCAATCCATTTGGGTTTGACCAGTATGGTCGCACCACTCTTTCCCTTCTGATGTTTGGTATAGAATCGTTTTGTATTTTTCTAGATGTATTTAAGATTTACATCAAGAGAAAATCCAACTGCTTTAACCTCTTTCAGTAAAAGAATATCTATGTTCTTTTGCATCATGAGGAATCTTCTGATGACATATTTTATGTCAGGGGACTCCAACCCCCTGAAATTCCAAGAAGGAAATTTGATATCCATAAAAAACAAATTAAGGATCAGTATCCATGGGAGTCTTAAAGATCTTATAACAACTTAGGAGTTTTTTTCTAGGATGTTTCACAGGTTGCTTAGTATTGTTCAAGCCAGGAGGTCTCCCCCTCTTTTTATTGACAGAGGTCTCAGCTTCAACTTTCATGAAGGGTTCACTATTCTCAATTTGCACAATCTTCGTACTCCTTACTCCCCTTCTCCTCTTTTGTGCATTAAACACAAACACTTTTGCATCATTTTGAGTCTCTTTTATTTCTCCTTCCAAGTTCTTGATGCCATTAGATTCAGGAGCATAAACATTCAATCTACTCTCTAGGGTGGGGATAGTACTAATAGGGATAACAACTAGGTTGTTATGAAGAGAGTGGTGAATCCTAGGTGGGGGAGGTAATGGAGGAGTGGTTGGGATCACAACAAGGGAGAAATTATTGATCTTATCTTCATCATTGTATGCTCTCTTAAGAGCATCCAACCCATCAAGGGAGGACCTTGCATCACCTTTAGAATCACACTTCTCAACCTTGCACTCTGGGTTCACCATCCTCTCCAAATAAACATGCTTATTACTCTAATTAGTATCATCCTCACCCTTAGGTGTAGTGTGAGTTTTGGTGATCCTAGAAGGGGTCGCATTGTTGTTATCTAGGACAACTTCTCTTGTAAACAATTTCTTAGAAATGGAAATATTATTAAGATTAGGATCAAATAGTCTCTTGATTCTTTCCAAAGCAATTTGTTGGGCATTCTAGGTCATGAGTTTGTGTCAAGGGGCTTCATTGGCAAAGCCAAAGTTTAAGGTATTCACATATGGTAGATCTTTCATAACATTATTAATATCCACAGTGCATGGGGAAGGGGTATTTCTGTTGGTTATTGAATGCATTCTGTTAGCAATATGAGTTGTCATTAGTGTATTTCACAAACCCCATTCACATCGGTAAAGGGTCACTGGTCACTCACATTACTTAGAATACACCGGTAGATGAAGAACATAATGTATGCACTGGTTGACTATTTTGATAGATGCACCGGTAGACTAAATCAAGTACTAAGTACCGATCTTGTGAAGCATACAAGGACAAACCGAATATAAGGGTATACCGATATAACTGCAAGTTAGATCCGATCTAGATTTTTTGGATCAGTCCGAGTTACAGTTTGAGTTAAAACCTGATTATACGAGACATCCACCACTCAGAAGCGGAGTTAGCTTTTTAACAGAAGTTAGCTTTAACTCTACAGATGATCTCAAGGTAAACTCTAGATCACAATGCACAGTTTTCATGTGTTGCATAAGTTATGGTTAAGTTTACTCCCTGGCGGTTCTATGAGTAACGAGGTTCACTCTTGTATAAATATAGAGCATAGGACGCAAGATATCTTGTTGTTGTTGTTGATAGTTGGAGATTGCACAGAGCAGAGAAGAGATATCTTCTCAGGAGTGCTACAGGCACAAAGGTGAGGCAAGAAAGAAAGATCAACAGCCAGGCAAACCGGGGAAGAGATCTACAGGTATGATCTAATCAGACAATCAGTGTCATAATAGATCACTGCTTTTATAAAGTGTTAAAAGCATATTAAAATCCCTCTATTAGTGTGAACCTAATCGGATCGTTGTAAAAATCCCCTAACAAGGTGACATCTTTGTTGATATTTAAAGTCATGTAACCAGGTAGCTCTTAACAGAGTTTAGATCTTAACCGATCTTTTGTAAAATCCCTTAATTAGGTAGCACCTTAACCAATGCTTTTTAAGCTCCTAACAGGGCGCCTTCATTTGGTACTAGTGAAGTTGTGAGCTCTGTCTCACTGTGGTTTTTTCCTTCTAACCAAGAGTTTCCATGTATAAATATCTGTGTTAATCTATGTGATTCTACTTATGCTTGTGATTGACTGTTATATTTTGTTTATCCATAAGGACAACAAAAGAAAAATAGATAATAACACTAAGGTAGGAGCATTTATTGATTCACCCCCCCCCCCTCTCAGCAACTGGTAAGCAATAACAATTTGTATCAGAGCTCTGGTTCTCTATACAACAAAGTCTAAAATCTTGAGAAAAATATCATGGAGGGTTACCGGTATCAGAAACAACTAGAGGAAGCCAACGACATCATTGTCTCGCTGGAGAATAAACTGAGGAAATCACTTGCAAAAAGGAAGGAGTTGGCTCTGCAACTGAATGAGAGCAATGAAACCATCGATGAACTCTCTGGGCAAAGTGGATCTGATGAGGCTGAGGAGGAAATCTTTGAGCTTACAGAAAAGAATCATATCCTAACCGATCAGATTGTTGATCTCAAAAAGGAGCAAAATGTAAATGCCCTGAGGATGACTGAACTGATTGAGCAAAAATGGAAAATTGAAAGTGAAAGAAACACAACAGTCAAGTGATCAACAGCCTCAGAAAAGGCAATGAACTGGGCAAAAGAAGCTGTAAGGGAAAATGAACTCCTCATTATGCAACTTCAAAAAGATATGTTGATTGTCACCCAAGAAAATGCCAATATGCACAAAGCATGGCAGGCTAGGGATGAAGCATGAAAGAAGCTGGTGATTGAGATATATCAACTCAAGGAACAAAAGAAATTCCTTGAAAAAAGGAATGAAATATTGAGAAAATACAATGAAAGCTCAGTCAAGCTTGATGAGCAACTCAAAGCTCAAAGAAAGCACGACGATCACACCGGTCTTGGATTCACTGATGCAGTCACCAAAAAGAATGGTGAGTCAGCTGGTGCAAAGTCAAGCAAGAAGAACAAGAGGAAGACACTAGCACAAAAAGGTAAGAATACCTTTAACACTTCTTGTAAGCATAGTGGAAAACTAGGTCATAACACTAATGACTGCAGAAATGCACCGGTAAGAACCAACAACAGTTACTATAAGAATTGTTGCAAAAAAGGCCACAAGACCAATGAGTGCTGGTCCAGCCCCTTATATGTGTCCAATGGAAGCAGGGGAAGCTTCAAGGGATACTGTTATGCCTACAACAAGTTTGGACACAAGGCTGAAGAATGCAGATTGAAGATAATGGCATTTAGATCACCAAGACCGATATTCTCCAAGAAAAGCAAAAACTGAAACACAACTATTCATACAAACAAAGGGATGCATTGCAACAGTGAATCATGGAGCAAATCCCCTGATCCAAGAGGGATGAACCCATGGAAAGCAACCGGTATAGTCTGCCATTACTACAACAGAGTCGGTCACCTAGCTAAGGACTGTTGGAACCAGATTAGGAACAAAGGCAAAGAATCGAACAAAGTGGTGATGAAGACCTCAACTTCTAATAAGAAGAACAACAAAAATAAGGAGACCAAGAAAGAGGTGAAGAAAATATGGTTCGTTAAGGAATCAAAGAACTTCGTCGAGGAGAAAACAGAGGCAAGATCATCATCACAAGATGGTGATATTTCTTCTGCAAATTGAGCCTTCAAGGCTCTGGGGGAACCAGTAGTGCAACTACTGTTCCCGATAGAACTGGTGAGTTTCACTCTCACTCAGTCCACAGGTCAGACCAGAAAAGCATGAGGTGATCAACCAGGGCATGTCTAATATAAAAAAAAGGGTTGGACTACCAGTTAGCAAAAGTAGCAAGAAAGGTTAGGTAAGGCATTTAGTGTTGTAGTCGTTTAACAATAGTTACCGTTTGGTAATTACTATTGTGCCCTAATCCTATAAAAGCAAAGAAGGACTACTCATTTGCTTTTACCTTGCAATCTTATGTTTATCTTTCTTATACTTGAGCAATATTCTTGTGAATCGATCATCGAGCGGGATTTTTTGTGAAAACCGATCAATCATCTCTCTGAGTAACCGATTAAGAGGAATAGCATCTTCGTCATATGAAGCTAAGATGGTTGCAACAAAACAAGCAAATCGTCCTCCATATGATATCTTGGTGAATCAGAGCAAGGAGATCGACATGGATGGTGCACTCTCCTCAGTACCTAAAGGAGTGCTCTTGACAGAGGATGTAACTGCATTCATCCATGCAAAGCAAGAAGAGTTGGGTGAGGCATACATAAAAAGCGAGTATCGCCCGCTATGCAAAGATGGAAATTATCCCAATGGTTATGCAAAACTAGTATCATCTGGGATTATCAATGGAGTCTCCTATCCTACCATATTCATACTAGAATGGATTCGAATGGTGGTTAGTCAAGTGCATGAACTAGGATTTTGGGTCACGAAAGGAGTCTGCACTCTGATCACGAAAGACGATCTCCATACGGTAACCGGGTTATGCAATCAAGGGGAAGCCCTAAACCTGAGAACCATATCCAATACAGTGGTGGCCAATCTGACTAAATCAAAATCTGACAAGTGATTGATGACCGTAACTGATATTGAAGATCTAGTTGTTCAATTTGCATCCACTGTGATAGGTTACAAAGTATATCAATCCAGTAACCTAAACAACATACCGAGTGGAGGCATACATGCAGCCTTCAAAATTATACATGATAATGCACAATATGATATGTGTGAAATGCTAAGAGGAAAAATCTATGAGAACATGAAGAAGCTAGGCATCGTCAAAAAGAAATCACTAAAATTTGGCACACTTATGGTTTGTCTCTACTTTTACCATTCTAATTCCTTCCTTGGAATAGGAAAAGTGACATGGACAACAAATCGACCGGTCATGATGCAAATCAATGATTAGGCTAACCAATTGGGAGACCATTTTGACAAAGCTATGATCAATCATTTCAAGGCCTTTCAGCTGAAAATGCATGCCAGACAAAGAATTCCATCAACTATCGTTGACCTATACAAAAAGGAGGTATGTTTTCTGGTATCAACTAACTTCTGCATTATTCAAGCAGTAGAACCGAGAGATGAGTATGCATCAGAGCTTGGTTATGAAATTACTGCAAAGATCGCAAAGGCATATGTAAAGGCCTTGGATAAAGCACACTTGGATCTCGGCGCTCAACAGTTTGGAACCTGTGAGGAAATAGAGAAAATTTTGAAAAGGGGACCAATCAAGAACATGTATGTGAAAAGAATGCCTACACCAAAGAAGAAACCAAGAAATGCACAACCAAAAGCACAAAAGAAGAAAGCTCAACCAGTGGCAAGCACACAGGAGGAAGAAGCTGAAGAAACTGATTCCGAAGACAGTTCCACTCATCGAAAGAAAGAAGAAAACTGGTAAACCAACAAAGGAGGATCCACCAATAAAAGGCAAGCCAACAATTAATGAATTTGTGTCAGGATTGAAAGAACATGGCGGAATGGCTAATGTCGAAAGAAGGTACATTCTAGCAAATGATGAAGACTGAAGGAAGATTGAAGATGCTCTAGTTGTATGCCTGCATAAGTTCAATTTGCATCCTGCAAAACTTAATAAAGTATTACCTAAGTATCTTTTGGATATTCTTCAAGATAAGTGGAAAGCTTCAATGAACAGAGAAAAGGAATTGAGGATTCTAGCTCTGTTAAAAGTTCAGTATCATCTCACTCTAGAAGAAGCAACTCAACAAGCTGAAATACATCAGCAAAGTTTCCTGACAAAAAGAAGGATAAGCCTTTTGTTGATTGGAGAAATCAAGAAAGTACATGATGAAGGAGTATCCATTTGGACCAATCTTCTTCTAGCTCAGCAACAAGCAGAGGAAGCACGACAAAAGGCAATAGCTTCACCAGTCCGTGAAACTGGGAAGGGAAAAGGTGAACTCGGAATAGACAAACTGGTTATTGTTGACATAACTGATGAACCAACAAATCCAACACTCCTAGTATCTCCAGAAAAAGGTAAGGCTTTCACTATGACTGTAAATGATATTGTAGCTAAAATTACAAATTTTGGAGAGATAGATAATGCAGCCAAATGGTATAGTGTATTAGCCATGGAGGACAAACAGGAAATTGAGAAAGCTCTTGTTGAAAGTCTACTAGATTTCATCAAGACTCCTAGGGATTATAGGGGCAAGTTTCCTCCTGAGTTAAACAGTAAGCTTCAAAAAAAATGGAGAACCAATCTAGAAATAAATTCAAAGATCAATAGGGAAGCACTGGAAAAAGCTAGAACTGGTCTAAGCAACAAGAGAGTAAAACTCCTATTAGAGGAAGCATCTATGAATTTGGATACAAATTACAGAGTTTCTAAGATTCTCAATGGGTACGAGAATGAAGTCTTCAAGGAGACTCTAGACTTCTGGCAGCTGTATGACTTCAATACTCTTGAAGCAACAGGTCCTCAGGATCACACCTTAACAATTGAAGATCCACTTGTTCAGTTTACTGCAACTCAGATTCCAATAATTGAAGAACAAGAAGTTCTCATAGAAATGTTCACCTCTAGTGAACCGGTCAAATTGGGACAGACTTCTTTCAATATTACTACTGACAGATCAGCTAAAGGAGATGAAGGAATCGCTGCAAGTGATCTTCATATAGTTGATGAGCAACAACAAGCCCAAGCCCCACCAGAAGAGCCCTCGCATCAAGAAGATGATGTTATGCCTGAAATACAAGTTCAACAACTAGAAGACACACCGGAAGAGGGAAACAAGCCAAATGAACATGATAAAAATGAACATGAGCAAGCTCCAAAGTTACAAGCACAAAGAAAAGAGAAGGCACGGGAAACTCTTCCTAGCTCCTCTAAAAGAAAGCTTTCATCCTCTGAAGAATCTGAAGCAAAAAGAAGTAAGACAACCGATACAATAATTGACATCAGCAAAATGTCAACAAAACAACTGAAAGAGCTTACTAAAAGAAAACAACATATGGTTCTGATCAAAGTAAAGGAAATCCTATACAATTTCGTACCGGATGCCGATATAAATGAAGATGAACCGATCATCGATCAGCTGGAAATGTTAGCTCAAACAATCGGTGAGGATATAACTAATCCATAAATAGTAGCAATTGACCACTATGCGAAGAAAAGAGTGGAAATTTTTCATAAATAGGCTGCAGATATAAAGGCTACTCTGCCAGACAACTTAAAAGTTCTTCAATAGCAGACACAAGTTGCAGGAGGTTTGATGAGCAGAACTTCAAATTTTGAGATATTCTTGCAAGATTTAATTGAAAAAGAAGCAAAGACCTCAGAAGACATAAGAACTTTGTCAACACAATTTGACATCAAAAATAAAACTGCAACAACCTTTAGCAGAGAAATGACAAGTCTTGCTCTAGTCTTGAGAAAGACAACTGAAGAAGAGAATAAAAGAATCCAAGATGTCATAGGATTTCAGATGCTTCTGGCCCCAACACTGGATATCATGCATCAAACAGCTATTTCTACAGATTCTCTAATCAAAGAACCGGACTACAAAACTATAGAGGATATGGAAACCATTATTGTTTCTCTAAAAGTGGCCCAAATGAACATTAAAAATATAACCAGTCAATGGGCACCATTCCTACATTCTACAAAGAACATCTATAAGGACATCTTCACAACGCTACAAATGTAATCTTATTAAAAAAAAACCTTCACCCTTTTTCCTATGGAAGCAAAAAGGGGAAGATGGAAATGGATGATACAGAGGAATGAGCAGGTAGGACAGTGCAGAAACCTCTCACCCAGAGCACTCAGTCAGGGGAAGTAGTGTTCTACCGATACAAGGCACTGTGATTAGTAAGTGAGTGAAGTTTATGTATAGTTTTGCCACCAATGACAAAGGGGAAGATTGTTAGCAATATGAGTTGTCATTAGTGTATTTCACAAACCCCATTCACACTAGTAAAGGGTCACTGGTCACTCACATTACTTAGAAGACAGCGGTAGATGAAAAACATAATGTACGCACCAGTTGACTATTTCGATAGATGCACCGGTAGACTGAATCAAGTACTAAGTACCGGTCTTGTGAAGCATACAAGGACAAACTAGATATAAGGGTATATCGATCTAACTGCAAGTTAGATCCAATCTGGATTTTGTGGATAATCTAAGTTACAATTTGAGTTAAAAGTCTGATTATACGAGACATCCACCGCTCAGAAGTGGAGTTATCTTTTTAACAGAAGTTAGCTTTAACTCTACGGATGATCTCAAGGTAAGCTCTAGATCACAACGCACAATTTTCATGTGTTGCATAAGTTATGGTTAAGTTTACTCCCTGGCAGTTCTATGAGCAACGAGGTTCACTCTTGTATAAATATAGAGCATAGGACACAAGATATGTTGTTGTTGTTGTTGATAGTTGGAGATTGCACAGAGCAGAGAAGAGATATCTTCTGAGGAGTGCTACAGGCACAAAGGTGAGGCAAGAAAGAAAGATCAACAACCAAGCAAACCGAGGAAGAGATCTACAGGTATGATCTAATCAGACAATCAATATCATAATAGATCAATGCTTTATAAAGTGTTAAAATCATATTAAAATCCCTCTATCAGGGTGAACCTAATTGGTTCGTTGTAAAAATCCCCTAACAAGGTGACATCTTTGTTGATGTTTAAAGTCCTGTAACTAGATAGCTCTTAACAGAGTTTAGATCTTAACTGATCTTTTGTAAAATCCCTTAATCGGGTAGCACCTTAACCAGTGCTTTGTAAGCTCCTAATAGGGCACCTTCATTTGGTACTAGTGAAGTTGTGAGCTCTGTCTCATCGTGGTTTTTTCCTTCTAACTGAGCGTTTCCACATATAAATATCTATGTTAATCTGTGTGATTCTGCTTATGCTTGTGATTGACTGTTATATTTTGTTTATCCATAAGGACAGCAAAAGAAAAATAGATAACAACACTAAGGTAGGAGCATTTACTGATTCACCCCCCCCCCCCCCTCTTAGCAACCGGTAAGCAATAACACATTCTTTAGAGAACCTAGAGTGGCAACAATTTCCTCTAAGTTGGAATGTGGGTGAATCAACAAGGGCACATTAGGGGTTCCAGTCCGGTTCTGAGTCTGAGTATTCAATTGAGGAGGTTTCAAAACATTGTTCTTACTGGGTCCTCAGGGGAGAGGAGGAATATTTATCTTGATGAGAGGACAATTGATTCTCATGTGGCATTCCCTTCTACAAAGGAAACAAGTGTTTATACCACCAAGAAACATAATAGGAAAAGAAAACATATGCCCTTCCAAGTCGAAAATAATCTCTTTTGGCAAGTCCAATTTGGGATTGATAGACACTAACACCTTGGCATCAGTATGTGGAAATAGAGTTTCCATTTTATCCGCTCTGATAACGCTTCCTATCATCTCTAGGGCTTGCAGGATAAGATTCCAAAGAAAAGGAGAAAGTTTCCAATTGTTAGCCAATGATGGCATGAAAGGGAAATAATTTCTTCCTAGATAGAATTAGGAGACCAAGAGAAGGCCCTAACATTGCAGGTATTGACTCTCCAAAATTGTCTTTTTATGATCTCCTTCTGATTAGCGGGGTTAACCATAAAAATAAGAAACAAACCCTTTTGAATCACACAAAAATATGTGAACTGAAAATGCAATTTCTTAACCCACACATTATGAAGCCAATCATTAAGAAAAGAATGAGAAGGTAACTTAGAAATTTCCTAGGTAGCAAGAAAAAGAGTAGTATCCTTTAGCCTATTCTTCTCAAACTCAATAACTGTAGACATTTGGAGATTGGTTTGAACAATGATAGCCTTGGTTGAGGAGGATGCCTTACCTATAACCTCTCTCTTTCTCATGCTTGTTGTATCACAAGGCCTCTTTTGGATGAAGCATGCTCCATCATGAATGCTCGCACTATTCTCCACCACTTATTTAAAGTATTTGGCCTTGGATAAAGATGCATATTAGGGCTTTTCTCTATCAAAATTCTCATCATTGAGCATAATCGTGCCCATAAAAGGTGAGAATGGAGCCAAATAAAGGAGGAATTAATGCCATGAGGCAAAGCTGGTATGGTAGGTGAGGAAGGCCTCCCACTTGGAGGCCTCCTTGAAAATTGACTTGGGTCTCAGTTGTAGAGGCCCAAGGCGAGAGTTCATTTTCACCAAAACTACAAGATCAATCTATTTCATAATAAATGACATACTAAGTTATTTTCAAATTTGAAATATATAAAAAGAAATCTTGAAACTGGAAATAATTTAATACAAATAGAGATAACAAGAAACTACTTTAAAAAACACACTTGAAATGGTATAACCTTAGAATAATGAGATCTAAGTTTCTTAACCTATTTTGTTATACATGACCTACCAAAAAAAGCACCCAATGCCAAGAGAGCTACAGTACAAAATTAAATGAAATTGAGAAATATTCCTTTGGTTACACCTACAAACTTTATTGATATATAATAAAATAGACATACTTTTTCATTATCCCAATTTTCTATTCATTTATGTTAGAGTGAAAGATGCATATATTAAATATATACTTACATCATCCTTTAAAGTTTATTTCATGTTAGAGTATTACTTTAAAATGTTTATGCCAATATTAACAAAAATCTTTTCATAGAGAGGATAAAAAATACATGCATGCAAACTCAAATTGACAATTTTATGATAGATTATTACTTTTGAGGTTCTATGCTAGTACTTTATATCACTCAGATATGCACCCTTTCTAAATGTTTCACTTATTTATCCATCCATACATATAAACACTCCAAGGCCCTTGGGTTTCTTATAGGTTGGAGTTAATTTCTAAAGTAGGTTGGTTACTATTGATGCTTGACCCTAACTAAAACTTTCACTGACAAAAGGGGAATAAAAAAACATAAAACAAAAGCTAACATCCAAAGATTAATGCACCAAATTCCTATGACATGTAGGACTACTTGACATATACAATATGCTTAATGAAAAAACTATTCTTAAAAAAGCTCAAGTTATACAAATTTGTGCATGAATATTT
The DNA here is from genome assembly GCA_027943335.1 of Chamaecyparis obtusa. Lineage (NCBI taxonomy): Eukaryota > Viridiplantae > Streptophyta > Pinopsida > Cupressales > Cupressaceae > Chamaecyparis > Chamaecyparis obtusa. The sequence goes on from BSBK01007932.1 coordinate 134,235, forward strand.
CATAGTAAAGTTGAAGCTTTAGAAGATTTTAGAAGGAAATTCCTATATTCTTCAAAGCTAAAAGTTCCATCTATTTATAAATAAAAATGGCATGCACTCATATGTATTTCAACGTGAAGATGAATTAGAAATGAAGCATACAGTCAAGGATATATCAAATATCACAAAATTACATCTATCACTCGTACAACTCCACATAGGATGAAGAATCTAAAAAAGCTAAAAGCTTACTTTATTGAGCAGAAGATATTTTTGCAACTACATACAAGTCTGAGACACAAATAATTTAGAGTTACAATGCAGTTCAAAAACTAGAAAGAACTAAAAAAAAGTTACAATCATAGCTAAGAAAAAATAAGAACTCCCCTCAAAATATGAGCTTGTAAGAATTTATATCACCTTCCCTCACGTGGATTGAAATTATGGGTGCATTCAAGATATTCCATGACCGTGTTATCATTCTTGACATTGAATAAACTACTCCTAGATTTTCTCCTTAAAACAAGAAACCAAATCCTCTAACTAGGCATAAGGGTAATGGTTATTTACTTTATACACTCAAAAGTTTGAACATGTTCCTTGTAGGACTCAAAATTAACTCTATGTCATGCATGAGTCAACTAGGGTTTCCAATTTTTATAACTATCTTTCCTCGTAATGGTAAATATTGGGATCACATGACATGAGTCAACTAGGGTTTCCAATTTTTATAACTATCTTTCCTCGTAATGGTAAATATTGGGATCACTCTTGCATATCTATAGGACATGTTTTTCCTATCTTTACAAAATTGTCCCAACTTGTTGAGTGAGAAAATGGTACTTAGTACTTATTTGTAAATATTGAGTCTTCCATCTTTATCTTTTTATTCCATCCAATAAAATTCCATGTCTAATAACTTTAAAATATGCAACGAGAGCGAGTCAAATTGATTCAAGAACATTCATCCTTAAAAATACTAAGTACATCCCTGAAATTTAGAAATGTGATTTATATCCATTAGAAAATTGAATCGCTTAACCATAATTGCAAAGATGTGATGCTCCAAGAGTTTTTTTCTACATTAGTCGCTAAAGATCTTCTAGTTACTGCACCAAAGAAAAATAAGTATCGTTCGTTATCTTCATTTATCTTCAAGCCTGCTCACCAAAATAACCATTTATTCTCATGATTAAGTTGAATGAAATGTACTAGCACCCTCATTCCACAATGACATGATTCATATTGCAAATATTTGTTTGTGGATATGATTGTGTATGTTTTTTTAGCATCAATGTTTTAGATCAAACTCTGTGACCCATCATCATAATGAGAGAGTAGGATTTGAATAGTAAAATATGTAGACTAACCCTCACACAAGAGAAATAAGAATCTAGATGGAGAGAAAGGACAATATGCAACATGAAGAAGAGAAGAAAAGACAACAAGAGAAAAGAAAAATATAAATAATAAATAATAAAAAGAAAATTAGAAAAACACAAGGAAGATGGGGAAAGAACATAAGAAATAAACTACATTAATCATGCAAAAGGATGAACAAAAGATGAATAAAAAATGAGCACATGCATGCAAGGAAACCCCAAACAAAAATGCATAACAATATTAAATATATATATATATATATATATATATATATAAACACACACACACATATACACACACATATATATACATATATATATGTGTGTGTGTGTGTGTATATGTATATATTTATATGTATACACACACACACACACACACAGATATATGTATGTATATATATGTGTGTGTGTGTGTGTATGAAAGTGAGGCAGGAGCATCCTGGGTGTAAGAGCAATCTTGCATCACCCAAAAATATTTCTATTTTTGTATTCAATAAGGGCTATCTTGTGCAGAGCTGCTATTTATGGAAACTTGCTATTTTTAGTAAGTTGGTCATCCGATCTCGAATTGTTCTGATTTCTTCTCTGGAGGTTCATTTTGGTCATATCAGCCTGCCAGTAAAGTTTCATTGACAGATCAAGTCTAGTTTTGTAGATATTGAAGATTTTCGGTATTGGCAACAGGGTACAGAAACTTTGAACTCGGTTTTGAAGGCTTTAGAGGCCTCGGATGAGGTTGAAAATTTGGGTGATAGGCACTTGTGCGAATCAGGCCTGTAGAGCACTTCATGGCCTTTCCGAAATGGGGTCATAATAGTCAATCAGGTCAACTGGCGATGACTTATGGTCTTCGGAAGTTGGGTCACCTGAAATGGTAGAAAATTATTTTCCTTGAAATTTTTTGTTTGGGTTTCAAAAGTTATTTTGAGCTGACTTTGATGTAATAAATTGTAAACTAAAATAATTCTAAGTTTGGTCGGCCTTGTTAGCTAAAAATTTTGGAACCTTCCCAGGCGGTGGAAAAATTGCCTATATAAGGAAGGCTGTAGTGTTGTCTTAGGCAGTTCGGGACAATTCTGGGTATTGATTTGAGGCTTTGTCCTATAGAATATTGTAAGAGAATGCCCATGTGGCTTGCATATTGTAATTCTGAAAGTTTGTAATTCCACATTTGTGGAGATAATAAGAAGCCCATTTGTTGTTCTTGCAAATTGTTGTTGTTTCTCTATTTATGTTATGTGTTTGTGGTATTAAGGGGAGCACCCTTCATCAAGTGGTATCAAAGCGGGAGTTCCTGAGTGTGTAAATAGATCGTCGATTGTGAGGCAGTTTGCACCAGGACCATGGATTAGGGTTTCTGTGTAAACAGATCACCAACTGTGAGACAGTTTGCACCAGGACCGTGGCTAGGGTTTTAGCACGCATCGTGAAAATGCCTCCACGAAGGGAACGTGGCAGAAGAGTTGGTGTTGTAACACCTGAGGTTAGAGCACTCCAGAGACAAGTGCGAGCATTGCAAGAAGAGATTCGCAGAGGAATGAATCTTAATGTCAAAGATGAAAGCGAGGATGAAGCCGAAGAAGAAGATCAAGAAGGAGAAGTCAAAATTGTGAACCAGGAGGAAGAAAGACTTTTTCGGGCCATTTCCAAGATCGGGAAAAGACCTAAGATTGAGGTTCCTGCATTTTCAAGAAATCTTAACCCAGAGGAGTTGATCGACTAAATCAATGAATGTGAAGAATATTTTGAGTATGAAGATATTGAGGATCCTGATAGGGTCAAATTTGTGAAGGCCAAATTGAAAGGTCATGCGAAGATCTGGTGGCAATAGATTCAATTGGAGTGAAATAGAAGAGGGAAAGATAAATTCACAAAATAGGATCGGATGGTGGATAAATTGAAGCGACAATTCATCCTTGTTGATTATGAGCTTGACCTACTGAAGAAAATACAAAGTTTGAAGCAAGCAGGACGATCTGTTCAGGAGTATACAGAGGAGTTCTATCGAATCTTTATCAGAATAGGCCATGCAGAAGCTGACAAGGAGAAAGTTGCCCATTACCTTAATGGGTTAAGGCCGAGCATTCAGGAAGAATTGAATCTAGGTCGAATGAACAGTATTGAAGAGGCATACCAGTTTGCCCTAAAATTAGAGGAAAAGTTGAACAAGAAGTTTGAGAGCAGACAAAGCGGAAGAGGTCATGATGGAAGATCTGGTGGACGGTCATATGGAGGCCGAAATGAAGATCCAAAAAAGTAGGATGAGGCCAGGAATAGTTAGAATCAGAGAGGAGATAATTTCAATCATTTCCATGATTAGAATAATAGAGATCAGAGAGGAAGAGGAAGAGGACAAGGATCTCGAAGAGGAGGCTACCGTGGAACATGTTTTCACTGTGGAGAAGAAGGTCATAGGGCATTTGAATGTCCTCAACGCCAAGAAAGGATGGATAGGAGGAATGAAGGCCAGGCCAGAGTTGCACATGTAGATGAAGATGCCACATCATCAAATTCTAAAGATGTTGAAAGAGGAGAAACGTTGATCAACAGAAGAGTCCTGTTGAGTGGTGAAAATGAGTCTGAACAAAGGAGGAGCCTATTTCGCACCAGGTGCAAGTGTGAGGGTAAATGTTGTGATGTGATTATTGATAGTGTCAGTACTGATAATTTGGTGTCAGAAGAGATGGTGACAAAGTTGAAGCTCAAGAGGTAGAAACATCCACATCCATACTGGGTTGCCTGGGTGCAGGATAACCATAAGGTCATTGTTAGTGAACAGTGCCTAGTGAAGTTCAAGATCGATGGGTACCAAGATGAGGTACTATGTGATATCATATCTATGGATGCATGTCACATGTTGTTGGGTAGGTCGTGGCAGTTTGACAGATGTACTGTACACGATGGTCGTGCGAATACCTATTCCCTGACAAAGGATGGAGTGCGACATAAGCTAAAGCCATTGAAGGAAATAGAAGAAAAGGTATGTGGTAATGCAAGAATAACTTTTGTTGATAGAGGAAATTTCTTAGATGGTATGCGGCATGAGCATATGTGTTTTACCTTAATTCCAAAGGCTGGGAAAGAGGAAGTAGAAGATGTACCTGTAGAAGTTGCAGAATTATTGAATGAGTTTCAGGATATTGTATCTGATAATGTGCCTGATGGATTACCACCAGTAAGAAAGGTTAGTCATCAGATGGACTTGATTCTAAGAGCCAGTTTGCCAAATAAGGCAACACACAGAATGACACTAGCAGAAAGTGAAGAGTTGAAGACAGATTTGAAGTTTAGTTCATCACATCATCCACAGATTGTATATGGAAGTAGTCTCAGAAATGCATCTGAGTTGAGGAAGATAGATAAAGGAGAAATAAGTAGTGTTGAAGCTGAAGATTTTGCAGAACATTTGAAGAACATCCATGAGGAGGTGAGGAAGCATATTACCAAGATGAATGCGTAGTATAAGGCTAAGGCAGATGAGAAAATGAGGCATAAGGAGTTTCAGGTTGGAGATGAAGTCATGGTTCATTTGTGGAAGGAGCGATTTCCAGTTGGTACATATAACAAGTTGAAAATGAAGAAGTTTGGGCCATGTAAGATACTGAAGAAGCATGATTCAGGAAATGCATATGAGGTCGAGTTGCCTACTGAGCTGAATATTTCACCAGTATTTAATGTTTCAGATCTAACAGAGTATCATGAAGGAGGTGTTGAAGATGAAGTTACAGCAAAACAGTGGAGTATTCCAGCAACTAGTTCAGATATCAAGGAGATTGAAGGCATACTGGATAGTCGTGTTGGCAGAAGCACAAGGAGGAGGACATATGAAGAGTATTTGGTCAAATGGAAAGGATGACCTGTTGAAGATTCATCATGGCTAACGAAGGAGGAGGTTAACTGTCTTGGTTTTCCTCTTGACACCTGAGTCATGACAGGGTCACTTCTCAAATTACCCCGGGTGTCTGATGCAGGAGCATCCTGGGTGTAAGAGCAATCTTGCATCACCCAAAAATATTTATGTTTTTGTATTCAATAAGGGCTATCTTGTGCAGAGCTGCTATTCATGGAAACTTGCTACTTTTAGTAAGTTGGTCATCCGATCTCAGAATGTTTTGATTTCTTCCTTGGAGGTTCATTTTGGTCATATCAGCCTGCCAGTAAAGTTTCATTGACAGATCAAGTCTAGCTTTGTAGATATTGAAGATTTTCAGTATTGGCAACAGAGTACAGAAACTTTGAACTCAGTTTTGAAGGCTTTAGAGGCCCCGGATGAGGTCAAAAATTTGGGTGACAAGCACTAGCACAAGTTAGGCCTATAGAGCACTTCGTGGCCTTTCCAAAATGGGGTCATAATAGTCAATCAAGTCAACTGGCGATGACTTATGGTCTTCGGAAGTTGGGTCACCTGAAATGGCAGAAAATGATTTTCCTTCAAAAATTTTGTTTGGGTTTCAAAAGTTATTTTGAGCCGACTTTGATGTAATAAATTGTAAAATAAAATAATTCTAAGTTTGGTCGGCCTTGTTGGCTAAAAATTCTGGAACCTTCCTAGGCGGTGGAAAAATTGCCTATATAAGGAATGTTGTAGTGTTGTCTTAGGCAGTTCAGGACAGTTTTGCGTAGTAGATCTGGGTATTGATTCGAGGCTTTGTCCTACAGAATATTGTAAGAGAATGCCCATGTGGCTTGCATATTGTAATTCTAAAACTTTGTAATTCCACATTTGTGGAGATAATAAGAAGCCCATTTGTTGTTCTTGCAAATTGTTGTTGTTTCTCTATTTTTGTTATGTGTTTGTGGTATTAAGGGGAGCACCCTTCATCAGAAAGCATGCAAGTATGTATGTATGTACACATATATACTTTCCCATATCTTTGTAGGCTTGTATATATATACATATATTTAGGTGTATGCATTTATATATATGTACACATTTACACATATTGTTGGGGTACAATATCACTGAGAGGGGGTGAATCAGTGATATGAAATAATGTATCAATTTTAAAGTCAATTTTAAACAACAACTAAATTAAATTGAATGAAGACAACAATATAAAGTAAGACATGCACATGAAAATGTAACATAAGATATGTCCATAGTGGAAACCCTCTTCGGGAATAAAACCACTCGAAGTGCCTCACATTGGATTAATATAAAATATCTTTTTACAATTTGCCTCATTGGTTCTACAATTGTCTCACTGAAAATGTTATCTCACTGATAGTCTTTTATACCTTACTGGCTTTACAAATCACTACAACTTTCCATACATATAGAGTCAGAAAATCCAATCTTGTATAGTCAATATAATCCAATACCATATATCACTGAACAAAAATGAGACTTTGTATTAAACAACCTATGATATAGAGTGAAATCCACTATAGCCTCAATTAGGTATTTGTGATCAGTATTTCTAATTGTGTACAACTAACATAAATGTATCTCATCAAAGACCAAAATCCCTCTCTATTTGCATAAAACAATATCCTTCACTACAAGTATATATAAGATACCATAAACTAATTCAAAACTAATTATAGGAACCAAATACAACTGCCTGAGAATTTCTCAACACATGTTTCCATATTATGTCTTACAATATGGATGAATAAATGTATATGGTTCAACATCATAATGATTACTTAATCATCACTTATTCTTATTCAAAACTTAGTCAAAACCTCTAATATCTCTATTTTGAATATACCATATTATACTTGTGTAATGTGTCTATGTCATAATCAAATAAATAATATATAGTGTTTGCATCTTATTATAAAAATAAATAATTTTGCATTTATCTTTAATTTCATATCACTAATGCTTCTCAAGACTGAATACCTCGGTCACTACTTAACATTAACTATATTCAAAATCAAAACTATGTTATGTATGTCTCTTCTCAAAATGATCACAGCATATCTGTTTTAACAACACCTCAAAAACTTGACTGATTAAACTCAAGTATACTGACCCACATCAAATTCCCATGCTTGGGTAACCATAGTGAACAAAGAATGTACATGAACATATATGAATATGAATATGAATATGAATATCAAAAAACAACTATCACAGAATGACAATGTATGACAGAAATATTCAACATAATTTGAATGAACAAAGATATACATGAGAACCAGTTGAAGACAAATATACATTCTTTGTAACCTTAAAACCCTTGACAAGATTTAAAGCCAAAAAACCAAAGAATGAAAGACAAGTGTATCGAGTTAGGGTAACAAAACAATTACTCTAATCTGAGACACAAAATTTAATAATATTTTGACAAAACTAAACCAATGTCCAACCAAATACAAAGTTGTCAACAATGATTTATCAATCTTGAACTAAGATATACCAAAATCAAACTTGGGTTAACCAATTGTAGAGCCGACAAGGGTTTTAAGAAACATAAACCACATAATACACATTTAATAAAACCTTCATATACATAGTGACATTGATAAACTTTAACAAACTAAAACTTGTTCAAAAAAACACATAGATTACCAAAACTAGTTTATGAGAAGAGTAAACTTGGCATCAAAAACTAAGCTACACATCTTTTACAAATATCAGTTATTCTCCCTTCACACCGATTCACATTTACAACTATAGCCATGATACTTTTCTAGCAACATGATCATTGATAATTGTTAGAATATCTTTCTTGGTGGCCACTCTAACTTCCCAATGACATGCCCTAGCTCGAGAGAGCCAGGGTTTCAAAATGAAACCCAAATTCACATCATACCTTTTGATACAAAATGCCAAAATGGCATTTACATTAAACTAATTTTTACCACATAAAAATGTTGATGAGAAATGCATCATCAAATGTGCTAATGTCACCGATAAACTCCAAATATGATATTAATGCACAAAGGGTTACTAGGGGACAACCGAAAGGCCCTTCCTAGTAACATAACTTTAAGTGTCATGGTCACAATATGAGTCAATGATAAATTTGAATAGTTGATACACTCTTTACCATTACCTTAAGTGATGTTTTTGAGCATAATACATACTTTTGAAAAACAACATTGAAACTTTACAAGAGCTATCAAATTTGAACATATATCCTTGATTGTGAAATATTATTTCCAAGATGCTGAATGAAATGATATTCACCCTTTTAACAATCTGATTAGTGATATTGATCACAAGATTTCCAAACCAACAATATCAAACTAAATAAACTATATATATACTTCTTGATCATGAATGATGATGCCAATCAAATGCAAACTAGCATCATGAAGGATGATGCAATATGAACACATGTTAAAATGAAAAGACAAATATTAATGCAAATATAGTAATCCAATCACATCCCCACATTAAATGGTGATGCCAAACTAAATGTAACATAAATGATGATGTAATGCAAATTTAACATATCACAAATCTCGGTACAATATGACTCCTTATGTTACCACCGATCTTATAACCAAAATATGCAAAACTAAACCAATATTCACAATCACTGTTGTTGGTTAACATATTTGTCTCCTCTTTTTTTATTAGTTTTGAAATGACTCTATCACCCTATTTTGGAAACAAAGGATTAATCAACAGTTGGGTAAGTGTACCACGATCACTTCACTCTTAATTTTTGAGAAGGTACAACTCCCTTAGTATGATCATCAATGAATCAACTAATTTAACAAGGACATGCACTTTTAACCAGAAAGTTCATAAGGCCACTCAAGTCATTCTTAGATGAAGAGTGTAAGCAAGATTGAAAGGAACATATCATAAATATAGAGAAACACAGTTATCTGCTACAGACGGTTTCATAATACTTCAACAACTGAATAAAATAAACTTAATGATAAATATCCACTCATTCTGAAACAGTAAAGACCAACACATGGAATGAATTAAAATACTCTCATGGGAATATCCATTCAATGAACTCAAATACATGGATTTGAATTCCTTCCATATATTTCATTAAACTGTCATCGCATGAGCATCACAGGCAAAACAAATTACTCCAGTTTCATAATTTTGCAAATATCATATCCCAAGAAAACACAACCACAAAATAGTAAATTACTCCTTTTCAACTGTTTTGAACCCCTATTCAATTTTTCCTAAGCTAAATATAGTATTTTTGGCATAACCATAGAGGTCTCCCTGAAAACACGACCTCTTGGTAAACAATTATACAACTAAAACATTGTTTTCAGGATACATGTCCCCAATATTCAACTTAAAACAAGAAAAGATGACTAAATATCTAAATCAAATTCATGCTCGATAACTTGATCTCCCTCCAACGTGGTGCCACGTGTGGATTTACAATATTTGTATGCATTTACAAGCTCTTGGACGACTGAAACATTGGGGTTCTTCAGATTGAGGAGCCACATTTTCCAGACTTTTTTCCCCCATTTTAACTTCACTACTTTGTCCAAGTGTTTAGGGAGCTGATCAATATAGAGGTACATCATAGAATCAGTTTGTGTCACCTTGGTGTGGTCTGTTAGTGTTGGGTTGTCCTCTGTCTTAATTGATTCCATATTCATTTCAAATTCTTTGACCACAACATCATGTCTTTCTCCACTTTTCCATCATGCCATGTATATGTGGTATTGATAGCCCTGACGTCATTCACTAGGATTTCCCGTAACTCCTTCAACTCTTCCTTCATTCCTTTAGCCTCTACTATAGATAATCTAAAAATAGAGTTCCACCAACCAATGTTCTTTTTTAGGGCAAAAATCATACATTCATCTACCATTTTCAAAGGCCTTTTTGTTAAAAACTTGGGTGTCATGTACTTCTCAATCTGTTGGATTTGGTTGAGCACAACAATCCATTTTCATTCATCGACCTCCCACATTTGTATTTGAGTCTACAGTTCACCAAGTAATACCTCCACATCATCGAACGCTACTCAGGATTCTCAGATGAACTTACTTTCATATTTTATTATTTAGTTTTAACCCAATTATCCACAATGATAGCTAGTGCCTTACCCAATTGAATTTGATTCAACAACTTTTTATTTTCAGGAGAAGTGGGATCAAATTTTGGGGGTACTTGGACTAAGGCCAGTGGTCCTAAATTGCTAAAGGTGTTGATGTGTTCTGCCATGGCTCTGATTATTTGCTTCAGTTCCTTCTTGTCCCTGTTGTCCTTCCATGAATGGGTTAACATTTGTTTTATGGATTCTTTGAAGATGTGAATATTTGCATCTCTATTCATGACTCCTAGGTCAACCTTATGAACTTCAAAATGTTCAACTATTGGATCTTTCCCTTCATCCTTGGGTTTATACATAGCAACCTCACCAAAACATAGCCCAGTCTTTGAGTCTGTGACTACCCTTGGAGTAGTTTTCATCTTTTTTTCCTTAGGAGTCTTTTCTGTATACTTTCTAACCATATCCTTAATGGGAATTGAAATCAGTACCAAATTGTATTTCTTATTCACTGATGTTGTCAACCATTTCAGTGTAGAATTAGATATAGTCTTCTCCTCAAGGAGCTTCATAGGAGTGGTTATGATTTCTGAGGTTGAATCATCTAGTTCAAAGATATCCTTGTTTAGTTGTTCTTCATCCAAAACCTGAGAGTCTAGATTTCTCTTTCTCTTTATCCAAATCTACATAAATTGGTCATTCACCAACCATCTTATTGTGCTTCTAGGACCTGTTTCTAGGTCTGGTAGTTTGGGGCATAAAAAGGGGAGCAGGTTCAACGGTATGTTTGTAATGGGTGGATTTATTACCTTTGGTTTTCACTGAAGACAGAGGAATCTTTTCAGATCTATTTGATTGAGCTTTTCGGTGATTTCATTCCTCTTTTCTGCTTCAACCATTTTTTGGTGAGTTTGATTACACTCTAAGTTCTTTGTTGTATATTATCTTCTTCTTCTCGAGTCTAGTCAATCACAAGATTTGGTGACTCGGGTGATTTTTCATATTCTCGTTCAACAATGTTTGAACCATCATCTTCTATTCTCTCAATATTCATTTTCATTTGGAAAGAGATAATCTGAGATAACTTAAGCCTACATTTTTTCTCTTCTTGCAACCTCTGCTTCATTAAGGCAATCTTCCCAAAAGTCTTCAAGATGCGGCATTGATAGGATCTGATCTTTTAACCCCAAGGTTTGTCTAGCAAAACCTTTATTATCAAACCCTTTCCTTTCAAAATAATACTTGAAACCAAAACTACGCAAGTCACAACTTATACTGATTGCATTTGCCATTGATTTGCATGATAATTAGTCCAACTTGATAGGGAAAATATCTTCCCATTTCTCCTCAAGAAGGAACCTTTTTACAACTATAGTGAGTTTCTTGCAGATTTCTGCCAAATTTCATCTAATAAATTATATTTTCATTACAATTATTTCAATCCAAAAATACATCGTTATAATCATCACCTTAGTCCCAACATAGCCACCATCATTATCACCATAATCCAAATTTGCATCATCATTATCGTATGTTGGCAAGTTGACTTACTATGTATATGACTAAGTTTTATGTTGTCATTATGGAAACAAGTCATATGAAGTTTTGGAGTGAGCGCACTAACTTAGAAGATCAAAATTTGACTAAGTATAGAAGACAGAGCAGATAGAGAAGCACCTGATGATCAGACAATCAACGCACGTGTGTATGATTGATATTTGGTATGCACCTTTAGGGCCCATTTGGTACATGGAATATGGGCCCATATTCTGGAATATCAATTTCGGCATATTCTATTCTCTATTTGTGGCCATCTTAAGAAGTAGGAATTGGAATTACGAAATTCCAATTTTGCCCAAAAAATGGGCATTCCATCTTCCATTTGAAAAGGTGGAATTAGAAATTCAGGCTCTAATTCCACTTTTCAAATGCCAATTTTATGTACCGTCGGGTCCGCTAGCTGTTTAACTATTTCACGTCCAAAATTTTTGTTCATTTTTCATTCACCGTTTTGACCTTTGCTACTCTGCAGAGCAAATCAGCATCTTCTTCCACTACGTTTCTAGCACTTGCTTCTCTCGGACAACCCGAAAACCCTTTGCAACCCTCCTCTCCTGCACTTCGATTTCTTTCTTTGCAACACTCCTCTCCCGCACTTCAATTTTTGAAAGGATTGCCAAATACAGGGGTGGTGTGGTTCCTGTGCGCTACACGCAGGTGGAATGCGTGAAGAATGGAGGAGATGGATCACAATATTTCCAGCTTGTGTTGATCACTAGCCGGAGATGTGGTGGTCGTGTCTGTGAAGGCTCAAACTCTGGTTGGCAAAGGATGGCCCGCAACTGGGGGAAAAATTGGCAAAGCCATTTCAACTTATTAGGGCAGACTCTATCAGTCATCTTCTGGGTGAACCAAATAGTGCAACACATATCCCGGATATCATTTTGAGGATATGTATCTTCCAGAATTGCAGCATATTCCAGAATTGACTATATCCAGCATTTTGTATTCCTTGCACCAAACGGGCCCTTAGATATAAGCTTTTGAGTATGTTACTATGCTAAGTCTAAGAACACATGGTTAGATATGATAGCATGAAGAAGTTACAACAAGTCTAAGTAACACAATCAGTAAGCAGCAGAATAGAATAGAGCATGGAGCCAACAGTTAGTATTTTGATTAGCGTATTTTTTTTTTTTGTAAAGGCTATATGCCTATTGTAATTGTGTTATAAACATGTTAATATCATTGTATGTAAACACGCTTGAGCCAATTAACTTGGAAGTGTTGTATGTGTTAAGTTATAGGTCGGCCTAGTAATTAGTTTTGGTTGCGTCTATTCAACATGTATATATATGACATGTGCTTTTGTATTTGAGTATAAAATGGTATATAGAGATGAGCAGAAGTATGTGAAGTATGTATTAGAGCAGTAAGAATGATATAGAGCTTTACAAGAGGTTAAAGAATCAATGCACAAAAGGAACTGATCAGACAGTAGTGTCAAAGTAGCAATTCACCTTGCAGATATAGTGTGTATATGATATCCAGGAGGTTGTAGCCTTCCTCATTGAGCAGTGAGCCACCCACCCCTAATAGGGTTTGTTACTTATAGACTCTTAACCGAGTCATTGTACTCAGCATTGTAATGACTGCTCCTAATAGGGTAAAGGAACATTAACAAGTTCATAATACAAAGTACAATTATTTGTGGGTACTAATTCCCATCGAGGTTTTCCTTTGGCCAAGGTTTCCTCATAAACATATCTTGTGTTATGTTTTATGGTTGAATACTTCATTTTCTTTACTATTCATTTCAGTATTTAAGTAATTGAGTTAAGTTTCAAGTATCATAAATTAATTATAGAACACTGATTCACCTCCCCTCTCTCACTGTTCCCATTCCTAACAATTGGTATCAGAGCTTTGGTCCTCTGAAGATAAATTTAACCACTTGAGGAAATCATTGGTATCATCAAGAAACTAAGAAAAGATTTGAAAGATTGTTCAAACAATGATTTGGGAAAAATGCTCAAAAAGATGAATGAAGAAAATACATCTCTGAACGATCAGATTGAAGAATTGGATGAAAAGCTAACTAATAATCAGGAAGCCTATGAAGAACATATCAAAGAAAACAAATAGTTGGATGAAGAACTCATGCAAGCAAACATGAAAATCTTGGAGTTAGAAAACATCAAGAAACAAATGGAATATGAATTGACAGAAGCAAAGAAAGATATTGACAAATTGCACACAAGTACTGATCTAATAGAGTCATAGTTGTATGCATAGAAGATTAAAGGAGATACCAGTGGTATTGGATTCAATGAAGCACAAAATCAAATCAATGATATGCAAGAAAGAATGAAAGCACCAGAAGAATCTACATAAGCTAAGAAGATTGAAAACCATACTGAAGTTAAAGCAGAACCATCTAAAGATTAACGCAAGCCAATAAACAAAACTTGTTATGCCTATAACAAGCATGGACATATAGTAAGAGATTGTAAAGAGGTAAGACCTTTCAATGGTTATTATTATTCATGCAATAAATTTGGTCATAAAGCTATGAATTGTAAATCAAATCAAAGAAGACAGACACAACACAATCAGAGGAAACAATCTCAACAAATTAGAAGTCCTATGAACATTACATGTCAGATATGCAATTTCAATGGTGACACAGCTAGACAATGCAGCATGGTAACTCACATCAATGCACCATGGAATATGAGACCTCCAGTTATTTGTCACTCTTGTAACAAGGTTGGACACATCTCAAAGTTTTGCAGATCACAAGCACAAAGACAAGAAAGACCTGATAAGTCTCAAGGATCAATATTGGATGAATCCGAAGAAGTCAAGTTTGTGAAAGCTACAGAAGATGCAAGCAAGATTTGGATGGAAGTAAAGAAAGATAATGGCAGTGCCACAATATTAGATGCATCCTCAGTGGATGCACCTTCTACTTATGGATAAATGACCCTCGTGGTCATAGGGGGCTTATCATCGTGGTCATAGGGGGCTCTTGATAAGCCCTAGACCCCTGCGCGGCTGGTATACTCATCCTCAAAGTATGCACCTTTGGTTTTAGTTGTTTGGTTACTAGTTGAAGCAGTATGTAAGATTGCATTGTCTGATTGATAGCAAGGACAGAGATTGAAATTCATTGTTGCAATTCGTGTTTGCGCAGGAAGCATTAATTGCAGAAAGTTGATTTATTAGCCACCAAAGATCTATTATCCTCACTTTTGCATTCGAGATGAAGCCAATGAAAGCACAGGAGATCATAGAAGCAAGTATTGAAGGATTGAAGTTGTTTTCATCAACAAAGAAGCATTAAACTATTGTAGAACCCTAGCTCAGATGTGATCTTTCAGAAACCCTTTGAAACCCTATTTTGAGCGATTGAATCAAGTAAGTAATGGCCAGTCCAGTTGTATTTGATGTTACAGAGAGGAAGAGATATGTATTCAAGAAGCATCCATTTAAATCAGCGTTAGATGACCTAGAAGGAGCATTTTCTAGAACTATGATGGGAGTAATGCACATAGAAGATATACGCACTTACATATATTGTAAGAAGGAACCTGTAGGAGTAGATAGGATAAGGTCGCACAAAGAGACAATAGTTAAACTAGACATGACATTCAAGGATGAATTTACACACTTATCAAATAACTCTATAATTGAGTATGCAACTGCATATGAGTTCTATGAATCTGAATGGATCAAGATATTGCTAAGAAAAATTCATGATGATCTATTTTGGATTGGAGAAGTTCCTATTCGCATAACCATATATCTCATTTATGAGATGATTGGACTTTCCAAGATCGGCATCATACTTCCAGTAGGTAAAGATGTCAGGAAACAGGTTGAGCAAGCATGTAAGTCTCAGAGTGATAAGCACGGGATGACTATTGAGCCCATTGAGGAAAAAGACATAAAATTCATGGCTATGATACTTGGTTACAAGTTCCAACACACAAACATAGTGAGCAGTGTGTCTGTAGCCACTATTCTAGCAGCTATAAGAATGGTGAAGGAAAATGGAGAATTCAACCTCTGTGAGATCTTGCGTGCATAGTTGTTGGACAACATAAGGGCTATTAAGCATGATAAGAGAAAGATATTCAGATTTGGTTCACTAATCATCTACATGTAATTTCACATTGTTGGTAAAGTCTCTGATCTTTATCTTGACAAGAGCCTACCTACATTGCTTCAAATATCACTTAAGACAACATTAGAGAGTACCTTGAAATTTCATGGATCTTGAAATCAAAACATTCAGAATCAAGATGCAAAGAAGGCATATGAGAAATTATTTTTAGAAAGACACATGTATCCTCCTACTACACCTGCAACCCAAGTTCCCTCTGAGCAAGAAAAAGAAGTTGAGATCCTTGATGCACCTATGAGAGGTCCACAAGATTCTGCGCCCAAGGCTGAAGATAAGAATGAGACAATAGTGATTGATAATGTTGAAATCACCATGGCAGCAACAGATAATGAACAAAATAAATTTGAAGAAACTTGTGTCAGTACAGAAGAGGCTAAGATACTATGTGGTGAAGACACATCTATGCAGCAAGAAGAAGTCCAAATTGAAGATCTAACAGGATAGGAAGAACAAAAGGAAGATGAACCTATAGAAGAGCCCTTTGTTGAGATCCCAATGAAAGGTAAAGAGTGAGATTATGGATAGCACACTCCTTACTCCTAAGTCCTCAATTTCATTGTTGTCAAGTTTGACACCTGATACAACAAGCCTAGATTCACAGGGAGAAGAAGATACAATAAAAATAAGTGTATTGGCTATGGAGAAAGCCAAAGAAAAATAATGGCGGCTGCAAGAAGTTGAGTCCCACTTTTCGCCAATAAGTGGAAGTGTTTTCTCTATTTTTCAAAATTTCTATCAATTGATGTCAAAATTTGAATCACTTAAAGATTGAACCTTGAAAAACTTGAGTAATATAAAATTTAGTGCTCGGAGTCTAGTTTTCAAATATGTAAGTTATTTCAATACCCACATGGTATAAATTAAATTTTAGTAGGCATGCTTAAAAACCACTTTTTCAAAATGCCTGTTTCGGGACCACACCTGACATGTGTACGGTCACCCTTTTTTGAAGTAAATGAATGTATTTTTGTGAATCTTTTTGGGAAAAGGTACCTAAAACACTAAAAATTGGTTAGAATATTTTATCTTTTTTTTTTATTGAATATTTTTTTTAATTAATTTTTAATTGACTATAAAGTACATTTTCAAAACCTCTGGTGTACGAACACAATAATTTGATGATAACTTCACTTTTTTTCAAAAAATTTGAAGGAAATTCTATCTAGATTGGTGTCATATAACTCATTTTTCAAAAAATGTAAAATTAAAAAAGTTATTAAAGTTTTAGTTAACCTTAGTATTTCAAGTTTAGGTACCACATTGGCTTGATAAATATTGTAAAAATATTAAAATTTATCATATCACTATAAAATTTATATTTTTATAATTTGCACAATAAGAGCTAAAATGGGTTTTCATTTTATCGAAAAATTCATTTGGGAAGGTGTCCAAAAAATTATGGCAAGGCAGAAATTTTATTCTGTAATGCCTTAGCCATTTTTTTGCAGGGTCAAGCATAGACTTGGTCCCACCAAACCTGACCCAAAACAAAACCCAAGCTAGTGGGTACGATTCCCACTCATAGATTTACAAAACGGGCGCCCATTTTTTTAAATTCACAAAACAGGCACCCGTTTTGTGAAACTACAAAACAGGCACCTATTTCATAAAGAGTTGTTGCAGCCAAAAAATAGGGCTGTGTGCCTGATCTCAATGATTGATGAGTTTTCAATCATTTTTTATCGATCCATACTAGGCAAACAGAATACTTCTATCAATATTCTATACTTTTGTCTTGTTTTGGACCTGACATTCAAAAAAACTTGTTTGAACTCGAATCTTGGTGCAAAAATGGGATCAAACTGATGCAGAAAGAGGCCAACGAAGGTTCTGACATCTTTGGAGGTTGCAAAAAATAGAGAGGAGGCAAAACAACAATGAGAAAGAAGAGAAAGACTTCGAAACCTGAATAATGTTGGAGCATCAAGTTCAACAATTATTTCAGAAGAGGAGGACAATGAAGACACCATAATGGATGCAAAGGTTGAAGAAGAAAATTCAGGTGCATCTTCTTATCTAGTATTGGATACAGGTATGTCTTCACATCCAAATGTTACAACTTATTCTGATAAAGATGTTCATGATTTGCTAGAAGCAGTTTACAATAAAAATTATTTAAATTTTATTCCTGAAAATAGATTAACAAATTTAATTGCACGTGAAATTTTAGAATTTAGTAATGTTAATCATAATGATAAAGGAACTGAAAGTCAAACCGTAATTGAAACTGAAAATCAAACACCTGCAATTCATATTGAAATCAACAATGTAGATGTAGACATAGAAACATCGATTGAGAAAGAAACTCATTTGAATGATAATGAAATAAATGAACAATTTCAAATAAAAAATGATGTGCTAGACAATCTGTGTGGTTTGGTTTCATGGAGATAGATTAGTACACATGCGAGCATATTGTTTAGACAATTTTTTTATAATAAGAAATTTGGGTTTCAATGTCAATTAATGTTACAATTAATTAAAATGTCTAAAATGCGAAAAGTGATGAAGAGGTTAGGCATTTATGTGAAAACCAAGAAGAAAGTTGAGTCTCTAAAACAAGTTGTATCAACTGTTGCTAGTGCCATTGACACAATTGGAAATAAAAGTCGTTCTAAAGATAGTAATACGACACGACGAGCAATAACAACAGCTTTAGTAAACAAAACTGCTACTGATAAAAGAATGATTTCAAACATAAGTGGATATATTAATATTCATCGTAAAACTTTAACAAGAGCTGTAAAGAGAAGAGTTAACTTTGAAAGTGATCTGGCAAACCATTTATGGACCTTCAATGGCAGACTCCCGAGGTCTGACATGAAACTTATTGGTGAAGTCAAAACTTTGATTGAAAAATTTTGGCACGATAATACAAGAGTATCCCCTAATGCCAGAGATGTTCTTAAATTGAGAGTCGGCTCAAAATTTTGTGATCCACATCCAAAACACCTTTTAGATATGACTCAAACAGAATTGTATAAATTTTTTGTGGGTGATAAGGTGTTAACTATTAGTATTAGTCAAAGATCTTTTGAAAAATGTAAACCATGGTATGTAAGGATTAACAAAGAAAGAATGACCTTTTGTTGCAAAACTCATGTTCAATTTTGTTATCACTATGATATTTTTCGATCTATACATTCTACTATGCATACTAATGAAATGTTGCAGGAATGTGGTATAAATATACCACCTCAAACTGTAAAGGAGTTTATATCAAATTTGTTTAATAACCCACCTAATGAGCAATTTTATCTTTTGGATGCATGTGTTTCTGGTGTATGTGGCAATCTTACATTATTAGATGAATGTTTGCATGAAAATATTTCATTTGATTTTGGACAACAATTAGTTGATGTACAAAGATTTAAAACTATTGAGTATCCATTGAAGGATGGAAAAGTTGGAAAACGGTGTGCTCTAATAACTGAAAAATTTAGTGTTAATGCTTTTATGAATGAATTCAAGAGTACAGTCATACCTAAATATGTGAAACACTCTCACAATTCTAGATGGCTTGATGGACAATTTCGCATATGCAAGAATACATTTCCAATCGGTAGTATACTTTCAGTTGTTGACTTTGCAGAGAACTACACACTTGCACCACAAAATGAGATCCAACCACAATATTATAATTTAGTGCAAGTAACATTTTTTGTTCATATTGTCTATAGGCATGCACCTGATAGTACAGAAGAGGATCGGAAAATATTGAGAGAGTACCATTTCTATATGAGTGATAATAAGTTACACTCATCGGAGTTTTTCCAGTATTTCTTTAAGACCTTTTATGAAAATTTAAGGGAGAGAGAAATTCATATAACACAATATCTAATATGGTTAGATAATTACACAGGGCAATTGAAGAATGCTAGAATGTTTTATTGGTTGAGTAGGACGCACAAGAAAATAAATATCCAACATATCTAGAGTTTTTTTTAAGCTGGACACGGGAAGGGAGAACATGATGGTGTCGGTGCATGTGTTAAGAGAGCCCTTTGTAGAGAGCAACTCAAATTTGAGGAAAAATCAAAATTTAAAGATGCACATGCAATTGTTGAATGGTGTAAAACAAGTTTGTCTACAGGATCAAGTTAGAACTCTACAATTAGACAAATTTTTATGGCTAGTTGAAGAGAAAAATATCATTTCAAGATATGATTGTAATACAATCAACGGATTGGCTAAATGACATTCATTTAGGAGTTCTAATTCTAACACTTGGACTATATGGACTAGGGAGCTTGCATGTTTTTGTCAATTTTGTGTTGCAGGTGAATGGGAAGAATGCGAGAATACATAATGGGTTGAAGAATGGCAACAAAAATCCTTAACACCTAGTGAGAGACAAGATGAAGATGATATAATAAATGAAGACCTGGATCATACCTTTGCATCAGAAGATTATGATCGTGTTTCAGACCTCATACAACCTGGTAATTAAATTTAATTTATTGTAAAACTTTAAATTATATTAGTTACATGTGTATGCCATATAATTTATGATTATATATTTGAATTATAAACCTTTAAACAAGTTTTATTTGTGCATGTACTTAATTTTTTTTTGCAGGACATGTGTATGTTGTATTGCACCTGAGGATAATGAAGAGTAGACAGAGTATTGGTTAGCTCGATGTGTAGAACCTAAGAAAAAGTTGATATGTCATCAAGTAGATGATGATTATTTTCAGTATCCAATTGGGTATTTTGTGGTAGTTGGTACATGGCTATGCAAATACCTAACAAGAAGGAATGGTTTACCAGCTTTTGAAGACTACCAATCAGAAAAGAATATTATGCACTACTCCCATTTGGTAGTGACAACAAATATCAAATAGGAAAGATACAAAGGGAGACCTACTAATAAAATATTATGGACATTTTCAATGGAAGAGCATGAGGCAATCATAGATGCATTGCAGAAAAGAGAGGATGTCGATGGTACATTAGGTTGAGTCAAATTTATACATGTAAGATTTTGTTCAATGTCATATTTTTATATGTTTTCTACATGTCTTCTTTGAAGTGTCATAATTTATTATTTAGAGATATAGATTTGAAATTTAAATTTAAATTGACTTTAAATGAACTTGTATAAATTCTAACATTTGAACATGTTTATTTTTATGATGCAGGATGTCTGGAAGAGCATAGACATGAACTATTTATGTAGTACAATGCACTCTTGTATTCGTACAATTTTGGATTTGTAATTTAAGTTCACATGAACTCACTTTTATTCATCAAATTTTGTTTTAAATATTTAAGTTAAATTCATAACTTTGTATTCACCTAATTTTGTTCTAAATATTAAACTATGCACATTGGTCAGATTATGTTCACTTAATAGATTATGATAGATTTATTTGTGCATCCATAAATTCGTTGTTTAAATTAATAGATCTCATTGTTAGATAGATGGTTTTTAATAGTTAATCAAACTTAATAAATTACTTGTAACATCGAAGTCAATATTAATTAATGATTTTTAATAGTTAATTATCAAAGTCAATATTAAGTTTGTAACATCCATATTGTTCTTGTCAATTACATGTATTAATAGATCTCATTGTTAGATAGATGGTTTTTTATATAGTTAATCAAAGTGTTCATATTACTTGTAATGTATCTAGATATTGTACTTAGATCAATTACACATGAATGAATAGATCTCATTGTTAGATAGATGGTTTTTTTAGGATATTGATAAATTTAATTACAATTGATATTAAAAATTATTTCTTTTCCATAAGCTCATATGTATAAATAACAACTCATGATTAAGATAAATAACATAACAAGTCCTAAAATAATTTACATGTATCATAATGTCCATCATATCAACTCATGATATATAAATACAATCACAAAACAAAGTCCTACTCTAAAAACAAGTTCAAGTACAATATATGATAACAAGTGGACTAGTATGTAATACAAGTCCTACTCTAACAACAAGTAAAAATAAAATGAACAAGTCCAAATAATCATCATCATAATCTAAATAATATGACAATAAGTCATCGTAACACAAGTCCAAATAATCATCATCATAAAACAAGTCCAAATAGTCATCATAATCTAACTCTACTCATCTAGTTGATCTGTAGTCCTCTTCACTCCACGTGAAGAGGACTACGATGCATCAACGTGCTCTGTCTGGTCCTAAGTACCCTCATCCTGCTCTGTCTGGTCTCGAGTACCCTCATCCTCAGCTACATGAAAAGTGGATGTAGCCAAGTCCTATAAAAACATTTAAAGTACAAATTTTTAATAATTAGGTGTAAGAGATCTAGATACACAATGGACATTGAAAAATTACTTTTAATCATCACCTCAAAGGATAGTGTCAATGGATGCATTTGTCTTAATCTTGTAGCCATGCCCAAGACTCATGGTGGTGTCGACCTGAACAACATATATAAAGCATGAATCAAACTTATATAGTACATATATACATAAATTATAAAGTATATATAACTTGACTATACATTTATGGAATAAAAACATGTGTACATTACCTGTGTGTGACACGTAGCTAATGCCACTGGTGAGTCAGGACGTAAATGTGATTGTGCAACATGAGATAATCCAAAAGCCTATAATTGCAAAAAAATAAGTGCAAATCAAAGTTGTACATAAATTAGTAAGATATAAACACTTAAAATTAATAAATGAAAAACATACTACAGGTATATGTGACTGACTCTCGATGACTGGTGGGGCAGTGAATGCAGGACTGCAAATCTCAGTGGTACATGAGAGACCCTACAAAATCACAAAAATATGTCAAACCCATTATCAATTAAAGTTTATTTTGTTTAAAGTTTAAATGTATCAAGATCAAAGTGAATATCATGAATGGAGCACTGATATGTCGAGGTTTTGACGTCATATGATGATGGCTAATGAATGATGGAGGGTCAACCCTCCTTTGTTCACCAAAAAATCCACATGTTATGGCTCATAATTGTATAAATAAGAAATTTAATATTGCACTATATAAATTATATTTAAATTTACCTGTGCGGGATGATCATTGTTTGCATTGAGTAAATCAACATATGATGAGATATCATCTCCAGCATCACCATGTGCACCATCATCATCATCGGCATATCCACCATGTGTGCCATCATCATCATCACCATATCCACCATGGGCAGCATCAAGATCAGACTGGGGACCCCTACATATACCCCCACAACTTGTGCAAACATGTGCTATGCTAGGGGAAGTCCTTGTCTGGGTCAAGTGCTGTAACAAATTGCCCGTAAGGGAACTCAAAGAACCAAGAGATGAATGCACTGCTCGATGGTGGACATGTGCAAGAAGTATAGGAGATGGAAGAGGAACAATGGGCTCATTGCACACATGATTTCTAGTTCTATCACTCAATTTGGCCCCTGGCCTATCCTGTGGCATGCCCCAGCCAACCCCCTGAAATGCTCTCATGTCAAAATAATTGGGTTTCTTACCCAATTCAAATTCAGCCCATAATTTCTTCAAAAAATAAAGTGGGACCTCATAATTAGTGTGTGGTGGATGGTCAAATACCATCCACCACTGCTCCCAAAAATGCTCTGCTATGTCGGGGTGTCTACACTATCTAATCAAAATGTGTGGCTTATTGCCAAGTATCTGCTCACCCATTGTAGGGTTCAAAAAATAGCATGCCAAATCAATTTTTGTAATTTTTAATTTATTAGACTCTTTATAAGAGAGGTTTTCAGCATAATATATGTGCATACTCTCCCTCCATGACTCAAAACTATCAATCTCATAATCTAATGTGTGTATGGAATCTACTATGTCTTGCATGCTATCTACAAGGCATAGTAGCTGGGAAGATAGATAGGGATCATTCCTAATAATATTTATATCTTTAATGATCGCCTCTACATTTCTCCTAATATTATCTCTTAACTCTCTAGGTGGAGGTGGAGGGGGAGGGAGAGGTGGAGGTGGAGGAGGAGGTGGTGGTCGTGGTGCATGCTGACCTATAAGCTCATCAATGTGAAAATCATCCATATTGCCAATCTGCATACATATAAAAACATGATAATTTACAATTAACATACTGTAAAATACATTTTACCTTACAACTTGAAAGACTTAAATAATTAAAACTTAAAAGAGAGAGAGAGAGAGAGAGAGAGAGAGAGAGAGAGAGAGAGAGAGAGAGAGAGAGAGTTTCTAAACTTATGTTTTGGTTTGAACTAAATTTATGTTTTGGTTTTCTAAATTTATGTTTTGGTTTTCTAAGTTTAGGGTTTCGTAATTTAATTTTGTATAGGTTTACATTTTTGTTTTACTACCTAGGGTTTTGGTTTTCTACGTAGGGTTTTGTAATGTAATTTTGTATACTTAAATTTTACCAGTTTTCTACTTTAGTACAGTAATTTACAAAGTAAACTAAAATAAAAAAAGAACTACTTGAAAGATAAAATATAATTAAATTTATACAATAATTTTGAAAACAACATTAAACTATGTTTTTAAATTAAAAATAACTTGAAACTACAATTTTTAATGACAAAAATCATTAAAAATAATAATTAAAAATGATAGTACGTACCTAGAACATGAAAAAAAATGGTAGATAGGGTCGGCAGGAGAAGCTAAAACGGGCACTTGAGCTCTGCTAAATGCGATCTCATTTTCTAAAGATGAAAATGACACGAAATCGGTTTTAAAAAAATAGATATTAGAAACGGGCGCTCGATTTTTACAAAATGGGTGCCCATTTTGTAAAAATTGGGCGTCCATTTTGCTTTGGGTGCCCGATCCTAAACGGGCGCCCGTTTTGTAAACGAGTGCTCGATTTGTCAAAAACGGGCGCACATTTTTTATTGCAAATTTTTCCTCCCGTGAACTTCCGTGGAATTGGTACCCAACTTCAAACACCCACCCATAAGTAATGAGAAATCCCTTATTTTTGGAATCAGTCAGTATACTGAACAATCTACTGCCCAAGGATAAGAAAGTGATGAGTGTCCATTCAGTGGATGATGTCAACACCATCCTATCAAGCTTCAAAGAAAATTAATTTCTCAAGTCTAGAAGAATCAGCATCAAAGATTGCAGAAGGAAAATATATCCAGAAAAGGCTGAATGAATTGATAGGCAACTTCTCACTTGACGTTAATTCTCTGAAGGTTGGTCAAGCTATGTTGAAGGAGTTAGCAGCAAAAGGAAGGAAAATAATTGCTAATTGCATGAATAAGGACAAACTCACTGCAGACCACCTTAAGAAGATTCAGGAAGTAGAATCTATGATGGTAGCAGTAAGTAAATTAGTGGAAGATCCATCTCAAGACATTAACATGTGCAATAATGTCTATCAAGGATAGTTGGATAAAATTGAGAAGGCAGAAAAAGAAATGGCAAAGATAAGGGCTAGACAAACTCAGCTAAGCCATGCACTAGCACCCTCTCTAGATGTATTAAATCATAATATCAAGCAGATAGATGCCACTATTGTAACATATGATCAAGGTCCCTATACAGATTTAGAAAAGATGGAGAAGCTAACATATGCATTATGCGCCCATCTTCAGACAGTGGGTGCACTCAAGGTTTTCTGGTAGCAAGAAATCAAGAACCTTTAAATTGCATACCCAGATGTACTTTCTATGTAAGTACATAAATTTTTCCTTTTTGAGCACCTTTGTCATTAATGTCAAAGGGGGAGTAGTGTATATGATAGTAAAGGAGATAGTAGTGGATAGAGAAGAAGAAGAAGACGATGTACAGTTTTGTGTATAAGTTAAGTTTAGTAACTTCACCGCATTCCTTTGTTGCCATTAATGACAAAGGGGGAGATTTTTGGCAAGTTAACTTTACTTGTGTATATGACTAAGTTTTATGTTGTCATTATGGCAACAAAGTCATATGAAGTTTTGGAGACAGCGCACTAACTTAGAAGATCAGAATTCAGCTAAGTATAGAAGATAGAGCAGACAGAGAAGCACATGGTGATCAGAGCATCAGCGCACATGTGTATGATTGATTTTTGGTATGCGCCTTTAGATATAAGCTTTTGAGTATGTTACTATGCTAAGTCTAAGATTGCATGGTTAGATATGACAACATGAAGAAGTTATAGCAAGTCTAAGTGACACAATCAGTAAGCGACATAACAGAACAGAGCATGGAGCTGAAAGTTAGTATTTTGATTAGCGTATATTATTTTGTTTTGTAAAGGCTATGCACCTATTGTAATTGTCTTATAAACATGTTAACATCATTGTATGTAAACATGATTGAGCCAATTAGCTTGGAAGTGTTGTATGTGTTAAGTTATAGGCTGACCTAGTAATTAGTTTTGGTTGTGTCTATTCAGCATGTATCTATATGACATGCGCTTTTGTATTTGAGTATAAAATGGTATATAGAGATGAGCATAAGTATGTGAAGTATGTATTAGAGTAGTAAGAATGATATATAGCTTTACAAGAGGTTAAAGCATCATCACACAAAAGGAATTGATCAGACAGGAGTGTCAAAGCAGTAGTTCACCTTGTAGATATAGTGTGTATCTGATATCCAAGAGGTTGTAGCCTTCCTCATTGAGTAGTGAGCTCTGGCAGTGATCCATCCACCCTTAACAGGGTTTGTTACTTATAGACTCTTAACCAAGTCATTGTACTCAACATTGTAATGACTGCTCCTAACAGGGCAAAGGAACATTAACAGGTTCATAATACAAAGTACAATTATTCATGGGTACTAATTCCCACTAGTGTTTTCCTATGGCCAAGGTTTCCTCGTAAACATATCTTGTGTTATGTGTTATGGTTGAATACTTCATTTTCTTTACTATTCATTTAATTATTTAAGTAATTGAGTTAAGTTTCAAGTATCATAAATTAATTATAGAACACTAATTCACCCCCCCTCTCAGTGTTCCCATTCCTAACATCG
The DNA here is from genome assembly GCA_027943335.1 of Chamaecyparis obtusa. Taxonomy (NCBI): domain Eukaryota; kingdom Viridiplantae; phylum Streptophyta; class Pinopsida; order Cupressales; family Cupressaceae; genus Chamaecyparis; species Chamaecyparis obtusa. The sequence goes on from BSBK01007932.1 coordinate 161,162, forward strand.
TCTTCCTAAGTCAATAATCAAACATAAAACATCAATGATTTCAAACATCAAAAATCCCAACATCAAATCAAATCATCAAATCAACCATAGAAACAAATAAACAAACAAACCAAACTCAATCTTTCATCCATACTTGGTCTCAAGTCACCGATTTATATGTAGCTTACATATTAGCAACTATTGTCACTTGCTCTTCAACTATATCATGTTTAGAGTTGGTTCTTCCATTTTTATAGCCATATCAATTTGAGCCAAAATTTTGGTTCATTTTGATCTATCATGTTAATTGAGTGAATACTCTTGAGTAATTTTCTTGTCACATCATCTATTGATCTTTTCAACTTACATTAGAATACTAAGTCATCAAATCAATCAATTCTTTGATCAAGTCAATTCTTTAATCAAAGCAGTTAATCAATCATTCAACTCAATCCTCGATGTTAGTGTTTCATTTTAGTATCCTTCATTTTCATCTCATCTTTCATGCCCATCAGAACTCGATCACAATCTAGATGAGCAATGGATCAACAACACAAATAATCCACCACATTGTTTCTAATCCTCCACATAATCCTAGTTCCAATCTCCCATTTGATATATCAGGAAATAATCCCATTCATTTTGATCCAATCAATCAAGACATTCCTGAAGAGGTCATGATAAACTGACAAGATGTTACAAAGTTACTATGTGATCCAATAGACCACCTCCTTAAAGATGTAGACAATGCCCAAATGGTAGAAGATATCATTAAAAATTGCAAAGATATTATCTTTGCAAACATGGTCACTCGAGGCATGACTATTGTTTCTTCAACTACACATGTGATTGTAGCTCAACAACAACAAGAACCTCCACAACAACCACCTCAACAAAAACTTCCTCAATAACAACCATCTCAATAACCACCTTAACAAAAATTTCCTCCACAACAACCCCAATAGAAACCACCTCTTCATTCATTAGTGTTGTAACTATGATAGGGTTACCAATTCTCATTAATGCCACCACCACCTCTTGGAGCCCTTGGGTGACATTATCAACCCTTTTATAACAACTTGGGAATGCTTCCATCACTATCCAAGGGGGCTTCTCCACTCATTCTCCACTTGTCCCACCACATCAATTTCTTTAATGCCTTATGCATATACAACTGCTAATTTGGTCCTTAACACAACACTTCCTAATGCTTAGGTTGTTACACAACCCATTGATTTATGTCTTGTACAATCACAAACATTTACTACGGGTATGTCTAGCTATTTTTCCACCTCAACTGACACAAGATATTATTGGCGGCATGGTTTCCAGTGTACTATCATCATATGTTCCATTACCCATGCAATCTATGCCATAATCTACAACTGTGGCACAATATCAACCACAAGTATTTGTGCCACCTATTGCACCTCAACAATATGTTAGTTACTTACGAATGCTTTCTTCTTCCTATGTGGTGAACAATGTATACCAACCATCAAGTGGTGTTATGTATATTCACCCATCTTATAATAAAAAATTGGACACGTAACAACCTACCAGACATAGGAGGAAATTATATCTTTAGTGGAATGCACCAAATAATTCTACCTCACAATTCCTCATATCAACAATAGTGCAATGCTTAATCACATAATGTTTCTATTTATCAACAATCCCCTCTAGTTCAATAAGGTGCATCTACCTATCAATATTCTCCTCTCGTTTACTTATCAACTACCTCCTCTAATCCAACAACACTCATCTACTTATCAACAACCTCCCCTCATTCATCGGAATACATTAGGATATCAACATCCATAACAATGACACAATTACATCCATCCACATCAAATTGTGTAGCAAGCACAACATTATCGATCAGTCACACCATCAACAAGTCCTAACATGATGGGGATGCAAACATCCTAATTTCAAGTCAATGTTGAATGGGAAGAAACAAAGATGGATCTTAAAGATCTTGACAATAACTTTGATAGAGTTTTCAAATTTGAAGAGTTTTTATCATATCTCTTTAATAGGTCCATCACATCGATACCTTTCCCTAAACATTTTGAAGCTCCTAAATTTTACAAATATAGGAGGAAGGGTGATCCTTGTAATCAAATCAAAGAATTCTACATGGCTTGCCAATAGGTGGCATATTGTAATAATTATCTCTTATGACTATTTTCTAAGAGTCTTTGTGGTTATTATTTAGAGGAGCTCTCTAAGATACCATTTGGTTCAGTCACTACTTTTGCTAACTTGTCTAAGAAATTCATTTCCCAATATCATCACAACATTGAGCACAATGTCTCTATGCTTGATCCTTTCCAAGATAAACCAAAGGGAGCCGGTAGTCTCCTTAACTACACTTAAAGATGGAGAGCCCTCATTGGGAATCTCCCATGTAATATCCTTTGCTCTCAATTGGTCCCAATCTTCATCAATAATATTCATTTAGAGCTTGCCAATCACATACAACTCAATTATGCAAGCACATTCAAGGACATCATATCCAAAGGACCATCTATTGAACAAGCCTTGATTGATAAAGGCATCATAAAGGTATAAAAATACCATTTTGATCACCCTAACAATGACAAATCATATTATTTGAATAGGAACAAGAACGTAATTGGGGATGATGTTACCGATTCTAAAACTATACAAATGATTATGTCTACTAAGCCACCTGCTTTACAAAAATACCTCAATCCTACACCTCAAATGCAAATAAATCCTCTGCAAAAGGTGTATGATAATCCTCAAGTGCAACCACTTCATGCACAAACAAATCAAACCAATACCATTATGATTTCTCATGTGCCACCTTGACAAATGGGTCAAGAAAATCAACGACATCAATTCACTCCCTTGGGAGAACCCTTAGATGTAATTTTTAAATGAATACAATCTCATAATATGGTCATCTATCCACATACACAACCCTTTGATGAATCTAAATGAAAACCTTGTTGGTACACAAATGATGAATATTGTGATTACCATCATATCAAGGGTCATACCATAAATAGATGCATGAATCTTGAGAATATGGTTTAGGACCTTATATTGATGTTGATCTCATCAACATAATAAATCAATGTAATATTGATGTTGATCTCATCACTAGAAAGTCCCCTAATGCACATCTCGATATGTACATAGATACTTTTCCCAAACATCATGGAGAAGCTAGCACATCAAATCCTGGGTCATCTCGTATGACTGTTCAGATCAATTATAATGTGGTCCCATTTGAATATGCTGATATAATTGGGTGCATCACCCAAGTCTCTAATCATGTCAACATGATTCATATTAAGGGGAGAGATAACGTGCAATGAATACTCAAAGAGCTTGTATGACAATTCCTAGTCCTTCGAATTCTACCCCTCCTCAAGCTTATGCATCCATGCAATATAATATCTTAAAGCATTTAGGAAATACTTCTCCAAAATCTCTATTTTGGATCTCCTAAATTCAATTCCTACCCATCAATATATGGTAACATGTACTTTGCAAGAGGCTTGCAATAATATTGATCCTATCCAATTTCAAGCCATGGCAGGGCATCTTTTGTCCACATACCACCTTAGTTTTACCCGGTTAGATGCTATGATCCTAGATCCTAATTGCACATGTTCTCTTAATATTAAGATCACCATAAAGAAGTACAAAGTAAAATGAGTCCTGATTAACAATGGTTTTTTCCTAAATCTTTGTACATTGAGACTTATAACACAAGTGGGGTACACTGTTGCGAACATGCATAATCAGACTATCACCCTGAAGGCATATGATAATTCTAAAAGAAGCTATATTGGCATGATAAATCTTCCTATTTAATTAAGCCTAGACATATAGAACACACTATTCCATGTCATTGATCTAGACCTTTATTTAACATCATCCTAGGTTGCCCATGGATTCATATCATGCAGGTTGTACCATCCACTTTCCACCAATGCCTAGAATTCCCTTACCAAGGTTATGAGATCACTGTTCATGGAGATGCATATCCATTTGACCATTATAATCCTCTTGAGGCATCATCCCCTTACTCACATCATTCCCTTAGATTCAGTAGTGGAACACCTCATACATCTCCATCATCCTCTTATGTTAACCCTAATTCCATCCTTATCGTCGCAAAAAAACAAAACCTCCTTCTCATCATCTTTATTACAATTGAAGATCAATAACGCTGGTTGTGGAGAATAAACTCTCCAAGGCACCTTCACAATGGGATGTTACCTCTTGATCTACATGTTTATGGTAAAATCATTGAAGAGTGGAATAATAAAGAAGCCATTGTTAGAGAGTTTGGCCCTACCACATTCCAATGTCCTGGAGAACTTAGTCATGAGGTGATTGTGGGAGAAATAAATCAATGACAATACAAAGACCTCCTGCTAATAATTACTCATGCCTTGGCTATTTTAAAGGAAAATATCTAGCATTCCATGAGTTAGACACAAAATAATGGGATTGCCAAGGTGGTGTATTGGGACAAGAATAAAAAGGTACGAGAGCACCACTAGACCCTCCTCACAATGTTAACAATCATGGGCTTGGTTATGGAGAGTAACCATATTAAAATGAAATACATACTTGAAGAGGTCATTAGGAAATCCTATAGTGATATAGATACCTCCTTGATGTTTGAGACCTCCATCATATTCAAAACTTCGACCATACTTCTCATTGACCTTCCACTTTTCCATCCCGACCTTATTAATTGGGACTGACAATCTATTGTGCACCTTGACACATTTAAAAGAGAGGTACCATTCTTATAATTTATGGATTTCACTGAATGTCCATCGTATCATGACCCTACTCCACACATAATATATAAGCTTGAATCTCAAGCTTACTTTAAGGAAGAGGATACCCTTAGCCACAAAATTGAAAATAAAAGAAAAAAATCAAAATTATATTGGTGAAAACCTTTATGAGGCACCTTTAGACCACAAAATATTAAAAATAAAGGGTATATCTTATTGTTAAAACCTCTCATAGGTTCCATAATATGAGGAATATACTCCTCATCTCATAGATATGTATTATACAAAGAGATCTTCCATCCCCATTCATGAAACAAAATAAGACAACATAGGAACCAAAGAAAACCCACATATAGTTTATGTGGTTGCTTCTTTATCTAATGATGAGCTCCAAGTATTTTTTTAACTCCACAAATGGGCTATCAACTTTTCATTGACCTATACTAACATTCCTAGTCTCAATTTAGATTGTGTCATACACTATGTTGCAGTTAAATTGGATGCTAAACTTGCCAAATAAAAAAATTACAAGGATGCATCCTGAAGTGCCACTATTGGTTAAAATAGAGTTGGAGAAACCACTACAAGAAAAATTTATGCAACACATAGACTATTTATGAGTGGATATCAAATATGGTACCTATTTCAAAGCCTAATGGGGGCATAATGATTTGCACAAACTTTAGAGATATCAAAAAAGCTTGACCAAAAGATGACTTTCCATTTCCTAATATTGACATCCTTGTTGATATTATAGCTAGACATGAAATGATTTCTCTCATGGATGGTTTTCCAAGCTAAAACTAGATCAAGATTGTTGAAATAGATCAACATAATACAATTTTCACCACTCTATGGGGAACTTTTGTTACTAGGTCATGCTATTTGACATTGAGAATGTCGCTGCCACCTATCAATGTGCCATGACACTAACATTTAATGACTTGATTCACAAAATACTGAAAGAATATGTTGACAATCTCTTGAGTACATAAATCCTAAGAAATGTGTCTTTGGATTTACATCATGTAAACTCCTATGCTTTATTGTATCTAGGTGTATAATTGAAGTTGACCCCAAAAAAGGTCAAAGAAATCTTAGAGATGCATCCTCTTAGGAAACAAAAATAGTTGCATAGTCTCCAAGTGAAACTTCAATCCATTTGGTCATTCTTCGCCCAACATGCAGATAAGTGTCAAACCTTCACACATATTTTGAGAAAAAATACAACATTCAAGTGAGATATCTCATCCTAACAAGGTTTTGACAAGATCAATGAATATTTTTATTGTCTTTCTATCTCGGTGTCATAAGTGCCAGGATGATTGTTGCTTATATACATTTTAGTCACATCAGTAGCATTAGGTGTACTCTTGGCTCAACATAATGATCAAGGAAAAGAATATGCAATGTACTATATCACTTGTACCTTATTTGGATATGAACTCAATCATACCCTCATAAAAAAAACATTCTTTTTCTCCTAGAGGATTAGGCACTACATTTTAAACCATATAGTGAAATTCATTCGTAAAATTGATCCTTTGCAATTATTTTTTTTAAAGATGACTCTTATAGGATGCATGGAAAAATGGATTATTATTCTTAGTGAGTTTGACATCCAATATGTAGATAAAAAAGAAATTAATGAAAAAGTAATAGCAGAGCATTTGGAAAAAATAGCCTTGTTGAATGTTTATCCACTAGTTATAGCATTCCTTGATGAGTATGTTTGTACAACCACAACATGGAAACTATGTTTTCATGGTTCATAAACTCATAAAGGATTAGGGGTAGGTATTTTTTTTAACCCCCAAAGAAACTTCATCCCTAATTCATTCAAGTTGAACTTTCAATGTACCAACAACATAGTCAAGTATGAAGGTCTCATCATAGGTCTTAAAATGGACATCCAATGGAATATAAAAGAACTTAAAGTTTGTGGAGATTCTAAGATTATCATAAAATAGGTTAATGATGAGTGTCATACCAAGAATGATAAGTTGTTACCTTATACACGAATGGTAGTTTATCTTAAAAGGAATTTCTAGTTTACCAAATTTGATCAAATACTAAGTATATAGAATAGAATAACTAACACAATGGTGGTACTATAGGATATATTCTTGACATACAATCTCATAATCCGCACTATGAGTTTTTGGTTGAGTAGCTTGGTCAACCCACTTTTGAAATGTCACATCCAAAAATAGTGTAAAATATTGTTGGTCTCTAATCTCCCTAGTACCAATACACTTACACATATCTTAAAGATGGCACCCTTCCACCAAACATCTTTCGTAATGACCATCAAAACCTCATACACCATTCTTCTTGGTTCACCATTATAGGAGATAATCTATATCATCATGGTTATCATAATGTCCTCACTATATGTCTAGATTCCACTAAGACTACTCTTGTGATGAAAGAAGTTCATGCCAAATCTTGTGGTGCTCATACAAGTAGATATGTCTTGGCCAAGCAACTATTAAGATTAGGTTATTGCTACCCTACCATGAAGCATGACTATTATGACTTTTTCAAGAGGTGTATCCCATATAAGAAACATAGAGACCTGATTCATATGTTAGCACAAGATCTGTAGCCTATTATTGCACTGTGGCCCTTTTCTACGTGGGGCCTTGACGTTCTTGGCAAGTTTCATCTTCCATATGATGACGATAATTTCATTATTATTTCCATTGATTATGTAGACACGAAAAATTGGCAAAAGGCTTAAATCAATCAAAAGGTGCATAAAATCATCAAAATAGCATGAAAAATGAATAAATGGAACAAAGGCAGTTCAAATCAAAGGAAAATTCAATTAAATGATTAAATGATTAAATAAAGCTTGAAAAGGGGAAAAACACTACAAAATTGATTAAATTCAATTAATGACATAGTTGTTGGAATGAAAAATAAAATGAACCTCTTACCCTTCATGGCTAAATTTAATTACTTTAATTAATTAATAAATCATAATTTCCCTCAACAAAGAAAATTGGAGACAAAATGGACACAAATCACTCACTTTTGTTGAAATGGTCCAGCCTTTTGAAACCATTTAAATGATTGTCCCCTCCTTGTCCCCCCATTTATGGCCAAAGCAAAGCCAGTTGACCTTACCCAAGCATAACCATGATCAACTCACTCTACCCCCTACCCTTGGGAAAATCCTATAAGTAGAAAGCATTTTGAGGCATTAAGGATCCACTCCATATCTTTGAATTGCAGCAAAGCTCTTGCAATTTGCATCCACACCACTCACTTGTCAATTTTAATAGCTTAATTGCTTTGATCATAGTAGATTGTTCATCAAATAGAGCTAGAATTTGATTGAATAGATCTTAATTGCATATCATATAGCTTAATTCTCATCTTTAGAGTGTCACTAGTGAGGATCATAGCTAAGAGCCTCATTTACCACTTTATTTTAGAGATCCATGAGATGTTGATAGATTAATTGTGCATTGATTAGATTAGTTCTCACTCTAATTCTTGTTGTTCTTAGTTAATCTTGTAATTTCATGAAGGTGAATAATATCATCACACAAATGGTGCCCACCATGGGGCCTTGAGCCTCAAATGCTAACAAATTTGTGATTTAAATCATCTTTGCATACGTTTCTATCTAGTTTCTGTGTGTTTTCTGCAGGAATTTGCTAAAGTCGCGCCTATGGAAAATCTATTCATGCTTGGAATCCTTACAGTGTCGCTTCGGAAGCCTGATCTTACGCCTGTTAGCTGAAAACTCACGCTCGAAATGGCAAAGCATTCAGCCTTGACGGCTTCAAATCACACCTAAACACAGGGAAGTATCATGTATCACTTATTTTCTGTCGCGTTAATTTCCTCTTTGCATTGCGCTTTACACTTAATATCATGCTTAAAGAGAAATTTTCTATCGCGTAGTAACAGAGATTATCATGCCTTTGATCGTTAATGTTATGCTTCTGATAATATTTTTATCGCTTTAGAAGCTTTGAATGTCGCTTTGCATTGACTATTAGCCGCAGATTTAGGATTCTATTTACGCTTTGCATAGTTGATTTACCACCGGTGCTATTATTAATGTCACTTGTGCACTAAAGTGTGTTGCGTGTAATCAATAAAGTCACGCCTATAAGTGATTTATTCACGCCTATTAGCTGGGGGATGTCGCCTGCATTTAATTTTCTATTTTCATGTTCAATTTGATAAAATTTGAAAATCTAACTCTCTGTGTTTGTTGTTAACCAGTAAATGAGCAGACATCCGAGAGTGAAAAAGCCAGAAAGCAGGTTCAACAAGGAGGGAAAAGCATTGGCAAAGAAAATAAAGAAGGAGAATCAAGTGCATACAAAGGCTGTCCTTGAATCCACACTAGATGAGGATGTCTAGGTATATGAGAAATATTTAGCTGTGATTGAAGCTTATAAACAGAAATTTGTGTCTCTAAATTGGATTTATGAACCTTGAAATTAAAGCTTCTTTCATTAAAATCTTTTGATTGATTACATGCAAGTTTGGTTTCCCCTCATTGTGAATTGGTTGTGTTGGACTAACTTTTTGGAGGAGGGAGTTGGAGCAAATTGCCAAGGTGAGTAAGTGAAAAATGAAAATCAGCAACTCAAAAATGCCCCTAGCCTTTTGCTAGCTACAAGGAAAGGTATTCTACTCAAACAAGCTTGCATTCCCTTAACTTGTGGCATTGTCATTTAAACCTAGCTTTAATAAGGAAGAAATTGAACCACACATTTCAATTCTAAGAACCTCCTTGTCAAGAGGTTGAAAAAGAACTAAGTGTTTGAAGTGTTTGAGAATCAAAAGGAAAGTTAGGGATATGCTCTTCACCTTCTTGGTGAAACAAACTCCCAAAAACTTTACTTAAAATTCAAAATCTACCTTACTTGCAAAATGAACATGCTAGAGATTTAGTGGGCTCGCCTCCCAAATTTGCCTTAGCGAGGCTAGTGAGAGGGACAGCCCAAAGTGGGATACACTTGCTTTTGCCGCGAGAATCTTACCCACTATAAAATGAAACACATGTATCCTTAATGGGGTGCATGACAAAGGGATTTTAATCTTCTCGAACTTCCTCTAGTAGTCTTTACGGATTGCGCAAAATCATGCCTCAGTGCGTGTGGGAAGCCCCTTAACATACTTGGGGGATGAGATATTTTAATTCATTTGAATGAAATATTTACTAAATCTTGTTTAAAGTAGCAAAGCCACCTTGTAGAGCCATGTTTACAAGCCAAAATTGACTTTAGGTAGGCTACTTGGAAGTTTTTATTGTGCTATACTTGTGAAAACATTCAAGAATATACACATTAGTTGTTGTTTAGAGACATTTATATGTGTGTTGCGCTTGTTTTCAATTTTCAAAACAAGAAATTTTCAAAAATACCTGATCAAAAGTTTTAAAAAATCTAAAAAATTATACCCTGGTCAGAGAAGTGTCGCCTATACACAAAATACACTCACCTGTCAGACTTTTAGTCACACCTATGACTTTCTTAAACACGTGTATACACACTGAAGTCACGCTTAAGAACATTTGAGACACGCCTGGTTATAACTGGAAACCCGCTTGGAAATAGTAAAGTGTCACCTAAAAACCCATAGAGGACCGCCTAACAACAAACCAGTGCACGCCTAAAGGATTTTTAGTCACACCTATGCTTGATTCAGTGTCACCTAGAAACATAAAAGGTCAAACAAAGAGTACTTCCAGGAAGATTCAAAATATTTTGAATATCAATTTGAATACCCTTTTTCGAGTTTTCGCTGATCCAACTTACAGTCTGGTCAAAAATCTTGTTTCGCATATCTGTCAAATTTTGCAAAGGATTAGATCCAAGTAGTCTTAACGTGCATCCAAGGTTCATGCCTGCATTCACTAGATCATATTACATCAAGCAAACCTTGCAAGTTGACGGGACTTATTTGAGACAAGAGCTCCCTTATCCCGAAAATGAAACTACTCCTAGAGTACCACAAAAGTCACCCGAACAAGAAAAAGAAGACAACATGATGTATCAAGGTAGTTTGGGTGGTAAGGATAATAGTGGCATTGATTTCACCAACCAAGGTAATGCCAATGGTGGAGGCAATGACATGAATAACCAGAGTAATATTAATAACCAAGGAAATACTAACAATGAAGGAGTAGATCCAAGTGCTCACGGAGTTAATCAAACTCATACTCAAAATAACACCGAACTAACGATAGAAGATGCCATGGATGAAAGAGTTAGTGAGGCTGTCCAATGTCCTTATTTCAAAAGGCTCATGGAAAAGGCAATGGACCTAGATAGAGAAAAACATTTCATAGACTTAGCACAAAAGGGTCTCAAGCTTCCCCGTGACTTTGATGTCAACCAACTTAGAACACCGGAAGTTGAGGAAAGTACCTTAGACATTATGAACAAACAATTCAAGGCATTTCAAATGCAACTAGACAACATCAAACAAAGCGGGTCTCCCAAGCCTTTTTCTATAGAGGCATTGTGCCCATTCCCATTTGATAAAAGCTTGGTTATGGTGCCATTCTCGATCAATGTGGTGTTCCCTAAATATGAGAAGTACGAAGGAACAACGGATCCTCAAGATCACTTACGGGATTTTTGTGTGTTGAGCTTAGATTTCGTGCATGATAGCACATATTTAATGATATTATTTCCACAAAGCTTAGGAGGCATGGCTATGGAGTGGTTTTCTAAGTTACCCTCCAGCATTAAAACCTTTGAAGAGTTAGCATCAAAATTTGTGGCTCATTACTCATATAACATTAAACATGATGTCACGATGATAATGTTATGCAACACAAAACAAAAAGATGGAGAGGCCTTCCTCACTTTTCTACAAAGGTGGAGGACAGTTTTTGCAAGATATCCTAGAAGTGTGCCTGAAAAAGAGAAGATGGATATCTACATAAACAGTTTGAGTAATGATTTAAACTACCACTTACAAATGCAATGTGCAAAGACCTTCCAAGATCTAATTGAAAATGGAGTAACCACGAAGGAAGTGTTGGTCAAAAGTGGAGAACTCAAACTGTACAAAGATAATAAGAACAACCCCAATAGTGGCAACAATGGTAGCAATGGCAATAATCAGAAGAATCATTGGTTTAATAGTAACAGTCGTAATAAGAATAACAATAAAGGAATTGTGAATGATGGAGTAGTTGAATCTAGTAACTTGAAGGTGGTCCCCTTTTCTCTTACAAGGACACCTAATCAAGTGAACAATACCAATCAGAGCTATAATGCACCATCCAACAACAATCACACCAACAATGGAAATCAAGGAGATAATTCAAGGAATACTAAATTTGATAAACACTTGAGGCCAACCCCCACAAGGAACTTCACACCCTTGGGTGAACCCCTTGAAAAGGCATTAAAGGTTCTCCTAGCTAATAATGTCATTACTCTACCCAAAATTCAGCCTTACGAGCCAAATGATAAGCCTGGTTGGTGGAGTGCCAATACCCATTGTGAGTATCACAGAATTTGAGGACACACAACAAATGAATGTCTGCAATTAAAAAATGTAGTGCAAGATTTAATTGATAACGGCATGATCACTGTTGACAGACCTCCCAATAATGAAGATCATATGGCATTCAAACAACCCTTTTACAAACATGATAAGGGAGAGTCATCAAATAACAAGAAGCAAAGCGCCAATAATCTCAACTTTGTGCCACCTTATGATCACATTGTTAATGCTATAATAGTTAATGAACAACCTCGAAAGGAAGCATCAAATGTCATTACAAGAGGGCAGAATTCTAGAATAACCTTACAAGGGATAGCTCCTAAAAGCACTAACATCCCACCATCCAATATTGTAATCAAACAGTCTTCTACAGCAGCAAGGCCTTATAGTTTGGTTGATCAATTGCAACCTACTCCAGCACAAATCTCTATCTTAGAATTATTGAAGTTGTCACCAAACCATAAGGAGATTTTGGAAAAAGCTCTAGGAGAGACACATGTTCCTACTAACTTAGAGACATAAAGGTTTCAACATATGGTAGGTCATCTTGTAGCACCTCATTCTCTTTCATTTTCCGATCAAGATGACATGTCTATAACCCATCCTCAAAATCTACCATTGCATATAGAGGTCTTAATCGAAAGGCATAGAGTCAAAAGAGCTCTCATTGATGGAGGGGCTGGTCTCAACATTTGCACATTAAGTCTTGTCAAATCCTTAGGTCTATCTGAGTCTTGCATTGACCCTACAAAGAAAATCACCATTAAAGCTTATGATGAAGCTGAAAGAGCTTCTAAGGGCATGATTGTATTGCCCATCCAAGTGGGACTTGTCAAGAAGGACACCAATTGCCAAGTGCTAGACATGAAATTAACTTATAATATTTTGTTGGGTAGACCATGGATTCACGAGATGCAAGCAGTCCCATCTACGTACCACCAATGCATAAAATTTTTGTACATGGGTGAAGAAATCATAGTTGGAGGAGACTCTAACCCATTCCAATATTGCAATACACTCAAACCTCCTCATGAGTTATACATTCCACATAATCGGGAAGGAATTATTCAAGAAACCATAGTTGAAGATGTTAAAATGAAGGAACTAACAATAAATGTTACTCTACACCCTCCTCAAGCTAGCTCAGCGACATCAACTAAGGGAAAGGAAAAAGTGATCTACGAGGGCCCAAATGCAATGGAAAGTTCATACATAGCACCTAAATTGGAAACAGTAATCTATAAACCTACCAAAGAAGAAAAGGAAAAAGCCAGGAAAGATCGTTACCAACACATGAGTGAAATGATGAACAACTTTGAAAAACAATGCAAGATTAGTTCAAAAGGGATAGGGGAATATTCTGTTTCTCTATTTGACATGCCCACATCTCCAAAATCACATGGTAAACCATCAAAATAACATAAGTATAATTCCTATTTTGTAAGGGAAGATAACAAAGCAGCATGGGATAAGGAAGAAGATGACGTCCTTAAATGGCTTTACCATGATGAGGAAGATACTTCCAACACTCCCATGGAAAGAATTCAGCATGTAAAGATACAAACTGAGCAATATGGAAAAGGCTTTGATATAATGCAAAAGATGGGATACAAGGGAAGAGGACCCTTAGGCCAAAGAAATAGGGGATTATTGGAACCTATAGAACCTATTTGGAGGGCAAGTCATGAAAAATCTGGAGTAGGTTTTCAATGCAAAGGAGAAATTTCAAGCCCAATGCAAGATTTTTATCCTCACATAAATGCCTTAGAATCCGAAGGAGATAGTGATGATTCTCAGGATTATGAATGGGATACTTTATTGGATGAATCATGTCAGGACAAGGAAGTGATTGCTATACATACTTATGCAAAAATTCCAAGGCAAGAAGCTCAAATTAGTGAAGAACCTCCTATTCAAAGGCCTAATATTGAGCAAGTACCTACCAATGGAGCATGGATAGAAACATTTTGGATACCTTCAGAGGAGGGAGATTCAAACGTTAGTTTTAACCCACTTGTGGCTTTTCCCATGTTGTTTCCCATAGAGGTTGACGAGGACTCGAGTGAAGGGGACTTTGACCCTTCTTCCATGGATCATCTTGAGGAAGCTCATGTCATAGATCTAAACGATACAATGTATGAACCCTCAAATGAAGTCATGTCCATAACACCTATTGATGACATTTTACCCAATGAACCCTTACTTTTGATAAATCCGCACCTCATTGATTGGGACCAAACCGAACCAAATGACCTACTTTACTTTTCCAATGACCAAGCAATGAATCACTACCTTAATGCGGTTGAACCCTCTTCCACCAACGAATTCAATACGGACATAATGACAGCAGCAGGGGTTCAATCTCTTAGTCAAAAGAAAAAAATTTAAAAAAATAGTAAAAAAATGAAAAGTTCTATTGGTGAAAACCCAACTGTGGCACCATTAGAACCAAAAAAAATAAAATTAAAAGACGTTTCTTTTGGTGAAAACCCAATTGTGGCACCAAAAGAAGAGAGATTGGACACTTTGCCTGAACATGAAGAGGAAAGGGTCACCTATACTCATAGAGCCAACGGAAAAGGTCAATATTGGGATAGAATTAGATCCAAAGTTCATACACTTGGCAGCATCACTCACACCTCTAGAAAGAGAAGACTTCATAAAATTCTTCCAAGAACAACAAGTAAACTTTGCATGGTCATATGCTGACATGCCCAGATTAGATCCTGACTTTATAATGCATCATCTGAATGTTCGACCAGGGGTTAAACCCGTTAAGCAAAAGTTGAGAAAAATGCACCCCCACATAGCTCTTTTGGTCAAGGCAGAATTGGAAAATTGTTGAAAGTAGGGTTCATAAGAGCAATAGCATATGCCGAATGGATCTCCAACATTGTACCATCACAAAGCATGATAAATCCATTCGTGTGTGTATGGATTTTAGAGATCTAAATCTTTCTTGCCCCAAAGATGATTTCCCACTTCCGAGCATAGATGCCATAGTGGATTTGATAGCAGGACACTCAATGTACTCATTAATGGATGGCTTTAGCGGGTATAATCAGATCAAAATTGCACCCGAAGACCAAGAAAAGATAGCATTCACTTGCCCTTGGGGTACCTTTTGTTGGAATGTCATGCCCTTCAATCTTAAAAATGCCGGAGCCACATATCAAAGGGCCATGACAACTATCTTCCATGACATGATGCACACATTTTTAGAAGACTATGTGGATGATATATTGGCAAAATCCCACAAAAGAGAAGAACACCTCCACATTTTGAAAAATATATTTGTTAGGTTGGAGCAATTCAAGGTCAGATTAAACCCAAAGAAATGTGCCTTCGGAGTCCAATCCGAAAAGTTACTAGGTTATATAGTTTCCGCCAAAGGGATTGAAGTGGATCCCGAGAAAGTACAAGCTATAATGGACATGGAAATACCTAAGAATATCAGCCAAATGAGATCCTTGCAAGGTAAAATCCAATCCATACGAAGGTTTATCTCCTAATTGGCTGAAAAATGTCATTCTTTCACCAGGTTGCTACATAAGGATACTATATTTATATGGGATGCCGAATGTGATCAAGCTTTCACATTGTTGAAGACTTATTTGATAAATCCGCCCATTCTCATGTCATGAATCAAGGGCAAAGCATTACTTCTCTATATATCTGCTACAGAAATATCCTTAGGGGTACTTTTGGCGCAAGAGGATGAACAAGGAAAGAGCTATCTACTATTTGAGTAGAACGTTGATAAAATATGAGCTTAATTACACATTTATGGAAAGAGCTTGTCTAGCAATGGTGTTTGCATCTCAAAAATTAAGACATTATATGTTGATGCATAAGGTCAAGTTGATTGCCAAGATAGACCCTCTCAAATATTTGTTAAGTAAAACAGCCTTAACAGGTAGAATAGCTAAATGGGTGATGATATTGAGTGAATTCGACATTGAATATGTCGATAGAAAGGCAATCAAAGGACAAGTGATAGAAGATCATTTAGCTAAAAATCCCATGACTTCTACACAAACTATTCAAGTGGAATTTTTGGATTCTGCCATTATCAACATAGAGGCAAAAATGTGGAAGTTATACTTTGATGGATCCTATACTCAAGGAGGTTCCGGGGCCGGCATATTATTGGTAACTCCTCAAGGTTACACCATTCCCAAATCCTACAAGCTTATGTTTCCATGTACAAATAATATAACAGAATATGAAGCACTAGTCATAGGCATCAAAATGGCCTTAGAATGGAATATAAAAGAGCTAAAAATTTATGGAGATTCTCAACTCATCATTAATCAAGTCAACAATGAATATAACACTAAGGATGAAAATTTGATGCCTTATAAGACTATGATTGATGGATGGAAGAAATACTTTGCTTTGATCACCTTTGAATAGATTCCTAGAGAGAAAAATAGAGCAGCTGATGCCATGGCTACCTTGGCCTCTTTGTTACAAAAACTAGATCAAAATGAGAAGTATGAGTTCTTGGTGGAAGAGTTGGTAAAACCAACACTTGACCTCCCCGAAACCCAAATTGTTGCCCTCTTACATGGACATGACTCCCCTTGGTATGGACCTATATATACCTACCTTAAAGACCAAGTGCTACCCTTAGACCAAACCCATGCTCAAAAATGCAATTTCATACGCCAAGCCTCCCGTTACTTAATCCTTTCTGAAACATTGTATCGTAAGGGTCTAGACGAGATGTTACTTAGGTGTTTAGAGGAAGAAGAGTCTAAGTTAGCTTTACGAGAGGTTCACAAAGGCATTTGCGGGTCACACTCAAGCGGGTTAAATCTAGCTAAGAAAATCCTTCGCTTAGGGTATTTTTGGAAGACATTGGAAAAGGATGCTTGCCACTTTGTGAAGATATGCAGCAAATGCCAATATCATGGTGATATGATACATGCACTGGCACAAGCATTACATCCATTTGTCACACCATGGCCTTTCTATCAATGGGGGTTTGATTTAATTGGCATCATAAATCCACCTTCTTCAAATGGGCACAAACATATCATAACCGCAACAGAATATTTCACGAAGTGGGTTGAAGCGGTTCCATTGATAACGGCAACAGGAAAGCAAATTTCCATGTTTATCTTGAATCATATCATTTGCCGATATGGTATTCCTCATGCCATAATAACAGATAATGGAAAACAATTCAAGAATAAAGATGTTGATGAACTATGTGCTACATTTCATATCACTCACCATTCATCATCAATTTATTACCCTCAGGGAAATGGGCAAGCCGAAGCCACAAATAAGAATATATTGAAGATCTTGAAAAGGTCGGTCAACAAATCAGGAAGGGATTGGCATATGCAAATTAATCCAGCATTATGGGCCTATAGAACTAGCATAAGAACACCCACCGGGGCCACGCCATTCTCACTAGTCTATGGGACTGAAGCAGTTCTACCATTAGAGGTTGAAATCCCGTCTTTACGAGCGTCGTTACAAGGATTGATCACAGATGAAGACTATAGGGTTGCTAGACTTCAACAATTGGAGTTACTTGAAGAACATCAAACACAAGCTTATGAGCACTTGAAAGTGTACCAAAATAGAATCTCAAGGAACTATAATAAACATATCAAACCGAGAGTTTTTCAGGTAGGAGACTTGGTGTTGAGAGAGAATCCAAAGAATCAGGTTGAGAGGGACAAGAAAGGCAAATGGGAGGCTAATTGGCTAGGCCCATTTATCATAATATCTTCATTTGGCATAGGAACCTATAAATTATCAAATTGTGATGGAGAGGAACATCAAGAACCTATTAATAGTATTCATCTTAAAAGGTTCTATACATGAGGTAGATGAAAGAGTATAAAGAGTATCAGATGAGAGAGCATCCTATTTTATTATACATAGTTCAAAAGAGATCTTGAAAACACCAAAAACATTTGAAAAGTACAAAAGGATAAAAACATTGAGAAAATTGAGCATGAAAAAAAAAAGGAAAAAAGAAAAAAAAAGAAAGAAGAAAAATACAAAAAAAGTGAAAAAGAAGAAAGTGCCCTGGTGAAAACCTAGTAAATAGGCACCTTGGTAGCAAAAAAAAAGAAAAAAGAGCTTGATCCATCCAAAGGGTGAAAACTTGGTAAACAAGCACCTTTGGTTCCCTTCAGTCGGTCTTTCCTAGGTTGCATTTGTACATAATGCATCTCATCATCCCATTTGTCCAAACCTTCATTGCATCTGTCATTTGTACATAGTCCTAATAAAGCTTGGTAGCTTCATCATTTGCATTGCCCAAAGTTGTCAAAACGGGTATATTCAAACACTTGGGGGCAACGAAGCGCATATCACAAAGTTGGTACATAAAAAGGATTCAAACAAACAACATTCAATCAGAGTCAAACATAAAGAGAGCAAGATCCGAATTTCAAAAGAAAGAAGCATATTTTCGTGAACCTTTGATAGATATCATTGTTCATAAACCAAGAAATTGATTACCACAACAAAATCCATGAGCCTTAATAGACTTTATTATTCGGGATTAAATAAAAATCAAACATCATTAATGATCAAGGTACTTGGAAATACTATTTGAAAATCAAGAAACAATGCAAAACACTTGAAAGATTCTTTTGAAAGTAGGTTAAAAATCTCTTTGCTTATATCGATTGATTTATATCAAGTCTCTTTAGCTAATGGATGGTATTGGCAATGATAGAGATACGATATTTTTATTGCCTTTGAGTGACTGTTTGGAGGAAGATTTGTCACCTTATGGGAAGTTGTCTAACGACATGGTCATCAAAGAACCATCTAGGACTATCTCATAAGCGGATGGATTGACCTTTGTTTGTTTACACAAACGGATCCCTTGGTTATTTAGATTTTCTATATCTTAATACCAAAAATCCACTTGCAACATTGAATCCGTTGACATCGGTATTCAGACTCCCATAGTTGGTCATCCAACTAGTGAGGGTTGTACTAGTTCATAAAGGAGGTTACCAAATGCGATAAAAGCGGTATTCATATCATCATGTCAGTGGGCAGTGGTGATTGTACTTGCTTTCCGGTCCCAAATGCTCAATGATGAAAATTTATCCTCAAGGCATTTATTTGCTAAAAGCTGGTGACACTTAGGTTGCATTGCAAAGCATATTAGATTCATTGCATTATCTTGTTAGATTAATTGCATTGTCCTGTTTAATCAAATGCATGTGTTTATGGTTATTTTTCCAAGGGAACGAGGGGGTACATCAATAATCTTGGGTAGTTAAAACATTTACGCAAAAGGGGTTTAATAATAATGTTTGTTATTGATAAAACACAATAAAGAAAATGAGATTATCTTTTGCATGCACGCATTGAGCATTATTCATTATCCACATTTACAACGAAAAATCATCCATACATCATGTGCACTCATATAGTTAAGGATAAACTGGCATACATTGAAAAATCAACAAAGCATAGGACCATACATGTGCATTTCCATTAAACATCTTAAATCCATACATGAACAACAGAAGAGCATCACCAAATTCATCCATCTTTGCATACATCTATATATATCATAAAATAAGATATTGCATTCATAGCATGAATTCAAGTAAATGCATAAATCAAACATCAGATAGCTGCATAAAACATAATCTTATAATCAAACTCATCAAAGAGAATTAAGAAGTATATCATCATATATCATCATCAAAAAGGAGGATCCCATACATCAAATATGTCAAGGTATCATCGAAGTGATCTATCAAATGTTCTGATAAATGAGTATAACATAAAAGATGGACCAACAACACTGAGTAAATCTGTCATCATATCGCTCAAGAGCCTATAGCACTAGATCCATCTGGCCCTCTACTATCCTGTGGGGGAGGAGCCTGTGATGTACCCACTCCATCCTGCCTCTGAACAACCATGACAGATACAAGCTACTGTAATAAAGAGGCAACCTAGTCCAATCGACCCACAACAGTGGATATCTCTGTCCTCATAGACTGTAAACCTCACTCTAATCCATCCATGCGATCATCCTGTGCACCCTGTGGCTGTCGAGCTGGCGGAGGCATCTGTGGAGCCCCACCATCCTGCTGTGCACCATCCTGTTGTGCATCATCCTGTTGTACCTAATCCTGATGAGCCGCATCATCATCGGGTTGTGCTAAGGCCACTCTCTGTAACTGTACTAAGGGATCTAATATCCTAGGAACCTGCCTAGCTGCATCAATATGTGCATGTCTCTGAGCTCTCTGATGTCTATGCACTCTATCTTGTCTATCTGCTCTAGGCCATCTAACAGCTGCATCATCCTGTGCTCTATCCTTCCTATCATGACCCGGATCTCATCTCACCTGACCTCCCCCTGCAGCAACCCGAGGATGTCTATGTCCTCAACCTCTCTAATGTCTACCACCCCTCTCACCATCATGACATCTGGGAATAGGCTCAGCCAGATCAGTAAACTGAGGAAACCTATGGCGAGACCACCAATCTGCATACTCATGTGACATCCCAGCATCAGCCATACCAGGAAGTATCTCCCATCTACAGATAGTCATACTCGTAATTTGACCTAATGCAAACTAATAATCAATACAGGGACCCCATAGAGAAATCTCTGCCTGTACTCGAGCATATAATGCATTGCCCTGAGGCATATCCTGAATCCGCCCATACTATCTCAAAACTCTGCCAAAGCAGAAGCGCTCAATAGTGGTAGGAGTGCGGCCAATCATCCAGCGAGGGGCAAACATATATGGTAACTCGTCACCATCCTCTCTCCAACAATCACAACCGAGATAAGGATGCCATATAACCTGATCCAGATCATCAATCTGACGTCGCGAGTAATCCAAATGACCCATATGATGCTGTATGACCATGCTTGTATATAAGAAAGCGTAGGGATATCCCCGAGGTCGAACTCTGTCAAAAATAGGCCTAGTAATGGGAAGATGTTCCCATATCCACAACTGCAGAACAATAACACCTGCTGACAATGTGGCGCTACCCCGATAAACTACCTCATGTAAATCATGATACAACTAGGCCAAGACGCAGGAACCCCAATCAAACCATCGAGGATGAGCAAGTAAATCCTCTATAATCTAGCCCCAACTGACTGAAAAACCACGACCTCACCGATCGGGAAGAAGTAGACCGCCAATCAAGGCACCCAAAATTGTTGGTAATGTTAGAAAAGAGGCAAACTGAGGCCATGTAATCATATCCCCATCTCCAATAGTGTTGTCCCCAAATACTCGTTGGCAGACAAAGGAATCATATGCAGAATCATAGTACACCAACTCACCCCTGCAAGGAATTCACAATAATCGATACACGTCCTCTGGTGTGATCGTCATCTCTCCATAGGGCAAGTGGAATGTGTTGTGGTTGGAGTGCCATTGCTCCGCCACTGCAGTCAATAAACCATGGTTCAGCTGGAACCGTGGGAGATCAAGGAGGAAACTCACACCACATCTCTCAATAACTCATAACTTAGCTGCAGAAAGTCTCTGACCTAAGTCAATAACCCATGATGCAACTGAATGGATGTATAAAGTAGGATAATGATCATGTTGGCAAGGTAAAGGAATAATATCAGTACATTGTATCAAGGAATTATCTCAAGTCAATCAAAAGTATCAAGTAATCACACTAAAGTATCATCGTTTGTTTCTCTGTGTCCCGAGAACGAAGTGACAGTCTCAAATCATATTGGTTTTCACACTAATTGATTTGTCCTATCAGTTCATATTCAAATCATATTGGTTTTCACACTAATTGATTTATCCTATCAGTTAATATTCAAATCAGATTGACAAATCATATTCTAAAGTACTACTATCCTGATATCTAAACCAATGTTTTGTTGACAATCATAGACCTACACTAATTATCCAACTTTCTCATTAGGGGGTTATCAAATTGTTCATCAAATACGATCAACACATGTGTAAAAAGTACAGAAATTTTGCAAAAAATACATCAGGCATGATTTTTCTGCTGTCAGGTGACATTTTAACCTAGGCGTGACTTAATTTGGTCCTAAGTGACTTTATTATTCTACCAGGCGACAGATTTTCTATATGCGACAGTGAATTTGACAAAGTGACAGAGAGTTCTCCCTTAGGCGATAGTTAAACAGTTAGGTTTCGGGTAGGTGATAACCTATTCGAAAAGGGGTACTTTTCCCTGGGGCAAGGCGACAGTTTTTTCCTGCTAGGTGAGACTTAATTGTCTTCTAGGCAGGAGATTATTACGTGGAGGCGATAATAAAAACCGCGGATGCGACAGTAAAAGACCCTAGGCGACAATCAATTATGTCCTAGGCGTGATTTCTTGAATGCAAAGCAATGATAAAACATGAAATTGCAATAAATGCTTAATAAATGATCAATACATGCAAGATCGAAGTTTGTAATGACTTACTGGAGGCCCATAATCAGCAGGTCTCGCATATCTCCGGCATCTCTCGAATCTATGCTCCCGAATCAGCACAACCATCTCGAAATCGCTAGAGAATCAGAGCAAAATCACCAAGGGTAAAAAGTAAAAATGAATGGTAAAAGAGGGTTCTTAACCTATTTAAGGTAGTTTTGACCTAATTTTGAACTTGAAATTAGCCATTGACTTCTCTTAGCATATCAAATCAAACTAGGGCATAATCATACATCGTGGGATATTATCAATAGTCAGAAACTAAAACATATTTGCTATATCAAACATCAATAATCATTTTCAAATCACGCAATTCATATGTTTTAATTTCTGAGGGGGCAATAAGGGTATCAAATCAAAATCGCAATCATACATCATGAAATCAGTGGGGCATCATAAAAAAAAAAATTGTATCAAGAGGCAACAATCAATCACATAGGGAATCGCAATCAGGACATAAAGAATCTTTGAATCGGTGTTCTTCGCACATTGACTCAAAGAGGGGCATTTGTAGACACGAAAAATTGGCAAAAGGCTTAAAACAATCAAAAGGTGCATAAAATCATCAAAATAGCACGAAAAATGAATAAATGGAACAAAGGTAGTTCAAATCAAAGGAAAATTCAATTAAATGATTAAATGATTAAATAAAGCTTGAAAAGGGGAAAAACACTACAAAATTGATTAAATTCAATTAATGACATAGTTGTTGGAATGAAAAATCAAAATGAACCTCTTACCCTTCATGGCTAAATTTAATTACTTTAATTAATTAATAAATCATAATTTCCCTCAACAAAGCAAATTGGAGACAAAATGAACACAAATCACTCACTTTTGTTGAAATGGTCCAGCCTTTTGAAACCATTTAAATGATTGTCCCCTCCTTGTCCGCCCATTTATGGACAAAGCAAAGCCAATTGACCTTACCCAAGCATAACCATGATCAACTCACTCTACCCCCTACCCTTGGGAAAATCCTATAAGTAGAAAGCATTTTGAGGCATTAAGGATCCACTCCATATCTTTGAATTGCAGCAAAGCTCTTGCAATTTGCATCCACACCGCTCACTTGTCAATTGTAATAGCTTAATTGCTTTGATCATAGTAGATTGTTCATCAAATAGAGCTAGAATTTGATTGAATAGATCTTAATTGCATATCATATAGCTTAATTCTCATCTTTAGAGTGTCACTAGTGAGGATCATAGCTGAGAGCCTCATTTACCACTTTATTTTAGAGATCCATGAGATGTTGATAGATTAATTGTGCATTGATTAGATTAGTTCTCACTCTAATTCTTGTTGTTCTTAGTTAATCTTGTAATTTCATGAAGGTGAATAATATCATCACATAGATTAATTCATCAATTGGGTTGAAGATATTCCACTCACCCTCACCACTAGAGTTTAAGTATCTAAATTCATCCTTTACCATACCATTTTCCACTATGGAGTCCCATCAACCATCATTACTGACAATGGTGTTCCTTTTAAAAACTGACATACATGTGACATTTGTGATACATTCCACTTCTAACATAATTGGTTTACCCCATATTACCTACAAGTAAATAGTCAAGTTGAGGTAGCAAGAAAAACCCTTTTGCAGGTATCCTCAAAAAGGATGTCAATGAAATTGGTCAAGATTGGAATGTACTGTTACAACTAGTAGTTTTCATTGCACCAAAAGATCGACCTATTAATGCCTGATACAACCACTAGACTTATAGAAGACATGAGCAGTTGTTAAACCATGTTGCGAACCATCATCGCACTGACAACACCAGGGAGACCAACGGCACAATCATTCTTTCTCACCATTGTAATAATCCCCCTAGCGCAAGTGCGGGGTTTGAACCCGTGACCAAGATTTGATACCACTTGTTACAACTACAAGTTGTTGTTGCACCAAAAGATTGACCTATTAATTACTAATACAACCACTAGACTTATAGAAGACATAGGAGGTTGTTAAAACATGTCATGAACCATCATTGTGCTTTCAACACCAAGGAGAGCAAGGGCACAATCAATCTTGCTCACCATTGTAACATGTACACCTTTAACCCATCCTTTGGGATTATCATAATACCTTCCATACTCCAACCAGTGCTACTTCATATTCACTTGTTTATGATGCTAAGGCCATGTTGTTGATCAAGGTTGAACTACCATCTCTGCAAATATTCCAGAAAGACTTCATCTCCAATGAAGATTATTGTGTGGAAAGGCTTGCTTAGCTTGATCTACTTGTTAAATAGCGTCAAAGATCACACAATCATCTTTATATATATCAAAATAGGCTTAAGAAGAAATATCAAAAGAAGGTTCACCCTCGTGAGTGTGAAGTGGGTGACTTGGTCCTAAGAGAGAATTGGAGAAACCAACAATATTAAGATAAGAAAGGAAAGTTTGAGCCTAACTAGAATGGCCCATATGTTGTCACAACTAAATATGGTTCAGGGGCCTATAAATTATCTACTCTAGAAGGGGAACCTCTTAGTGATCCCCTTAATATTCTACGTCTCAAGAGGTTTTATGCCTAATCCATGAGAGTGTAGCCCATTTTCAAAATCAAGATGCATAAAAAATATCAAAAAGGCAAAAACTCCAAAAAAAATAGTAAAGATAAATAAATCATCTTCATGGGAAACCCACTTCTAGTGTCACCTTTGACAAGTATATGTGGTTAAGACTTGGAAACAAGCACCACATTTAAGGAGCAATTTCATTATTCCTCGGGTCATTGTTCTACTTCCTTGCATGATATCAATAGTTATCTTGCTTCTTCGTCCTCCATCCGCATCCATATAATTGTCTTGCATATCATCACTTATCCACATCATTTACCTTGCACTTACCATGATTGAAAGTCTAATTAGATATATGTGCAATTGTCACCTATATAGCTCATATTTTGTTCCTTGTCCTTTGTACATAGGCCAGTCTTATCTTGTACATTCTTAGTTTGCTTAACAATCGTCATGTTAGTTGTACATGTGTACCAATCACATGTCATCAAAATCATGTCCTTTTAGCTCATACTTAAACAATCATCCTAGAGCATATTTGTCATATTAAGCATACCAATTACCTTTTATCATTTAGTCTAGTTAGTTATTTATCCAAATCATTAATTTGCACATGATGTATTCTTCCTCAAGTTAGCCCACACCAGCTTGAGTATGCTAGTTAGCCCTTTTTGGAAAAAGATGTTTGAAACACTCATGTTAACATTGACTCTTTTTAATATTTTTTTTCTTGCTTTGATTTCCTTCATTTTATCTCCTCACAGTCACCACAATCCTTTATATCATGGTGTGATATGAATGATGAAACTCATGGCATGATTTTTTTCTTTCTCTACATTTTCATATGTATCCCTCATATTTCCACATGTGATGCATGTGGTCACATGATGCACTAGAGCATGCCACATTCTTATAGTTCTTTTATCATCATACCAACCATAATCCCTTGTGACTCTTATGTGACACTAGTCTAAACTTTTCTTCTTGTTGTATTAATCCTATGAAATATCCATGGTGTGGCCTTGGTTCCTCATATCCCAATAAGTCACTAATGCTGCTAAATTAAACTAAGTTCTCACTACATGGTGAACCATTTTCAGAAGTGCTCAAGCTCCATGATAATTTCATCCTCATTATCATTTCATTGAATTCACCTATCATCTTTCCCCACCAAATTCCTATTCCATAATAAATTGTGATTGGGGATGTGCAGGTATGCCTATGTCTTTCTCCCTATCCACTGGGGTAATATTTCTTTCAAGACGTTGCCCGGGCCTCTGTTTTGTGTGAACCCTCTCGAGGAGGCATCACTAACTCCTCTTCTTGTTGGCTATACTCAACTACCAACGTTTCCCATATGATGGACATTTTGTTGCTCCTTTTTCTTTGAGTTGCCTACATATTATTTTTCTTCGCACTAACACTATTCTAGCACCACTACAAAGAGGGTAAAAATGTAGACATCTAAATTTGATTAACTACATTATTTGAATGTAAGTTATCTTAGTCACATTTATTAGTTAAATAATTGCACATTATTTAATTAGTTAATGTTATCCTCATGGATAAACTAATTTAATTAATTAAGCTAAACCCCTATTAGTTGATTAATGGTAACCCATGCCCATTTAATTAATTAATAAATCCCCCCTTTCTTCTATTAAATAAAACAAATATTTTTTTTGTCTTATTTAATTCATTCTTTTGCCCTCTTCCTCTTTACTCCCTAATTTGAATTAAATAATTCAAATTAATTCCAATTTGAGCACATGAATCCTAACCTTAACTACCCTCTAACCATTCTTATAACCCCAACCCACTAACTAACCCATGGTTTCAACCAATCTTATCCTTCCAAACCTCCCAATTGACCAACCTTATCCTAACCTCTTCTAATATGTGCACATTCCCTAATCAATTAATGTGAATAAAATCTCATTTTGGGTGGCAACCCTTCCAAATTGACATGTGGCCTATCATCCACATGTCACCCTTGCATTTCCAGTTGTCCTTACAGAGGACAAGTGTTGCATTTTGAAGACCCCTCACCTTCCCTCCATTTCCTATTTAATGCACCCATTCTTCTTCACAAACTATCACTTTAATTTCATAGCAAAGTCATAATGCCAATTTGAATCCACAATCTCACATCATCAAATCCATCCTTTTAGTCATTTTACATCCATTATCTTGCATATTAGTCTCATTTTGGTCATTATCATTATATTTTCATCATCAAATTATCCTCATTGTAGCATTTTTGCACACACATGGAGCATTATTGAGCATCTTTGAAGGTCGAACTATTGAATCTAAGAATATATCCTGAATGAAAGAGACTTGGAGTTTTCTTGTTATTGCTTTCCGTGCTTTCTAAGTAGTCTTCTTTTAGCACCTTATCTTGAGTATTTGCCCTAATTTGCATAATTTATGTTGTTAATTTAGAATTTTAATCATTTTTATTTTACTCACATTTTCTAGCACACAGTATCCTTCCCAACATTTTATGATAGTTGCATCCTCATCTTTTATTTAATCTTTTCTACAAGAGTCATAGAATCAAGTCATCAATTAGCTATGAATGATCAACAATCTAATCTTTTTCTTTAAGAATACTAGCATTGTTTTTCAGTGTTAGTTCCTTCTCATTCTACCTTTAAGTATCTTTATATGACAACCTCCTGATTTTAATTTAGCCTTTGCATCGCTAAAATCATTTGAGTCATTCTATCAAATAGTTCATGTGCTTTGTGTCATATTTTTAACAAAAACACCAAGAACATTAAGAAAACCAATCAATATGATTGAGATCTATGCAAAAAAAAATCTGAAAACTAGCAAGAAAGATACTAATGATCCCAGAACCCAAAGATATATAATAGTTATGAATATGAACTACATAATTAGATCTACTTCCTCACTAAATTATAATTTCCTTTACAAGTTGGAAAACATATATAAACCTAAATACATTTCCCTTTTGTAATGCTTTGCACACATTTCTCAATTTCACGGTATATTAATAACAAACAAAATAACCAAGAATTCTAATAGAGGCTAGATCCAAAATTTGTTACTTGCATTATGGAAAACCAAAACTTTTGAGGCAATTTCTAGCACTCTTAGAATTACAAATTTTTCATGTATACTAGCCTAAAAGAGCATCCCCGTCAGTCTCACATTCAACTTCAATTCCTCATTTTATTAAATTTTTTTCTTTCCTTTCGAATAATTTGAGCCTCTCCCTATAAGGCATCTTCCCCTTTTCTTGATTTATTAACTCCCTTACCTTCTTTTATCAAGTTATTAAGTCTCTCATGTGATTGAGTTGAACCTTTCATAGTGTCCATGAGCCTCTTAGTCTTTGACATATATTGAAAAGGTCTTAGATAGCTTGACCCAACTTCCTACATCACCACAAAATACAACCCTCTAGGGTTTATTGGGTGTTTCCCTCCTATGTGTTTCATCATGTCTTTCCCTCCCATTATCAATCTCCATCCAAGCAACAAGTTACCAATACCTTTCTTTGGAAACAAGAAAATTTTGATGGTCTCTATTGTATCATTGGAACATGTTGTGGAAGAGAAACTTTGATTTCATGTAGACTAGAAAATTTCATTCCAATGCCAAACAATCACCTGCCCCTTTGAAGTACCCCTAAATGAAGTAGATGTTGATGTAAAAAATCACAGGCATATTACATATGTTTAACAATCAATTATTGTTGTTGTCAATCCCAAAACCCCAAAAAGGATTGAACTATCACCTACAAATAAAGTTGGAAACATACTTCCTGGCTAAAAAAAACACTGAAATTCGATCATTGGAAATTGGTTTGGGGTATTTTTTTAAATTATTCCCATGACTTTGTATTGCATGCATCCTCCATGGACTGAGATACATGTCATATTTAACTCAAACATAACATCTACCTTATGCCATAAAAACCCTAGACCTACATAAGATTTTAATACTAAGATCTCAAGTGTTGACAACTTCCTCTCCTCTCACATAAGTGGCTTTTGAAAAGTAAGATGAGTTCAAAAACTTAAACTTGTTAAGTAACCCCTCATTACAACAACAAAAAAAACATTTTTTTCTTTCAAGGTTCAATACTATGAGATTATGACTCAAGACATTTATTTGACAATCTTTCTCAAAGACTTTTTTGGAGCTATTTTAATTCAAAGGATTTAAATCAGGTTAACATTCTAATGACTTTTGTAGAATATTTTCCTACTAAGCATAAAAGACTAGTAGCTTGACCTTATCCATTGGGTATAAGAGTCATGATGACTTGAAAACAACTTGAGCACATACCTAACATGCTACTAACACTTGTAGACAACAACATAGACACCTATACTAAACAACACACTACTAGAAATAAAACTTCATACAACAACTAACTGACTATGCCTCAACACTTGGAGGAAAAGACAAACTAAATAGTACAACATTTCACA
The DNA here is from genome assembly GCA_027943335.1 of Chamaecyparis obtusa. Classification (NCBI taxonomy): domain Eukaryota; kingdom Viridiplantae; phylum Streptophyta; class Pinopsida; order Cupressales; family Cupressaceae; genus Chamaecyparis; species Chamaecyparis obtusa. The sequence goes on from BSBK01007932.1 coordinate 190,877, forward strand.
TTAGTACTTGTTAAAACAGAAAACCTATCCTATCCTACTAACCATTGGTAGAAAAACTACTTAAATGAAACCATTTACTTGTTCATTAAAATTGCTATTTGGAGATGAATTATCTATATTAATGAATTGTTGTTTGGTTGTTTGATTTTGAGAAATCTTAATGAATTGTATTTGAATTTGAGTTTATTCATAAATAGATGAATCCGCTGGTTTGACCGATTTGTATCATGTCTGTTGATTTATTAGCTTCAATGGTGGCCTTACATCTGGTTGTTGTCTAATGCAGGTGGAAGTGGGTAGAAAGGCCCATTATTTGTGTACGTTAGTTTGATTTATGGGATATGATGTGCTATGCTTGGTTTCTTAGGTGATGTGACTTTGTATAGGATATATTGGTGTTAGATCTGATTGGGCCTTTTGATGGGATGGAATGTCTTGTTTGCTAATGATGTGGGTTGTCCTATTTTGTGTAAACATTTGAAAATTGAGCTTGCTTAGGTTGTCTATGTTAAAAAAAAATTCATTTTCCTTATCTGTGGGTGTGTGTTTTAACGTTGGGTTCATTGGCATACCATCGCTGATGTAGTATAGCTTTTGATAGTTATCAATTGAATATGCTTTGACTTGCAATATATTTACTCGATGAAACTTTATTTTGACAAATATGCTTATATAATGAAATACTTTTTATGTTTACAATATTCAATACAACTAAGCTCACTTTTAATTATTTTCTAGTGGATATGTGTTGATGACTTGACTTCTCCACTATGGGGCCCAAATGTGTCTACAAGTATCCCCACTCCACTATTGGCTCTAATCCCCTATCTTTTTAATTTTTTTTAATATTTATTCAATAGAATGCTACTTTAATTTTTTTTTGGTTGCACCAGGAGTATCCCTGTGACCTAGCCCAACACCCAACCCACCTTCCCTTGATCTTACATACTGCCAAGTTGGGGTTCAAAAAGGGTGAGCTGGGGTGAGACCAATCCCCTGGGGATGCACACAATAGCCCACAAACCACGTGCATCAAGTAAGCTCAAGCTTTAAAGTTAAACCCAAGACCAATGAGGAGCAAACCCATGACCTAAGCTAACTCCACTACTTGTACAAACTATTACTTCCATTTTAAAGAACAAGCATATACATATTGAAAATAACAAATATTATCAAATATTGATTTTGAATTCAACATAATAGTTTCTGGGAAAGAAGGATCAAACATGCAATTAATTTTATTCTTTCATAACATTAGTGATGAATATTTAATAACAGTTAAATTCATATATATATAGTTTTTATAACTGATGTATTTAAGAACTATAATTGATAGACATTTTTAGTTATACAAGGCAATTGAAGCTATCTTAATCATTTATAACTACAAAGTGCATTTAGTTGTCATTGGTCAATGTGATTGCAATAATCATGTTCCACCACCCACTGAGATTAAAAGACAATTGCACCTTCCTATAACCAACAATTTAATAACAACTTTTCTCACCTAGATATATTTCTCCTCCATCATTAGCATGGTAGGAAGATAATTGCCCCTTCTCAAAGTCATGTGGCATGAGAAACATGAGTTAATTAAATAAATACCTCTACCCTTTTCTCCTCTCCATCTCCATCTCCATCTCTAACCCCTATCTCTATCTCGTTACCTCTCCCTACATGTCTCTCTCAAGCATTTTGAATTTCTCTCCCTCTAATTATCCTCTCTCTCTAGACATAATATGATCCTGTTGCTAATGGAGCTTGATTATCTTCCTACTTCATAGCTTTTGTTTCACTTGTATTTGGATCCTAGTTCGAGACATAAACAACATAATTTGCTAATTTGCTTACCAATTGACCTCATGTACCACACAATTGTATACCAAACAAAACATTCCATTTTTTTTTATTGATCTTCCATATACCTATTTCAAATCAAGATACAATGCTACTATTAGAACATTACCATAGATTTGCATTCTGGATCTCAAATTCATACACGTATCTTTAGGGCCCCATTTGTTTGCGGGAATTGGGCTGGAATTGGCGGTGGGACTTCCGCTTTCGAGCTGAATCTGCCGTTTGGTTGTCAACATTGAAAATTGGGTTTTTATTTTCAAATCCTCATTTCGTGTGAACTTCTAGAAGTTCCACTTCCACTCAAATAGGTGGAATTCATTTTTTAAAACCCATTTTTGTGTTTTATGCATTGCATTTGATATTCTGTCGGGTCCGATGACTTCCGCATTACAAACCCAGTAGCATCTGGTGACTTCCGCATTTACAAACCCAGCAGCATTCATTCGATAGTTTTCACTTTTTTTGAAGGGTTTTGTGGGTCTTACCCAGTAGTGTCCATTCAATAGTTTCTGCTTTTTTCGAAGGGTTTTGTGGGTCTTACCCAGCAGCGTCCGTTCGGTAGTTTCTGCTTTTTTCGAAGGGTTTTGTGGGTCTTCGTCTTCGCAGTGCTAGGCCTATCGCGTCTTCGCAATGGGTCCTCATGTTCGTAGTGGGTGTTTTGTTGGTCATTTTTGTGTGGATCCCGCGGCGTAGCTGTTAGTAGGGTTTCTGTTGACGGCAAGTGTTTGAACGACAAGTGTTTGAGGAGGTCTGTGGACAAAGGTATGGCATTGGAAACCTTTGATTTTGCTCTTTCATGGTGAGTGTGTTCATTCACCTTTGTATCTACCTTTCGTTGTGGGAAAATGTGGTATTCGTAGAGGCCAATTGACACTCAAATGTTACCTTTATCTGCCAATTTGTTAGCAACCATTTCTTTGGGAGTAATAGTACTAAATCTTTGAGTTTACATTTATGTGATCAAAATAGTTATTATCTGAAATTTGTACTGCTGCAAAATCTAGAATAAACCCTAAAATGGGTAAAAAATTGCTCAAGAACCCTTCAAAATATTTTATTTATTTCTTAAAAAAATCAGAACAACCTTTTACAATACCAAGATATAGTTTTAAATATTTTTAGCCATTGTAGGATTTGTATGATTGTATGATCTGTAAACTGGAGTGTATACTATAACAAGTGTATACTGTAACCACAAACACAAGTGTATACTGTAACCACAAATACAAGTGTATACCGTAACCAGTGTATGCTGTAACCACAAACACAAGTGTATATCGTAACTAGTGTATACTGTAACCACAAACACAAGTGTATACTATAACAAGTGGGTAAAAAATTGCTCAAGAACCCTTCAAAATATTTTATTTATTTCCAAAAAAAAGCAAAACAACCTTTTACAATACCAAGATACAGTTTTAAATATTCTTAGCCATTGTAGGATCTGTATGATTGTATGATATGTAAACACAAGTGTATACTATAACAAGTGTATACTGTAACCACAAACACAAGTGTATACTATAACCACAAACACAAGTGTATACTGTAACAAGTGTATAATACATTGCTTAACCACAAACACAAGTGTATACTGTAACAAGTGTATAATACATTGCTACCAATATCTCCTCACTTAATTCGTTGTGTTTGTCCACATTTCAGGCCATTGATGGATCCTATTAAGAATATTGATGTTCTAGGACAGGTAGTTGTGGAGACCACATATTCTCACCTTCTCATAGCTCTTATTGGTTGTGTTGCCATAGCCACAGTAGTGGTGACGCGAGAAGCCAGTGCACAAAAGGGTAAACCAAAAAGAAAAGGAACTTTGTTTTATAGAATGGTTATTCATTCCAATGATGTGGATTGTCATGATTAGATTCGCATGAGTAGGGCAGCCTTCTTTCATCTAGTTACTATCCTAAGGCTGAAAGGAACCTTGACAGATTCGATACACTTGACGTTAGAAGAACAACTTGTGATGTTCCTCCACACCCTTGGCCACAATCTAAGGAATCACAAGATGGCCCATAACTTTGGGCAGTCAGGAGAGACAATTAGCCGATACTTCCACAAGGTGTTGAGGGCTATCTTAGGACTCCACAAGGATTGCTTTCTACCACCTAGTCCAAACACTCCTCCTAAAATTAGTGGGAATGAATGTTTTGATCCATTCTTCAAGGTATTTGTTGTGTTGTTACAAATTTATTGTATGGATTTTTATCCTTATCATAGTATTGGTTGACCGTAGAATTGATGATTGTATCATATCATATAAGATTGTGTTGGAGCTATCGATGGAACCCATATACTAGTCACTGTCGATGTCGATGTCGACATGCAGGGTAAATATTGTGATAGAAAAGGCAACCTATCGCAAAATGTTATGGGTGTGTGTTCCTTCGATCATAAGTTTCAGTACTGCCTTGCTGGTTGGGAAGGGTCTGTCACAGATAGTCATGTTCTAGCTTTAGCTCCGTCAAGAGCAAATCCTCTTGTTGTTCCCCCTGGTAAGCCAAATCATAGTTTAATATACTCAAGGGTACAATCAACGTTTCACGTTTTAATAATATTCTTTATTTATGTAGGAAAATATTTTCTAGTGGATGCTGGATATCCCAATGCACCAAGATTTCTTGCTCCTTATCGGTGTACACACTACCACCTAAAGGAGTTTTCAAGAGAGAATCCAATAAACTCTCGAGAAGAGTTGTTCAACCATCGACACTCCTCTCTTAGAAACTCAGTAGAGCATACATTTGGTATTCTCAAGCAACATTTTCCAATCCTGAGGCATGCCACATCTTATCCTATCATGACACAAGCCCATATTGTATTAGCATGTTGCATACTACACAACTACATTATGTTAGAGGATGACATTCCATTAGAAATTATCACCGAAGAGGAAGATGATCGTGATGGGATAGATGTACCAATGCTGGAGACATATGGGTTGTCTCAGCGTGATAGAGACCAGTGGGCACAGTTCTGAGATGATATAGCAAGTAGAATGTGGGAAGAGTACAGATCCTGAGAATAGTTGTTCTTGTATGAGTCAAGACTACATGATGGTTTCCTTTTCCTTATGTTTTTCTCTGCAAGTATTGGGCTTGTATGGGTCATTATGTTTTATTTGAGTAAACTGATGTATGAAGATACTTTGATATACATGATGGTTTCCTTAATCTTCTCTTTCTATCTGCAAGTATTGGACTTGTATGGGTCAATGTGTTTTATTTGAGTAAACTGATGTATGAAGATACTTTGATAATAATGATGGTTTCCTTTTTCTTCTCTTTCTATTTGCAAGTATTGGACATGTATGGGTGAATGTGTTTTATTTGAGTTAATTGATGTATGAAGATACTTTGATACCATTAACAACAATTTGTATACATAGCATACATAGATTTAATGATGTCCATGGATGAAACTGGTAACACGAGCCATATATCTCCTTCCTCGAAGAAGATAATGTGGATGAAGGAAATGGAATGCAAGTTTCTAGACTTGCTCCTCGAGCAAGTACAACTAGGCAAAAAATGTGATGGAGGCTTCAAAAAAGAAGCGTGGTCCACAATTGAGAGGTGGTTCAACGCTGATATGAGCCTTAATCTATCAAAATACAACTTTAAAAATAAGTTGAAAACCTAGAAGCTTGCCTATAGAGTGATGAAAGAGCTCAGGAATACAAGTGGTTTCACTTGGAATGAGGCAACTCAGTGCATGGATGCTGAGGATAGCATGTGGGATGAGCTTCTGAAGGTAGGGTGATCTCTCTACTATTTTGATGGAAATAATATTGCCTTCTTTTAAAGTTAATAATGAAAGACAAAGAACCTAATCCATTTATTTATGCCAACATGCAGAGAAGAGAGTTCAAAAATGCCAAAGTGTATAAGAGGCAGCCCTTCCAGTACTTCAATGAATTGGGTGCAATTGTGGGTAATGACATTGTTGAAGGTAATGCAGCTACCACGACCCTTGAGACTGAAGAAGGGAACCCTATGGAAGAGCCATTCAATGTGCATGATGAAGAGGACCTTGGTTTCAATGTACATCTTGATAGTGCTGTTGATTTGGACGAAGACCCTTATCAATCCAATCAGTCCACTGCAACAACAAGTACTAGAGGGACTCCTACATCATCAGTCAGAAAGGTGGGAAAGAGGAAGAAGGCAAGTATGGCCGCTTCCTTGGATGCCATGTGTGAAACAATGAAGAACATAAAAGAGGGCATGAGCAATGTTCACCTTCACCAAATTGATGAATCTCATCATGAAAATACTTTGGCAGCTGCATATAATGCTCTCAAATCCATCCCTGGATTGAGTCGAGGTGTATTCCTAAGGGTATACAAAACCTTCGCGTGTGAACGTGAAAGAGCCAAATGGTTCTTGTTGATGACTGAGGATGAGAGAGTGGACTGGATTGCAGCCACGTTTTCCACATACTATTGCTCATGGTGACTCCATTGCATGTTTAAGATGTTACCAGATCTTACCCTATTAATTGTTTGAGGATTGTAGTATATTTAAGTGTTTTTCTATCGACAATGCATTTGATCATTAATCTACTTTGTGCATTTGATTTAACAAGGTTATCAATATATGGATACAATGGTATACAGTGGTAGATGGCTTTCTCTAGTGTGTTATGGCAATTTATATGAGATTATTAGAATGAACACAATGGTATACAATGGCATTTAATAAAATTAAAGTACCCACTGGTATACAGTGGCAATTTGCAATGATTCATAATTTACAAAGAAAGTTCTCTTAACAAGTGGACTAATAGTTTGTCTATATTTTTATGATGTTGATTCATCTATAAGAAAGATGCATTGCTGTTCACAGCCACTGGCATGCAGTCCAATCAGTGGATACACTATTTGGACTGTATGCCAGTGGCTGTATAACAATATACACTAGTTACAGTATACACTTGTGTTTGTGGTTAAGCAATGTATTATACACTTGTTACAGTATACACTTGTGTTTGTGGTTAAGCAATGTATTATACCCTTGTTACAATATACACTTGTTACAATCTACACTTGTGTTTGTGGCTACAGTATACACTTGTGTTTGTGGTTAAGCAATGTATTATACACTTGTTACAGTATACACTGGTTACAGTATACACTTGTTACAGTGGACTAACAGTTTGTCTATATTTTTAAGAAAGATGCATTGCTGTTCACAGCCATTGACATATAGTCCAATCAATGGATACACTATTTGGACTGTATGCCAGTAGCTATATAACAATATACATTGGTTACAGTATACACTTGTGTTTGTGGTTAAGCGAAAGATGAACTGCCGAATGGAGGCTGCTAGGTTTGTAAATGCGGAAGTCACCGGACCCGATAGAATATCAAATGCAATGCATAAAACACAAAAATGAGTTTTAAAAAGTGAATTCCACCTATTTGAGTGGAAGTGGATACCAAATACCCTCTTGTTTGTAACTTCCTTTGTGACCTCTCTAGTGCTATAGTGAATTTGGGAAACAAAAACTCCAATGCTTAGCCTTGTGTGAAAGCAAAATGGTTGAACTCTGATTGAAAGAGAACTTTTGAGGTCTTCTGCTTTATACTATGTTGGTTTAGCGCAGGAACAACCTCAAACCATTGGCAGATTCTTGTAACCACAAACACATTAAGATGTATTGTGCCCCTTTTCACATTATGAGTTGATGAGACTATAAGTATTTGTGACCCTTTACATCACTGCTCTTTTAGGACTCATTTGAAGCAGTGTCTGTTAGGACTGATTTGTAGCAGTCAGTATAAACGTGTTATGAAGCTTTTTGTAATATTGGCCTTCAAATCTCCTCCAAGTTTAGTAAATGAGGGGTGATTAATGTTTTTAAATTATATTTCAAGCCTTGAAGTTATTTTGTTGAATATTGTTGTGGAGATTATAATTGGACTGTTCAGGGAGGCCTAATTAGCCCCGAAAATTAGTTTACCAGTCCCTATTTGGAAGCCATGTTACAAAGAAACCTTTGATCATTTGGAGTTATGTTTTAGAAGGCCATAAAGTGTATTTGTAATGCTACTTAGTTTGGAGATTTGTTTTGTTCTCGAGGAATATAATCAGTTTTGTTGCTGTCTAGGACTAGAAGACACTAGGCCTGATTTTGGAAAGACCACAACAACTGTTGAAACCAGTTGTTTAGAGTGCTACCATGGGTGACCAAAGGGTGTATTTTGTTGTTCTAGTATGTCTCTAAAGTTGGTTGGGACTTGTTATCATCAAAGGCCTCATTTGTTACTTGAAACTTGTAGGCAAAGTGAAAAGGGAAGTGTGGGATGAGCAAGGTGTAATGATAGTGAGATGTTGTGAGACCAAACTATATGAAAGTCTTTGTTCATTCTAAGGTATTGAGCTGTCAAGAAGTTGACCGTGGGGTAGGAGTGTTCCATGGGGTTACGTATTTGGTTAAGAAAGGGTTTGAGCCCATTATTGTGAAATATGCTTGATTGGCATTAAATGTTTACAAAGTTTTGAGGGTGAGTCCCAACCTCTGTATCGCAAGGATCTAATAATTTAGGGCCAACTACACTAACCAAGGGTTAAAAAGACCGCTCAAGGAAATATCCATTTCTGGTTGGCCATGTTATGGAATGTAGTGATCCTCTAGTACTTTGCTAAGGGCCATAGATTTCATAAGTAGTTGAACATGCACTATTATAAGATGTGACACTCTTTTTATGATCCATGCAAGTGCAGGGGACCCACCAAACTCCATTGAATCAACAAAATCTCCCACTCCTAAGAAAGCGGTATAACCCCTCCTAGGCACAAATTCAAAATATGATGGCAAAAATCTAGGATGCACTTGTTATAGTATACACTTGTGTTTGTGGTTAAGCAATGTATTATACACTTGTTACAGTATACACTTGTTACAGTCTACACTTGTGTTTGTGGTTACAATATACACTTGTGTTTGTGGTTAAGCAATGTATTATACACTTGTTACAATATACACTTGTTACAGTGTACACTTGTTACAGTATACACTTGTTACAGTGTACACTTGTGTTTGTGATTAAGCAATGTATTAGTAAGTAGCCCCTCTATGGGATTCTTGCCAACCATACACTGGGAATGTGCAGTCAGGAGTTTCATCAGCTGGCACACTATGACTTTTACTTGCCACCTTAAAATGACACACTTATTTGATGGATTTTTAGTCTCTTGCGAGTCAATCATCCTTTTCTTACGGACCAGTCCTCCACTTACAATTAAGTGCACTTGTTGCATGTATGCCTTGCTTTCAAAGTTACTGGATAAGGTATTTTTGCATATTGGTGCATATTGGTTTAATGTTTTGGTATTGCAAGATCTTGCCCTCCCTTGACCATTGTTTTCATTTGTTAGTGTTGTTGCTTTTATGCCTTGCTTTCAAAGTTATTGGATATGGTATTTTTGCATATTGGTGCATATTGGTTTAATGTTTTGGTATTGCAAGATCTTTCCCTCCCTTGACCATTGATTTCATTTGTTAGTGTTGTTGCTTTTATGCCTTGCTTTCAAAGTTATTGGATATGGTATTTTTGCATATTGGTGCATATTGGTTTAATGTTTTGGTATTGCAAGATCTTTCCCTCCCTTGACCATTGATTTCATTTGTTAGTGTTGTTGCTTTTAACATATTTAAGTGGAATACATGAAGGAGTACCACATGATGAATCTTTCATTTAATGCATTGTTAAGGTGTAGTCTCATAACTATCCATTTCTAGTTCTTCAGACATGATTTTATAAATGTGTTTTGGTAGACGACTGTATTGTTCATGATTCTATATGTATATAACCTAACCTTCTTGTTATTATTGTTGCATTACGAAATTAAGTTAAATAATTCTACTTTGTTCAATGCTTTATTTCATCTTCAATTTCTTTTCATTTTTAATTCATTTTTAAAAACCACGTGATAGGTACAGAAACAGAAATGGATAGTTATGAGACTACACATATGATGATAAAGTGAGACTACACATATGCTGACATTAAATATGTTTGAAATAACTTTTGGATTTGATTTTGTAGATATTTTTGGCATCAACGTTTACGATCACACTTTGTGATCCTTCATCAAGATGGAAGAGAGAAAAATGTTTGAAAGAAAAGTCCATCATTTTGGTCTCTTTCATCTTGATGATGGATCACAGAGTGTGATCCATAACTATCTACACAATCGAATCCAGAAGCTATTTGAAACATTGATGCCAAAATATCCACATATGATGATAAAAAATGAGCTATCTGATGATTGTTTACTGTTCATGTTTGTAAACGATCAATATTTCTGACGGTACTCCTTGGTGTATTCCATTTAAAAATAAACAAGTTTTAGTTTTTCTAGCATGTTTACTTTGTAGATGCAGGATTGACCATCTAACAATATGGAAAGTAATGGGAATAATGAGCGGGATTTGAGATGGTTGCTCATCGAATGTGGGGCATAAGGGCGTAGAGTGTGGATTTCCTTGCATTTTCTTATTTAACGGTGTGTTTTCACACCACCATTTAGTTTATGGATATTGTTATTCCCCAAAACTTCTATTTGATGCTATAGTTGTGTCATTATATTTTTTCTATAAATTTGTAATATCAACATAAATGAAACTTTTTCAATTTGTACTCATAGAATATAGTCATGTTGTTATATATGAATGAACAAAATTAGTATGAATGAACAAAAATTTGCTTGATACAGTGCTGATGGCTATGGTAAATGTCCCTATGTGTGAGTGCGGTGATGGATCACGCTGCGTGTTAAAGACGTCACACACGCGGGATAATCTAGATTGTAAATTTTGGAGTTGCAAAAATAAGAAAAAGGTTGTTAATTGCACAATATTTAAATGTTTACAAAGAATAAATATTAGTCATTATAGTGAGACTAACTTAGATTTGTATTGTAGGATGGCGGTGGATGTCAGTACTTTCGGTGGGCCAATGACACCCCGTCGCTGTCTACGTCATCTGCACGTTCTCCACATATACTTGTTGTGGATGATGAGTGCAAGTCTTGCAAAGTGCTCAAAAAAGCTTTTGCAAAAGCGGAGGCTACGTATAAAGCCGATGTCATGTTTTTACGATGTTTACTTTGTGCAACAATCGTACTATTTAGTTCGGCCATTTGTTGGGTCATTATGCAGAAATATATATATATATATGTGGACTAGATGACTTATTTATATTTTGATGTGATATCGAGCAATGCTATAATTACTTTCTTGTTATAATATTGTTTATGATATTGTATAAAATTAGTAAAAAAAGTTAAGTTTACTCTTCACAATATTGGAAAAAAAATATTATATTTTGTTTATGATTTTCTATATAAAAATATAAATTAATAAAAAAAAAAACTATAAATAAAAAATGGACAACAAAAATAAAATATTAAATTAAAACATTATATAATAATTATAAAAATTTAAATTTTCTTGTCAAATTCTAATTCCAATTGAAAATGTAAAACCAAACACAGAAAATGGATAATGTAATTCCAATTTCAATTTGAAATTGCAAACCAAACACATAAATAAGAATTTGTCACTTCTAATTCTAATTTCGAAAATGACAACCAAACGCAAAATATAGATTGTCTCAGCCATCTTCCGGGTGAACCAAACGGTTCAAACTATATTTCGAATACACAAAACTAAAATTTCAAAACCTGATTTTGAGATAATCAGATTTTATCTCAAATTCCAATTCCCACAAACAAACGACGCCTAGACGTTTTTATTACCATTCTAGGAACACTAGTACTCATCACTTGTGACGCTGTACTAATCACATTATACGTACTGTCTATTCTCGTTCCTCGTAGATTTCGAACTCATTTGTAAAACGTTCAAGAAAGAATATCAAACGTCTCTCGAGGGCTATATCAATGCTTGTGCTCAACACTCCGATCAAAACAAGAAAACTTCAGTGGCACATATAGCTGCTCACCTATTCAAATAAAATCCCCATTCGAAATATAGTCATACGCGCTCTTTCGGACCAGCTAGGGTTTTAAGGATATTCACAGCGAGGGTTCGCAGGATACACACACTGTGTATGCAGGGTAATTTGCGCGGAGACTAAGTAGCTGGTACAGAATCTCGCAACAGAGACTATCTGTAGCTGTTAATGCATTTTTTGTTTGCAGTGTATGCAGTGGAGATTCAGAGTATATGCACAGGGCGAAATTCTACTAACTGGAACGCCTCAGCCTAAGAGAACTATTTTTAATCCTTTGACAAAATAAGAGGAACTTTTTAACATAGCAAGGAAAAATGGAGGATTCTCCAGCTCTAGGTAAACGAAAGGCAGAGGAAAATGTCGACGGCAAGAGCAACACAAGTCAAGAAGGAGACGATGTTCCCGGTGATGTTGTGCAAGCTGATAAAAAACGCCGTAATGTGGCTCGAACTTGCATTCACGAGGTGGCAATACCCTCGGGCTATGTTTCCACTGTAGAAGAAACCATCCATGGCAGCATTTCTGATCCCTCATACAAGGGTCCCATGGCGAAAACTTACCCATTTACACTTGATCCCTTCCAGCAGGTATCCGTGGCGTGTCTTGAGCGCAACGAGTCGGTGCTGGTTTCCGCCCATACTTCCGCAGGGAAAACTGCTGTAGCGGAATATGCTATCGCTATGGCCTTCAGAGACAAGCAAAGAGTAATATATACTTCCCCTTTGAAAGCTCTTAGTAACCAGAAGTACAGGGAGCTCAGCCACGAGTTCTCGGATGTGGGGTTAATGACGGGTGATGTTAGTTTGTCTCCCAATGCCTCGTGCCTTGTCATGACGACTGAGATTCTCAGAGGGATGTTGTATAGGGGCTCCGAGCTTCTTAAGGAGGTCGCTTGGGTTATTTTTGATGAAATTCACTACATGAAGGACAGGGAGCGCGGTGTTGTGTGGGAAGAGAGTATAATTTTCTTGCCCCCTGCAATTAAAATGGTGTTTCTGTCCGCTACCATGTCTAACGCCACAGAATTTGCAGAGTGGATTTGTAAATTACACTCTCAGCCTTGTCACGTTGTCTACACCGATTTCAGGCCAACTCCGCTCCAGCATTATGCCTTTCCTATTGGCGGTTCAGGTTAGGTTATTTTCTAGAGTCATTTTTTTCCCAGTCGATCAAGTTTTGTTAAAATTCTTTAATAAAAACAATCAGTTACAGCAGGGTCACATGCGGTTTTGAGCAGGCTTTGTTTTTTAAGACAAGATTAGCACAGTTTTGGGGAGCCAGTGGTTCGATGTTTTTCTTTTCCGTTTCATTTCAAATAGTTGTCAGATTATTTTGTATTTCCTCAATTTTGGAGGAAAATTTTAAGCGGAAAATAACGAGAAGGGAAGACAAAATGTGCAGCCATGTGACAAATTTATGATTAAACGGTGGTTGTGTAAATTCAACTCCTCTTCCATCAACAACTGAACTTCCTTATCTTAAACTCTTCTTGCTCCACTATTTTAGGAGAAGATTCTAAATTATGCATAGTGCTTATTACAAAATTACATGAGATTGCCACAAAGAATCAGTCAGCAGACACACGGGACCATGTTATTAGTAATTTTTCAGATTAGAAGAACTTTCACAATTTGTTTTGGTACAAAACATTCCATAATAGTTAATAGAGTGATAAATTTACTCTAGAAAAACATTAGAAAAGACTTGAACAATATTTGAAAACTCAATGTTTTGGATCCATCTTGAACATGAAAAAGTGTGACTGGAAAAAGTTGATATATTTAAATAGTTTACCGGAGGCCTTTTCCAGGAGCATTTATCATCATTGTGGATTGTGACAGCCTGACAACGCTGATAATAAGTTCTATGCTTTCCCTCAATAAATTATTAAGCTTATTAAAATGAAAATATGTTATGTATAAATATTATTATACCTCATTTTATTTTTTCTGCTTAAGCAATACATGTTTAATTTTTTCTGTAATGGAAGGATTTGCCTACATTTTTGTACTTATAAGAAGTTTATCTTCCCTTGAATATTTTCTTTGCTCAGGTCTGTATCTTGTGGTGGATGAGAAGGAACAGTTTAGGGAAGATAATTTTATGAAATTGCAGGAGGTGTTCCCCAAGAAAATAATGGATGATGGATTGGCATCAGCAAAGAATGGTCTTGGTTTGCATGGCAATGCCAAAGGTGGGTCAAAGGGTGGAAAAACTGCAAAAACTCCTGGGGGAGACATATACAGAATTGTGAAGGTAAGCTTTTTATTTGAAGGAGGGGCTTGTTGGTGTAGTTTCAATTTTTGAGCTGGACATCTTTGAGTTTCTCAGAGCCCGCATGTCACTAGTTGGTGTAATTATTAGGCATGCATTGTATTTTTTGGGATTTATGTTAGGGTGAGCGTAGAATCCTGTCAGTAAGATTATCAGAAATATTTTATTGCTCTTCAAAGATTGGATTTGTAGTATTCCATACTGCACGGCGACCAAGAGTGTGCAAAAATGAGCATCAGACTCCATTTGCATTTATCTTAATATTACTATTAAGGGCTAGAGAAGCAACTTTTCTTTCTGCATACTCTGAGGAAGTGATATAATTTGTACTGAGTTAGATTTTGGCAAAAGTTCATTATCCTCCACAGATATAACCATGCCACTGTAGTATGTTAGCACAAGCATTTTTGATAGAGGATGTCTATCTGTTCAAACACTTATTTTTTAACTGGAGCATTGCAAAATTTCTTTGCTTCCATTAACTGTCTAGACACCTTCTGAAACAGAATCCTTATAGCAACAGTCTGGCAGGAAGCGATTTTGGTGCAATATTTCTTCCACAGCAACTAATATGGGTTGATGTCTCACAAGCAGCAGTTCTGCCACAGTGCCCCTTCTGTAGCAAGAGCTCTACATTCCTGTTGCAAATTTGTTACTATAAGTCTTTCTCATCACAGGTTCTGTAGCTAGCTAAAACTGATAAAGAAAGAATAGACCTGCTATAACAGTTAACCTTCCATCAAGTAAGCCATTATCAATGTGAAGTTCCAGAGTTTAGGAAGTTATTCTTGGTAGAAAACTTAATGTTACTAACTTGATTCTCAAATTCAGTGTAATAAAAATGGAGCAGTTTAGCACACTTAGGCAACAATTTCCAGGAACGTTTGTATTTTAAACAATGTATTTTGTGATGAATGATTCTCAAAGCTAAGACTGAAAAGATATAATACGAATACTGTTTGCTTAGAATAAGAAGAGTTTTAAATTCCAAGATTGCACCTGTTCTCACGTTTCATGGTGTTGCTACTGAAGATGTCCCAGGATATCCCTGCACCCCTGATATGCAATGATCTTTTCTGGAGTCACGTCTGCACTCCCCGACATGCAAGGTACTCTTTGGAGTCACCTGTGTGTCTACTCTGGAATCACTTGTGTGTCCGCCGGTACTGAGAAAATTTGTGCACCTCCCCTGTGCTGTTTGAGTATGCCGGCAGTGTATCCAATACCATGTCCACCTTGTAATATTTACGGTTGTGCCATCGCAACACAGTCATCACATGTTTGCCTCCCACATATGTCCAGGCTTATGTTAATGTATGGTGCTATGCCTTCTGCGTTCACCCAGACTATGATATCGTATGGTGCTATGCCTCCCGCATTCAGACTATAATAACATATGGTGCCATGTGTTGTGTGTTGGCACCCTTGACTGGTATGTGGACGTGTGGTCGCTCTTCCGTGAAATGATTATTTGCTCTACACAGCTAGTCACATAGCCACCGCTGTTACTACCTCCTCCACTAGGCCAGGAACTCTGACGAAAGGAGATTGCTAATCACATGTGTCTCTCCAAATTTCTTTGTCTTTTCTGCATGATTTGATCTTACACGGAATCATCTTTTATTGATGCCAAAACAGTTTGGGAAAATCCCGTAAAGGAACTACCTAAACGAAATGCCAAGATGACACTCGCTTCCTTCCGTTATTTGAACAAAACACTTGCTTTGCTCCTTGTATTATTTGTGTCCATTATTATTTAATATTAATTTGGAATTAGAAAATTAATATTAAATAAATAATTAACTTTATTCTCTTTGCTTTCTAAAAGCATATTACGTTATTTGGGGACATGACAATTCTCCCCTGCCCGATGTTGCTTGCCCACAAGCAACTGTGAATCTGGATGGGTCAGAATCTGTTCAGTTTCCCAAGTAGCATCGTCCAGGGGCAAATCCTTCCATTTGATTAGATATTCCCGGATAGTACGGTTACGCAGATGTCGGTCCCGTGTGTTAATAATCTTCTTAGGAATCATGGCAAGTTTCCCTTCCTCATCCAAAGGAGGTAAAGTCTCTGAAGCTATGACTTGCTGACCTAAGGCTTTTTTGAGACAGGATACGTGGAACACATTATGGATCCGGCTGCCAACAGGTAATGCCAATTCATATGCAACCTCGCCAGTTTTGCCAACAATCTGATAAGGCCCATAAAACCGAGGCTTCAATTTCTCAGCCCCACTCTGTTTGAGAGATGATTGTCGATAGGGTTGTAATATGAGGTACACAAATTCACCAACCTCAAAACTTCGTTCGACCCTCTTCTTATCAGCGTAGAGCTTTTGCCAGTTTTGAGCACAATGTAAATTTTCCTTGAGGGTTTTCAAGATGTCTTGACATTCTTGAAGCCAATCTCGTGACTTAGGCACATTATTGATATCAAAAGCAAGATCTACAAAGGATAAAGCATCATACCCATATAAGGCCTTAAACGACGTCATATCGATGGACATATGGAAAGTAGTATTATAGCAATACTCGCCCAAATGCAACCAACGAATCCAAGCCTTTTGTTGCCCAACAACATAATTACGAAGATAACCTTCAATCCACTTGTTGACAATTTCTGTTTGACCATCGGTCTGTGGATGGTAACTAGTGTTGTGATGTAATGCTGTATCGGTCAACCTGAATAACTCAGCCCAAAAATTACTCAAAAACCTGCTATCACGATCACTGATTATATTCTTTGGTAGACCATGTAAACGGAATACTTCCTTGAAAAACAATCTGGCAACCTGAACAGCTGTGAATTCTGTAGTGATAGCAAAGAAATGTGCAAATTTTGTTAGTCTATCAACTACCACATAAATACAATCTTTACCTTGAGCTCGTGGTAAACCTGTAATGAAATCCATTGAGAGACTTTCCCATTTCTGATCCGGAATAGGTAAATGCTGCAATAACCCGGCCGGGTAAGAGTGCTCTGCTTTATTCTGCTGACATGTGATACATTCCTTGACGTATTGCAAAACGTCATTTTTGAGCCCTTTCCAGGTGAATCTTTCCCGAATGTGCTTGTAAGTTTTGAAATAACCTGGATGTCCTGCCAAAGGCAAGTCATGAACTGTTTGCAAAATTCTCAGCTTTAACTTAGACTCGGGTACTAAGAAGATTCTATCTTTGTAGTAAATAATATCATTCACAACTTTGTACCTATCGTCTTGAACTTTCCCATCCAATAGATAACAAGCAACGAAGTTCTTAGAATATTCGCCCAACAACAAAGATCTCTAATCAGCTAACACCCCACTTAAAGCATTTAGTTCTGGCCTCTTGGACAAAGCATCAGCTACAACATTGTTCTTACCCTTAACATATTCAATTTCAAAATCATAAGCTTGAATTTTATTGATCCACTTTTGTTGCCTATCATTCAAATCTCTTTGACCAAGGAAATACTTCAGACTATTATGATTAGTTTTAACTATAAATTTGGCTCCCACTAAGTATTGTTTGAATTTAGCTAATGCATGCATAATAGCTAACATTTCCTTGTCATATATGGAATATAGTTTTTCAGCACTAGTGAGTTTCCTGCTTTCAAACACTATTGGATGTTTATTTTGCATTAGCACGGCTCCAATTCCTTTACTTGACACATCACATTCTAATACAAAGGGCTGATCAAAATCTGGTAATGCAAGGACAGGGCAAGAACACATTACCTCCTTGAGTTTGTCAAATACTTGTTGTGACTCTACAGTCCATCTAAATGCCCCTTGTTTGGTAAGATCTGTCAGTGGTGCTCCAAGCTGTGAAAACCCTCTAACAAATCTCTTGTAATAATTGCATAGACCCAAAAAACCTCTTAAATCAAAAAGAGTCCGAGGGGCCGGCCAATGCAGAATAGCCCTGATCTTGTCTTGATGTACCTGCACACCTTTAGCACTGATCGTATGTCCCAAGTATAAAATTTCTGTCATACCAAATTCACATTTAGAAGCTTTTGCATAAAGAGATTGAGACTCCATTATTCCCAAAATTTCATCAATATGTTTTAGGTGTTCTTCCCAAGTTTTGCTGTAAATCAATATATCATCAAAGAAAACGAGCAAGAATTTCCGCAGCTGCTTATTAAAAATATGGTTCATACAAGACTGAAAAGTTGCTGGAGCGTTTGTCAGTCCAAAAGGCATAACCAAAAATTCATAATGACCATAATGACATGGGAAAGCAGTTTTATGAATATCCTGTTCCCTTAACTTAATCTGATGATACCCTGATCTCAAATCAATTTTAGAAAAATACACAGCACCATGTAATTCATCTAACAATTCATCAATGCGAGGAATCAGATACTTGTTTTTTATGGTCTTTTTATTAAGGGCACAGTAATCAATACACATGCGTAAAGTTCCATCTTTCTTTTTGACCAGCACTCTTGAAGATACAAATGGACTGGAACTAGGCCTAATGTGCCCCATATCTAATAACTGCTTAATAGTTTTTTCTATTTCATCTTTGAAAGCCTTAGGATGCCTGTTTGGAGTAGTAATGACCGGTTTTGCTCCTTCCTCCAATTCAATAGTATGTTCAAAACCTCTATAAGGGGGTACACCTGGGGGTATATCACTGAAAACCAATTTATGTGAATCTAGTACTTGCAACAAATCACTTGAATAATGCTTTGATTCAAAACCTGTTACCTGAGTAGAAATCAAGCATTGTGCTGACCACGCAACCTCACTATGACGGAAAATAGCCTCCATCCTTTTAGCAGTAATAATCCTGGGACCACCGTTTGTCATGCCTCTGAGAATCACCTTTTGTCCATCAACTTTGAAAGAAAACTCCATGCGTTTGAAACTCTGAGAATATTTATCCAAGGTTTCCATCCATTGGATTCATAACACCATGTTAGTATCCGCCAAATCAATCACATAAGAATCATCAGTTACTGTATAATTACCCAAAGCAATTTTTCAGTTGTGGAACCTTATGTGTGCTAACTAAATTAGTGCCACCTGCTACTTTCACATCAAAACCTTCATGTTGAACTACCTGTAACCCACGTTGCTTAACAAGAGCAACATCAATAAAATTATGAGTAGATCCACTATCAATTATAACAATAACTCGCTGACCCTGTAACACCCCTCTCACCTTGAAAATGTTGTAATGAGGAATTCCTGTCATAGATGCCATTATACCACCTGCCTGTTTATTTTCTTGTTCAGAAGCAGAAACCATTTGGGAACCCTCTATATTAGGATCAATATTTTCCTCGTCTTCATTATTTGATGTTACTTCGATGTAATGTATTTTTCCTTTTCCCTAACACCTGTGACCTGGTTGCCATGACTCTTTACAATTGAAGCACAATTTGCGTCTCCTAAGTTCATCCCTTTCCTCTTTATCAAATGTGGGTTTTGGAAACGTTTCTTTATTGAAGGGTTGTTTGTCTTTATCTGGTTTTGTAAAAGGACCTTTATTCCAAATTTTCCCCTTTGAGGACGGTTCTAATTCTCTTGCCTTCTTAATAGCCATCTGAAGTGTAGGAGGATTTAAAGATTTTACCCAACCTTTCAAAGAATCAGAAAGTCCATCAATGAAAATAACAATCTTGTGCCTCTCGGAAATTTCAGTGACAAACACAGCCAACTTTTCAAATTCTGTTATATATTGTTCAACTGCCCCTGTTTGTTTTAGTTGTGTTAACTCTTTTAAATGTAGTTCAGGATCTTTGAGTCAAATCTATCAATGAGTCGTTCAGTGAATTCCAAATATGTATCTACCAAATTATGGCCCAAGGTGACCTGCCCATGATGCCACCATTCATGTGCAACTCCATCTAGATGTAATGCTGCGTATTTAATAGCTTCATCCTCCATAGGGTTTAATTGAAAATAGGTGTCTAACTTCTGAACCCATGCCCTGACAGTCGTCTTGCCAATGCCATCAAAGTAAGGTATGGACATCTTCCCTATTTTCCTTTGTAATTCATTATTGTAATTTCTGCCCCTATGAGGCCTATGTTTCATCTTGACATCCATGTACTCCTGAAATGACATGTGAGATCTGAATTCTGCCCCAGCTGCTTCCCAATCATTTAAAATTTCATCTTGTACTTCTCTAGTTGTAGGTTCATGTTCTGGTTGTAAATTTCTAGGAGTGAAATTTGGCAGGGAAGGCTTGGCTGTTGCTGTTCTTTCAGGCTGATTGTTATTTACTGAACGTTCATCCCGACCAGCCTCGTTTCAATTTTGATTTAGATTTTGAGCCATGAATTGAGTCACCAGATTGGTCATCGTATTTATATTATTTTGCATGTCCCGTTGACTTCTTATTAATGCAGCAATTAAATCCCTATTATTTTCTGGCTGCCCCATGTGTTCAAAAATTATTTCTTCTTCTATCTCAGTACGACTTTCCTCAATTGCAAATTGTGGAGTTGTCCTAGAAGGACTGGTCGGGTTTCTATTTTGACATTCTCTGGTATTCTGAAAGTTGTAAAGGGCTGATGGCATATTCTGTAAAGCATATTCTCTATTTTGGACAACACAAACACCCTACAGGCTGGCAAGATTGAAAGCTCTGATACCACTGTGAAGTTCCAGAGTTTAGGAAGTTATTCTTGGTAGAAAACTTAATGGTACTAACTTGATTCACAAATTCAGTGTAATCAAAATGGAGTAGTTTAGCACACTTAGGCAACAATTTCTAGGAACGTTTGTATTTTAAACAATGTAGTTTGTGATGAATGATTCTCAAAGCTAAGACTGAAAAGATATAATACGAATATTGTTTGCTTAGAATAAGAAGAGTTTTAAATTCCAAGATTGCACTTGTTCTCACATTTCATGGTGTTGCTACTGAAGACGTCCCAAGATATCCCTGCACCCCTGATATGCAATGATCTTTCTTGGAGTCACGTCTGCACTCCCCGACATGCAAGGTACTCTGGAGTCACTTGTGTGTCTACTCTGGAATCACCTGTGTCCGTTGGTACTGAGAAAATTTGTGCACCTCCCCTGTGCTGTTTGAGTATGCTGACAGTGTATCCAATACCGTGTCCACCTTGTAATATTTACGGTTGTGCCATCGCAACGTAGTCATCACATGTTTGCCTCCCGCATACGTCCAGGCTTATGTTAATGTATGGTGCTATGCCTTCTGCGTTCACCCAGACTATGATATCGTATGGTGCTATGCCTCCTGCGTTCAGACTATAATAACGTATGGTGCCGTGTGTTGTGTGTTGGCACCCTTGACTGGTATGTGGATGTGTAGTTGCTCTTCCGTGAAATGATTATTCACTCTACACAGCTAGTCACGTAGCCACCGCTGTTACTACCTCCTCCACTAGGCCAGGAACTCTGAGGAAAGGCGATTGCTAATCACATGTGTCTCTCCAAATTCCTTTGTCTTCTTTGCATGATTCGATCTTACACGGAATCATCTTTTATTGATGCCAAAACAGTTTGGGAAAATCCCGTAAAGGAACTATCTAAACGAAATGCCAAGATGACACTCGCTTCCTTCCGTTATTCGAACAAAACACTCGCTTTGCTCCTTGTATTATTCGTGTCCATTATTATTTAATATTAATTTGGAATTAGAAAATTAATATTAAATAAATAATTAACTTTATTCTCTTTGCTTTCTAAAAGCATATTACGTTATTTGGGGACATGACAATCAAACACGCATTAATCTTATCCAATCCTTCCTAGAATGTCATTTAGTTCAATCATTAACACTGGAATAAAAGATTAAAGTCAAAATGTAGAGTTTGATATTAAACAATGGGCATTCTAGGTAACATAATCTGATGGGGACTTGTTAAAGATGTGCACATTCAATATCGATTTTAGGTACTATAGATCTTCAATTGTTTAGATCATACATGGCTAGTTAGTGTTTTTGGGGTGGCCTGGTTTATAGAATTGGGAATGAAATCCCTCAGTCAAGGCTTTTTTGAAACATTTTGAATAATGTAATATTCTATTCCTCATTGTATGATACACTAATGTAATTGTAACTCAGTCATATATTTAAATGAAATAATAATATTATTAAATATTGACAGTCTATCATCTTCAAGCTATACCACAACCACAAAATATAAATCGTATCTAGAAGTCATTGTCATAAATGAGTTTTCCCGTAGTATATCATAGAAATAATCCACCTTTGTTTTTCATTCACATAAAAGTCAATCTTAATGTCGGAGTATATTGGCGACATCTCAACACCCCTAGGATCCCTACAATGCTAAAATAACTTCCAGTAGAGCAAATGGCAAGAATAGCTTGCTTTCATAATTCAAGATTGATTGAATATTACAATGGACATGAAAATGAACTTGAGAAGCCTTGCTTGTAATGTCGATATGTAGCTTTAGGAGATATTTTCCATACCTGCTACAGTCTTCTCTGTTTGATACAGCCATCTCATCTTCAGTTTGCTGGTCCTTCATTCTTTGTGTTGTGTATGATGTTTTATTGAAGACATAAGTTATACTCAGCTGGTAGTCTTCCTTGTATGCCAGTGATTACTCTTCTTGTGTTCTGTTATCTAAAGAGGCCGAATGGACAGCTTATTCTATGGAGGCAACTGAACAGTTCATGTTCTCACCGTATGAGTATTTGAAAAGATATCTCCTTTGCTAAGAGGGAGTGTTCGCGATTGTAGCTGCAGGAGATATCTTTCTTACCTGCGATGGTTGCCTCTACAAATTGGTTCTAATCATTCCTTTTTCTGCGATTTGATTATGTTGCTTTGTATTCATTCAAATGTCTATTCCTATTCTCTGATGCCATCATTACTTACTCTTTCATTTAGGATGGGTGTTTAAGACTTCGAAGAGTCATTCATTTGTATACGAAAGGTTTAAGACAATGAATTGTCTTCCCTTTGATGTTGGAGGATTGAAGACTACGAAGAGTCTTCCGGTTCCAGAAAATGAAAAGACATCTTCTTGCGTAATTGCTCGTTGTTCATTTGTCACGACAAGCAAAGCATGTAGATGCTATTATTTTTGTGTGGAAGCATTTAACATTCTTCAAGTTTTCGGCGATTATTCTGAGATCATTGATTCAAAGGTTGTTTCTGTAGTATTGTTTGGAGACATTGTAAGAACCCCAAATCGGTCCTTAATTGCTGCAGACGTTTATCTCAATTTGTTGTTTGAAAGTTTATGATTTTTTTTGGATTTTCAAGGGTTTTAGAAATAAAAAGCAAATATGCAATAATCTGAAATTCTGAGACTATTCAATTAACTGCTGAAACTTCTATTTATTTTCCAAATGAAATACAAAAGGGAATCAAGACAATCCTTTATTGGAAAATGATTAACAAAGGCAACTACAAAATGCATAAAAAACCTGGGAGAATACACCAGCTGCTGTAGGAACTTCTTTATTTCAACTCTTCAGTGCTGTGGCTGTAAATCTGAAAGAGTATAATGGCTATGACTTATTCCTCCATAAAACTGCAATTAAATACTATCTTCTTCTTCCTGCTGCTGAAACTAATACTGCTGAAGCACAAATAGAGTCTCTGGATGAAACTCTCTGAAATTCCAAATTCACTGGATATTTCACCAGCTCAAATGGATACACACAGAAGAACTATGTTCTTCAATGGCAAAGTTGAAACCCTTCTTAGAGCTCGAAATCATAATGATCAATTTGCAAAAATAACAATGGATGCCTTCTTTCCCTAGCAAGCATAAATAGGCTTTCCAACCCTAAATCGCAATTCCTTGAAAAGCTGTGATTTCTTTCTTCAAGGCATTAAAAATATAATGATTAAATAAATTTAATGATTTAGACTTTGGAAAACATGCCAATAAATTAATACATTAATTTGGCCCCCTTCATGATATTAAGACCCATCACTTAAGTGATTTAATATAAAGTCAATTTACAACTTAATATTAAATCCTTTGCCATTTAATTAATATATAATCACCGAAAACTAAATAACTCCCTCAAAATTGCGAATCTGGCTTAATCATCTGGGACTGGAGTTGGCATAATAATTTCCCATGTGATCAAATAATATTTCTAAAAATAGCAGGGGTCCATCTCTATGACTCTAAAAGTTGCTAAAAATAGCAAAACTCAAACAAATAGAGTCTGAAACCTCTCCATACCAAATCAAGGGTGCTGAGCTCTGCAAAAGTCGAACCATCAGATAAGCATATCTCCTCTGTGCACAAATTGACCCTCTATCCGTCTCTTCTAGCCTACGAGGGTCCAATGATAGGCTAATCAACAGCTAGAATGATGTCTCTAGTTAGAAGGGGACATCACAGTCCGCCCTTCTTGAAATTGCTTGTCCTCAAGCAATCTCAACTCTAGATGTTGTAAAATCTCCTCGCTCTCCCAAGTGGCATCCTCAACCAACATGTCCTTTCATTTCACCAAGTACTCCTTGATAGTGCGCCTCCTCAAGTTTCTCTCCCTAAACTCCAAAATAGCCTCAGGCACTAAAACCAACGTCCCCTCATCATCCAAGGGTGGAAGCATTGTAGAAGGAACAATCTGGTGTCCTAACGCCTTTTTGAGACGTGACACATGAAAAACATTGTGGACTTTACTCTTTGCTGGCAAATCCAACTCATACACCACCTCTCCAACTCTCTTGATCACCCTGAAAGGTCCATAGTATCGTGGCTTTAGTTTCTCGGCACCACTCCTTTCAAGAGTGGATTGGCGGTAAGGCTGTAACATCAAGTACACCATATCCCCTACCTCAAAAATCCGCTTAGTCCTTTTCTGATCCGCATATTGGTTTTGTTGATTATGTGCCTTAGTAATATTCTCCTTAAGAGCCTTTACAATGTCCTGGCTCTCCTGTAACAAGTCTCCAGCATTAGGCACTCTACTGTCGCTCAACAAAAGATCCATGAAATTGGGTGCCTCATACCCATACAATGCCATGAAAGGTGACATCTGAATAGACATGTGATAAGTGGAATTGTAGCAATACTCACATAGGTAAATCCACTTAACCCAAGCCTTCTGCTGCCCTGCTGTGTAGTTCCTGAGGTATCCCTCCACCCATTTGTTAACTATCTCAGTCTGTCCATCCGTTTGGGGGTGGTAGCTAGTACTCGGAGTGAGCTCTGTCCTGCACAATCTGAATAACTCCTGCCAAAAGTGACTCATAAATCTGCTTTCCCGGTCATTGACTATGCTTCGAGGTAAGCCATACAACCTGAATACCTCATGAAAGAACTCTGCCACTTGTGTAGCAGTGTATGTAGCTGTGATCGGAAAGAAGTGGGCAAACTTCGTGAGCCGATCAACAACAACATATATACAGTCTCTACCCTGGGCTCTCGACAATCCTGTGATGAAGTCCATGGACAAACACTCCCACTTCCTATCAGGAATCGGAAGCGGCTGTAGTAAACTAGCTGGGTAAGAGTGTTCCTATTTATTCTGCTGACAAGTAGGACACTCTAACATACTGTAACACCTCAGCTTTGAGCCCTTTCCAAGAAAAGCGCTCACGAATCTACGTGTAGGTTTTATAAAATCCTGGATGTCCTGCCATAGGTGAATCATAATAAACTCTCAACACCATCCTCCTCACCTCTGACCCTGGCACCAAATAAATGTGCCCTTTATAAATGATGAGTTCATTCGCAAGGGTGACATCACTATCCTGAACCGATCCGTCTATGAATCCTGATGCCCATGTATCCTTTGCATACTCTGCAAGGATCAAATGTCTCCAGTCCTCTGATATATTTGTCATCAAGCTCAAGTGGGGTCTTCGTGACAAGGGATCTGCTACTACATTTTGTGTCCCCTTGAAATAGGTAATATCAAAGTCATATGCCTGTAATTTACTTACCCATTTTTGCTGCCTATCATTAAGATCTCCCTGCCCTAGGAAATGTTTCAGACTATTGTGGTCTGTTTTTATGCTGAATTTGCTGCCCATTAAATACTGTCTGAATTTGGCCAAAGCATGCATTATGGCCAACATTTCCTTATCATAAATGCTGAAGCTCCTCTCAGGTCCCCTGAGCTTCCTACTCTCATACACAATTGGGTGCTTGTCTTGCATAAGCACCGCTCCAACGCCCTCACCAGATGCATCACAATGAAGCTCAAATGGCTTACTAAAATTTGGTAATGCTAGCACTAGACAAGAAGTCATCAACTCTTTGAATTTATCAAAACACTCTTGTGCCTCAGGAGTCCACAAGAAAGCCCCCTTTCTCATTAAATTCGTCAAGGGTGCTACATGCCTAGAGTATCCACTAACAAACCTCCTGTAGAACCCACACAACCCCAAAAATCCTCTCAACTGTGTCAGGTTTACTGGAGTAGGCCACTCGACAATAGCACGAATCTTTTCAGGATCCATGCGTACTCCTTGTGCACTGATAATGTGACCTAGATATAATAATTCTGATAATCCCAAATCACATTTAGACTCCTTTGCATACAAGGATTCCCTGCTCAAAATGTTCAACACAGTGTCTAAGTGTCGCACATGCTTATCCCATGTCCTACTATACACCAGGATGTCATCAAAGAAGACTAACACAAATTTTCTCAATTGAGGCTGAAGGACCCTGTTCATCGTGGACTGAAAAGTGGCTGGAGCATTAGTTAGCCCAAATGGCATAACTACAAACTCAAAATGGCCACAATGACACTGAAATGCCGTCTTCTCTATATCCTGTTCTCTGACTCGGATTTGATGATACCCTGATCTCAAATCAA
Organism: Chamaecyparis obtusa; assembly: GCA_027943335.1. NCBI lineage: Eukaryota > Viridiplantae > Streptophyta > Pinopsida > Cupressales > Cupressaceae > Chamaecyparis > Chamaecyparis obtusa. The sequence goes on from BSBK01007932.1 coordinate 217,768, forward strand.
TTTTGGAGAAGAAGCATGCTCCGTGTAACTCATCTAATAACTCATCAATCCGTGGTATGGGGTACCTGTTTTTGATAGTCTTCTTGTTCAGGACCCTGTAATCTATGCACATCCTAAGAGTACCATCCTTCTTCTTCACCAAAACCACAGAAGAAGCAAAAGGAGACTTACTTGGTCTAATGTGCCCCATAGCAAGTAGTTCCTTAATGGTTTTCTCAATCTCATCCTTCAATCTCTTTGGATGTTTGTAGGGTGTAATCATAATGGGTTTGGCACCCTCCTCCAACTCAATGATGTGCTCATTACCTCTATCAGGAGGACTACCTAGTGGAATGTCATTGAACACCTTACTATACTTGATTCTCAACGCCTGTATGTCTGGATGATACTCAGAATGTTGCTGCCCCTGTAATGGCATCAAAGTGCAACGGGCTGCCCACTCAACCTGGTCATGTCTCAGCAAGCTCCCCATGCGTCTGCAAGACATCATCCTAAACTCACTGTCACGGATGGCCTTAAGTATATGTGTTTTTCCATCCGATTGGAACTTCATCTCCATGTCTCTCAAATCGAGAGTGAACACTCCAATGTCATGCAACCAAGTCATACCAAGTACTAGATTTGTGTCACCCATGTTTACAACATAAAAATCAGCTTTGAGTTCAAAGTTATTAATCCTCAGGGGTAGATCTGTAATCTTCCTATCACATTTGAGGACGTAGCCATCAGCTACCCTCACTCTCAGACCCTCAAACTGCTCTGTCTGAATCCCACATCTCTCAACCAGCCTGAAATCAATAAAATTATGAGTGGCACCCATATCGAGCAAGGTGATAACTCGCTGCCTTGCCAATACTCCCCTCATCCTGAATGATCCCTCCTGCTGCACACTGGTGAGTTGGGCCTCCTTAAGTCTACCCTCAGTCTTTTCATCACTTGTAGCCATTTGGTTCAGCTTTTCATCACCCGTGCTTTCCTTTTCTTCAGCTGATTGCTCATTTTCAGATTGCTGGTCTGAATTTTCAGAATCGGAATCCTCATAATAAGCCCACATAACCTTGTTTGCTTTGCCCTTGGGTCTTAAAGGACAATCATGGTTCATGTCATAAGGTCCTTTGCAATAGAAACACAATTTCTTCTTCCGCAAATCATTAAGTGTTTCCTTGTCAAGAGGTGCAAAAGATTTATCTCTATTTTCGGGTTTAAATTCAGTCCTCTCTGGTTTCTTAAAGAATGGCTTATTCTTCCGACTGGAGGAAGCTGCCTTGGGCTGAAATTTATTTACTGGGGCTGCATCCTCCATGCTCCTAGCTTTCTTCATAGCATCATTCAATGTGGAAGGATCAAAAGCCTTTACCCAACCTCTGACTGGTTCGGCTAAGCCTTCAGTAAATATTACTATTAACCTCCTCTCTGATATGTCTGGCACCATAATTGAGGACCGCTGAAACTCATTAATAAAATGCTCTAAGCTCCTTGTCTGTTTGAGCTGTGCTAGGTCTCTAAAGTATACCTCTGGATCTTTCCATTCAAACCTTTCAACCAATCTGTCCACGAAGTCTTGTTAAGAAGTCACTTGGTTGTGCTGAAGAGTGATCAACCCATGATACCACCAATCGTGTGCTACTCCCTCCAAATGTAAGGTGGCATATTTTATTGCCTCAATCTCTGTCATAGGCCTCAACGCTAAGAAGGTATCAAGCTTGTGGATCCAAGCTTGCGCTGTCAATCTACCACTACCATCAAAAGTGGACAAGGAAAGCTTGCCTGTAGCACGCTTTAGTTCATTATTCTGCCCCCTGGGTCTCCTATCCTGTCTGACTGCACGGTAGTGTTCTCTCCTTTGGTTCACAAACCTTTCAAAGGTCATCCTTTCTCGCACATGTGGGGCCAATAGTTCCCACTCATCATTTGTAGCCATAAGGATGTCTGCAAACATTTCATCCCCAACTTCCTCTACTGGATCCTGCACTGGTTCCTCCCTAACAAAGGTAGGACATGTGGGTCTATCCGCTGACCTAGAGTGTGTCCTCTGTGCCCGTGGAGAACCTATAGCACTCCTGTTATCCTCCTGTTCCCTATTCTGCCTGTTAGGTGGATTCATCCGCTCCATCATGATAGCTAGTGCCTGTAATGCTTGGGCCACCTGCTGCTGCCCTGTTGCCATAGTTCTAAAAAACTCTCTGGTTTCTTGGTCTTCATCATTCCTGTTTACCCTGGGTGGGCTACCGTCAGGCCTGTCACCCATGATGACCGATTGTTCTAAAACTTGTTCACCTTCAAGTAAGGCTCTCCTGTGTGTATAATACCTATGTGAACCAACTTGCTCTGGCTGCATGTAATGACTAAATCCTCAGGATTGCAGGATTTAGCTCTGATACCACTGTAAGAACTCCAAATCGGTCCTTAACTGCTGCAAACGTTTATCTCAATTTGTTGTTTGAAAGTTTATGATTTTTTTTGGATTTTCAAGGGTTTTAGAAATAAAAAGCAAATATGCAATAATTTGAAATTCTGAGACTATTCAATTAACTGCTGAAACTTCTATTTATTTTTCAAATGAAATACAAAAGGGAATCAAGACAATCCTTTATTGGAAAATTATTAACAAAGGCAACTACAAAATGCATAAAAAACCTGGGAGAATACACCAGCTGTTGTAGGAACTTATTTATTTCAACTCTTCAGTGCTGTGGCTGTAAATCTGAAAGAGGATAATGGCTGCAACTTATTCCTCCATAAAACTGCAATTAAATACTATCTTCTTCTTCCTGCTGCTGAAACTAATACTGCTGAAGCACAAATAGTCTCTGGATGAAACTCTCTGAAATTCCAAATTCATTGGATATTTCACCAGCTCAAATGGATACACACAGAAGAACTACGTTCTTCAATGGCAAAGCTGAAACCCTTCTTAGAGCTCGAAATCACAATGATCAATTTGCAAAAATAACAATGGATGCCTTCTTTCCCCAACAAGCATAAATAGGCTTTCCAACCCTAAATCGCAATTCCTTGAAAAGCTGTGATTTCTTTTTTCAAGGCATTAAAAATATAATGATTAAATAAATTTAATGATTTAGACTTAAGGAAAACATGCCAATAAATTAATACATTAATTTGGCCCCCTTCATGATATTAAGACCCATCACTTAAGTGATTTAATATAAAGTCAATTTACAACTTAATATTAAATCCTTTGCCATTTAATTAATATATAATCACCGAAAACTGAATAACTCTCTCAAAAATGCGAATCTGGCTTAACTGTCTGGAACTGGAGTTGGCATAATAATTTCCCATGTGATCAAATAATATTTCTAAAAATAGCAGGGGTCCATCTCTATGACTCTAAAAGTTGCTAAAAATAGCAAAACTCAAACAAATAGAGTCTGAAACCTCTCCATACCAAATCGAGATTGCCGAGCTCTGCAAAAGTCGAACCATTAGATAAGCATATCTCCTCTGTACACAAATTGACTCTCTATCTTTCTCTTCTAGCCTACGAGGGTCCAATGATAGGCTAACCAATAGCTAGAATGATGCCTCTAGCTAGAAGGGGACATCACAGACATCCAGTATTGTTCATATTCAGTGTGTATCACTGTACGCAGGATATAGAGTGTGGGTGTTCATTGTTATTATTATGTGCAACATTCATTATGTGTGAAGTTTTTCAATTGCAGGGTCATTTTTGTTGTAAAGGGAGTGCTGTGTATTGATCTTTCAGACTCAGGAATTTGTGAGCATTGTAATATCGAACTGCTACTATTATTATTCAATAAAGCATTTGCTTTTGGTGTGGCTGGGTTTTTCCCCTCAAGTTGGAGGGTTTTCCCAGGGTAACATTTGTGTTTTTGTGTCTTGTGTGATCTATTCTGTATATTGTGTTATTTTTGCTATAAAAACCAACATGGTATCAGAGCAGGGTTTAAATGGATAGAGTTTCTTTGTGCATGAAAGGGGGTCTGAATGATATTCACCAATAGCGTTCATCCTTTTGCTTCGCTCATTTTTTCTCGTCTTCTATACGGTAGTCAAGAGTCTCATATATTTGTCTGGGAGTTTTGAGTCCTCTTGGTTTGAGTTTCTTGATTGTGACCACTGCTAATCATGGGGTGAGCATTAGTGGCGTTGGAATTTTACATTCTTTGCCCGAACTATACCTGTGTGTTGGTGTGAGTTATGTTTGAGCTTGATTCATCAAAATAATTTATTGATTCTTATATTGGAATTGATTAATTTTGTGGAGGTTTAAAGTATTATAGTTGCTTTGAATATTATTGCTCCGACAAATTAAGTGTTGAGGTCTAAGAAGAATTAATGTCAATCTTGAGACTGAGTTTGGGATTGCATCATTTCCTAAATGCTTGATTTATTATTTGCTTTCAGCTTAATGTTTGGCCAGCATAATATTTGAGTTCATTATAATGTTTGCCAACTAAAGTGAAAAACCGAAAAATGCTGAGAGGGGGAGGGGGTGAATCAATATTTTAAAAACTTAAGCAGATAAACAAATCAGAGAATGCACATTCATAGGGAGGAGATGAGACACATAAATTTTCTCTCGTGGAAAATTCAAGATGGGTAAAAAACCACGGCTTCACTAATCAAATGGGCTACAACCCTTTACACTAAGAGCTACAACTCTTCATACACGCTTTACAGAACAGGCTCCAACCTGTTTCCAAAAGGCTACAACTTTTTCTTTGAAGATGATTTTAACAGTACCAAACAATGATAGGCTCTAAGTCTTTACAAGAGGCATAAAGACATTCTTGTCTGACATAGATAAAACTGCAAGGCTGCAAGACAGACTAAAGATTGCATCGAACTTGATACAAATGATTCTTTACGAAATTCTTCTCAAAGGTCATTTGTCACATATCAATTGAAGCTATTTAGGCACTTGCAATTTTTATGAACTGGACACATTCGTTCTTTTAAAGCCTCATTCCATCTCTGTATATTTGTGGTAACTGAGCTCCCACCAAGTATGCGCAGCACGATCCCCTCAAGAAACAACTTGCACCTCTTTTCATACTAACTACCTCATTCTGAAATTCTGCTTACCATTTATATTTCTTCTGATTTTTAGATAAATCACTGTCTCTGTATATGTATATTTTTCATGACGCAAAGCGAAATATTCAAAGCTCGATCACCTCCAGATGAAGAACATTCATGCCTTAATTTTTGATTGAAAGCCTCCCTTTAAAATGAACCATACATCCCCATGCGATACCCAGTCACACCTGTGTATATCCATATATCTTCTTTTAACACTGATAGATAGTTTTTAAAACTGGACCCTCGTTTTTAAAAAATGTTTTTAATATCACCGTGCCTGTTCACGGGAATGAGCATTTCATTTCTTCAACACCCGCAGAGGACTGCTACTCATATTTTTTGTCTTTTTCGAACACAGGCTCACTATACTCAAAACATCACAGCGCATTGCATTTTTTTCAAAGACAAAAGTCTAATTGATCACCTTTCACACCGTTTTTTTTTTTGCTCATACACGCACAGAACAACATGTTAGTGTCTTTGATACGCGTTGTCAGGAAGACGTTTTTCTCATCATCTTTGCACACAGAAAACGGTGATACATTTGATAGGATTCCACTCCTACCGTTTTTAAAAAAAAATGTTACATTTTACTGACTCATGACTATGTGTCGGTCTTCACTGCTTCACTTCTGTGAGTTACGAAAGACACATCTTTAAAACCCAATACCTGGCAATATATGATTTGGTGCTCGTTTTAAATCTGTTGAAAGACAAGAGACAAAAGTCCATACCACCTGCATTTTTAATAACAAAGCACACAACCTATTATAATTTAAACCAAATGCCATGATGCGCATCATTTGGGTAGTAGAAAAACAGTCACCCAAATATGAGAAGAAATTGCTCAAGTCACTTGGCACAGAGGAATCGCGCAGAGCCAAAAAAAAAACGAAACACTACCAAAGGACATTAAATAGCCAAGGAGTATCAGCGATATGCAGAGCTTTACAAATGGACAACATACGGAGGCATCCCAAAGACCAAATGCAGAAAAAACAAATATGCCACTTGTGCGAGTGGAAGCACAGGACATGATTAAACTGAGCTGCAGAAGACAGGATCGAACATAAGCTGGAATAGAGACAACTGGTGCTTGACTAATACAACGCATGAAGACAACCAAAAATCAAATGACCCAAAACTTAACATAAAGTTCTTGAATAATAATTTGCCGTGGGTTTTTTTTTTGGATTAAAGCGACTGCTGGAACATCAAAACAAAGGTACAGGTGGAGTGATGTTCTATATGTGAGAAGCCATTATTACAAGAAACAAAACCGTTGTCTTTGAAGGACATGAAGTGACCTTTGCCGTGAAATGTTTTGCGGGCAATAATTTGAATATTCTGAAGATTGATTATAATAATTGTGCTCTCCTATTGATGCGTCTTGATTATGAGTGTTGCCCATATTTGAAATGAAGTGGCAGAGAAACCCGTGAGACAAGAAGATATAGCTGCAGGCTATTTAGTTCACAACTTTCTTGCATCGGTTTTCATGGTGTTCATCACAGAGTACACATATTTCATTATATTGGGAGTATTTTTCGCGTTTTGGGCAGTGTTCATCTTATATATGTATTCTGTGCAGTGAATGTCCTACAAGGATGTTAAGGATATGCGCCAAGGGATGTAATCATTCAGACATATCATTCTATGCATAGAAAGCTTATTTGGAAGATATCGTTGATGCAGGGGAAGTCTTCTTGAACTATTCGGTCTGGACAAATGTGTAGATAAGTCCTATTATCAAATCTAATATTGTGATTGCTTGAATTTTAAATTGAGATGTTTTATTTATTATATGTCTGTGGATAGATCTGTGACAAGATTATTAATTGATGTTTTTCCTGAATATTCTTAGGTTTGATGTTTTAATATTTATCGCCCAGACTTTCTAGTGTTGACAATTGGAAGTTATATGCATGCAGAGACACTACAATGGTATAATTCTAGACTTATTGAGCAGGCATTATTAAGGGAACTTTGGCAGAATCAAGAGATCCACCACATTGGGCATCTGTGTTGTGTTTACTACTGTATTAGCTACTGAAGATGGAAGCCAGGTCTTATCAATAGAGGCACTATATATTCATCTTGCGCAAGTTCTGGGCAAGAATTTACAGACAATGGACTTGTATTTGGATGTGATTGCAATCTGTGGATTCTTTCTTTGCATTGGGCAAAGCATGTCCAATATATTGCCTGTTTCAAGTGTGCAAATACTCTGCAACGACTTTTCCTTCATATCGGGTTGGAGATTCAGAGTGTAATGTCCCCTTCATATCACTTATCCTAGTTTCCTATTATAATCGTGTATTGGTTTATTCCAAGAACAGATGCATTGCACATGGTCTTAATAGATTGTGTTTGTCCACCTATATGATTGAAAGGTCACACCTTTTCATCAAATTTGGGAGGAGTTGTGACCTTTCATAATTGACCCTCTTTCCAAAAGTCACAACATTTCATAATCATTGTCCTTTCGAAAATTCACAACACTACATAATTACAACTATTTTTGAAGAGTTACAACCATTCATAATTAAAACAATTTCAAAGAGTCACATCCTTTCATCATTGCTATCTTTTAAAAAAGTAACTTGCTTATTTTATTCATATTCCTTTCCTCTTCCATTGATCCTTCTTTAACTCCCTCCTTTTTCTTCTCCTTTTTTTCAAATGAGCTCTCCTCCCTTCTATATCTTATTTTGAAGGAGTCACATCTCTTTATTACATATCTCTTGACCTTTCATTAGATTTAGTTAATTTATATTATATTATTTATTTACTTTTTAATTCTGTGTTTATTGTCATTTATTACTAAATCCTATTTAGAAAGGTAACATACTACAATATTTTCTCTTGTAGTTAATTTTATTTGTTTATTCATTCATTGTAATTTTATTATTATTTATTTTAAATCTTAATTTATTGATAATAGATTATATCATATTATTATTATTTATATTTCATTTAACTATTATTAAAATTTTATCTTAAAATGGGGACATGACACAGAGGGAGCTTGAGTGGTAGATGGAGAGTGTCCCTTGTAGAGGATCAACAAGCTCGTGAAGTAGTGTGGCTTCAAAAGCTCCTTATTTGGTCAAACATTGGAGCCAACTGTAATTTATTGTGATAATCAAGTTTTGTTAAGCTCTTTGTCATTCCAGTGTGAGAATGCTGCCCTTGCTGAGAGGGAGTTTTTGTTGAGAGGGAGTCTCAACATTAGTTGCTCTTTAATGCATATTTCTCTGAGAGGGAGAAATATGAGGTGAAAGCCCTTGAAGATATGTTGGCTCTCTAATGCATATTTCTCTGAGAGGGAGAAATATGAGGTGAAAGCCCTTGAAGAGATGTTGCTCTCTAATGCATATTTCTCTGAGAGGGAGAAATATGAGGTGAAAGCCCTTGAAGAGATGTTGCTCTTTAATGCATATTTCTTTGAGAGGGAAAAATATGAGGGGAAAGCCCTTGAGACATGTTGCTTTCCCACACATGGGAGTAGCAATGGTGGACGTCATGTTGAGAGATTCCATGACGACATCACGTTGAGTGATTCCATGATGGGCACTTGTGTATACGCTTATTTCCATACATGGGAGTAGCCATGGTGGACATCATGCTGAGAGAGATGATATCATGTTGAGTGATTCCGTGATAAGAACTTGTGTTTATGCCCGTACCACACATGGGAGTAGCCATGGTGGACATCATGTTGAGAGATTCCATGATAAGAGCTTATTCTTTCCACACATGTGAGTAGCCATGGTGAATGTCATGTGAGTGAGTCCATGACGTTATCATGTTGAGAGATTCTGCGATAAATTTTTTGTTTTCTTGCAAATCAGTGTAGCCATTGTGAGTGTCATGTTGAGAGATTCCATGACATGAGTATTTGAAAAAAATATCTCCTTTGTTAAGAGGGAGTGTTGGTGATATGTAGCTTTAGGAGATATTTTCCATACTTGCTATAGTCTTCTCTATCTGAGACAACCATCTCATCTTCAGTTTGCTGGTCCTTCATTCTTCGTGCTGTGTATGATGTTTTATTGAAGACATAAGTTATGCTCAGCTGGTCGTCTTCCTTGTATGCCAACGATTACTCTTCTTGTGTTCCGTTACGTTGAATGGACAACTCATTCTATGGAGGCAATTGAACGGTTCATGTTCTCACCGTATGAGTTATTGAAGAGTCACTTTCTATTATGTAACGTGGTCGGTTGTACTTGGCATGACAACTACTTGAGGTCAATGAAGGGTTATGTGTTGTGGCATCTCTTGTGTAGTAACGACAGACTCTTCATTGTCATAGAGAATGAGGAGTCCACTCTTTCTTGTGTTTTTCACCGTTTATTGTACTATTTGATTAATTTTGGTGTCATGGCGTAAGGTTATAGTTTTTCTTTGAGCAGAGATGATAGTAGCATATTACTTGCTGTGTGATAGAGTTTAGTACTGGCCATGTTTTATCTGAGAGCAATTGAGTACTGCGAGTGATCATTATTTTGTTCATTTGCAAAGAAGCTCTTTTGTCAGCACTGTAATATCGAACTGCTACTGTTATTATTCAATAAAGTATTTGCTTTTGGTGTGGCTGAGTTTTTCCCTCAAGTTGGAGGGTTTTCCCAGGGTAACATTTGTGTTTTTGTGTCTTGTGTGATCTATTTTGTATATTGTGTTATTTCTGCTATAAAAACCAACACTCAACACCCCCAGGACCCCTGATCCCTACAATGCTAAAATAACTTCCACTAGAGCAAATGGCAAGAATAGCTTGCTTTCATAATGCAAGATTGATTGAATATTACAATGGACATGAAAATGTACATGAGAGGCCTTGCTTGTAAAGGCAAGGTGAGAGGCATGATTAGACAAGATGTTGACATGTGTCTTAATCCTATGCAATGTGCCAACTAAATTGTTGACCTAGGTAACTAGAAGTAGTGTCACGAGATAAGATCACGTGGCAACCAATCAATCTTCCAAAAGGGCACTGTTGAGGTGGATGTTACTCACACATCACAATAGAATTCTAAACAAGAGAATCTATCTCTCTTGAAAGATTAAGTGTTTGCTAGTACCAAGGTTTGGGAATGTCAGGTCTTGATGCACTACGTTCACTCAGGGTGGTTGTTTAGTACTATTTAAGGAGAGGCACAAGAATTCTTCTGATAGGCTCGACATTAATCATTTATTATTGGAGACACATTCATCAAAGCTAATCCCATTCAATGCAAAATTCTATTCCACTCAATCTTTAATAAAAGAAACATCAAAAGATTTAGAGTTGAAGGGAATTCTAAATTGTTCTAATCCACAGTTTTCAAAGTCTTAGCAGGTATATTCCAATAAAATTGAGAATTTGTAATGTCCCCTTAGGGCCTGTTTGGTTGCTGGAATTGACTTGGAATTGGAAAACGGGAATTGGTGAATTGGTATAGGCCAATTCTAATTTTGGTCCAAAATGACCATTCTGCCAATCCACCTCAGAATTCGGTATTAGAATAAAAAGCTTCGATGTGGTCCTTTATCCAATACCTCATTTTAAATTTATATCTTCAATATCTCATAAAGTCACATCTTTTCATGTTTGCACCCCTTTTTACTCATGGGTCGGCTATTACTTTTATTTAACTTAATCTTTTCGTTGTATAAGATTGCCACCCTAGCTGTCTTTATTAATAATAAATATTTTGCTGATTTTGCTAATGCTTCAATATGAGTCGGCCAAGATATTAATTTAATTCAACTTTTCCCTAATACTTGGTTGGCTCCCAATTAAATAAATCGCTGAAAACTCTTCTTTATTCTAGGTCAGCCTTCAATATGTAATCGCCTTAGTCTTATTTATGTGAACATAGATTCTGTTTTATTCTTAGTTCAGGGGCTTGACAGAATCAAAGGGCAAACAAATTCATATTTAACTAGAAAATGATCACATCTCAGTATAAACTTGTGCAATCTTTCAAAGATAATCTACTGAATTAGAAATTAAGCAAAACACACAATTTTTGTGTAGCACTTTGTATTTCCAAAACTTAAATAGATCAACAACGTCTCATAATATGTTAGGGTTGTTAATATTTTCAGACTTTGAAAGGAAAATTCAAACTATAGACGATCTTTCAAAACTAAGATTTAGGCCCTAACAAAATATTGATAAGTAAAGAATAGATAATACCCGGTTATGCTGTAGAATCTCCTTGTTGATTCCTTCAAGTTGATATGATTCAACCTCTTAAGTTTGCTTCGGATTTGTCCTCCAAATCTGCTATGAATTGTGCCTCTATGTCTGTTATATCTTACTCTTCAAGTCTGCTTTAGATCGCTCCGTAGGTCTGCAATAAATCGCTCCTCAAGTCTGCTCTAGATCACTCCTGAAGTCTGCCCTAGGTCTGCTATAATTCGCTCCAAGTCTGCTGCAATATTTAGTATGAAATATATTTGTCTGGATCAGATTAGTATGTATATGTGACTGCTGCTCACTGCTGCTAAGGTGCGAAATTAAGGCAGTATGTTATGTTTTTGATACTTCCTTAAGTCACACCATTACCTTATATTTATATGTAGAAAGGGGGGGCGACATCTCAAATATGCAAGGCAGCCGACTTGCATAAGCAAGTTGGCCTTTATCAAATGCTGTTTACATTGACACCAAGTCGTCCCTCCTTGTCATTATTATATTTATTATGCAAGTCATCTTTACTTGCCAAATAAACATAAACATTCATATGCAAGTCGTCCCTTCTAGGATAATTCAATAAGGTTTCTTTAGGATTTAATGCAAGCATTATGAGATGTGATTATCTATTATTATTCTCAGTATTTTTGATCTTACCGAGAAGACCACAAATACTAACAAGGGTGACCTTATATGCTCCTCTATTATATCTTGTTGTAAAGAGAATATACTAATTTGAAGTCAGATAATGAAAAGAAACCAAGAAACCAAATCTAGGAGGTGTTAAGCCTTCTTGATTGTTCAAGTCTACAATTTCTAATGTTTAAAATGACAATAGCTTTACAATTTATAGGCACCAAGCCCTTGCAAAATGACAAAATAACTATAGCTGGCAAAAGATCAATCCTATATGTGTTAAATCATTAACTATATGCAAAGGGTGGCGATTTTTGGAGCTATTGCTTGTAAAGTAGTTTAGATATGTGTTTTTTCTCCTAAAGCCCGTTATAAACCAAAGGTGACGATTTTGAGAGGCTTTACATATTTTAAAAGCCAATACATGACTTGTGTTTTTGCTTTCATAAGCCCACTATTATACATAGACAACGATTTTGAAGGTCATTGCATGTTTTAAAACACATGCAATCATTTACCAAAAGCCTGTTATGACCCCAAACGACATTTTTTGAGGCATGTGTTATGACTTTTAAAGCCTGTATAGGGCATTATGAGCTGTGGTTTTTAAAGCATTTACACATAGGAAATTGTTATGTGCCTGCTTATTCTCTTTTCATAATTTCTTGCAAAAACCGACATTAGTACAAAATATTACACAATATTTACAAGACTCATACTCTACTCTAAGTTAGTAAGGGGGGGATTTGATTCTTAAGGCTGCCTCTAGGTCGGGCTTCACAGAATTCCTTATTCTCGGCTTGAAGGATATAAGATCCACTCTAAGCAATCGGGCTATCGACACGTCATCCCATAGAGCACTGCCCATAAGAATTTCTTGAAAGCAATAAATGCTATCCAAGCCTACACATATGCATATGATTGACTTTAGTATATATACTGCCTACGTGAGATTATAACAATCTCGAGACTAAGGAAACTATAACAATTTCCTCTAGCCCCCTCCAGATATGGGGATCCATCTCTAATGAACATAAGATTCATTTTATATGGAATCCATATCATCATCTATGGTGGACATAAAAATGTACAAACATTAATGTTAATTATGTAACCATAATTTTAGATTTATTCATAAAGAAATCCGGAAGTACTCAAATGCATATAATAAATATGTAAGTCCTATATATATATAAATTATTGTTTATGAAAATAGAAATATATATATATATATAATATTTATATTACAAATTAATGTTTATGAAAGTAGAATTAAAATTAATGTTTATGAAAATAGAATTATATATATATATATAATTAATTAAGAAATAATTTTATTCAATTAAACTATCATACCAATGTTGAATTTGTTTTAATATTTTGCAGATCCCTGTTTTCCTCCTTATGTCTTTATCTTTTTCGGTGTTTTTAAATTCTTATGAATATTGGTCTATTATTGCGCTAAATTTGATAAGCGAGCACACCGTTTTCACAGCGTCCGACACCCACATACGTTACATGATACTGTTTATTACTGCAGTTTCGTTTTTTCTAAAAACATCCATTCTTCAAACAGCCACTGTCGCTTGTCAGTTATTCCCCAAACACATGGCATTATAGGTGAGCTTGAATCTGGTGCCAGTGGTTACACCACTGCAGAAGACCATCCACTGTGACACTTTTTTCATTCATATGCATGCCAAAAAGAAACTGATTCGTGCAATACTTGCTGCAGTTTGTGTCTACCAACCATGTGACAGAAACGCCTATACGAAGAGCACACTCGGCAGCTCCAGAAACAAGTAGAATTGTTTTGATAGAGAACTGATATTGCGCAGGTGTCATAGCGAGTTTGAGGTGTTCACAGCTAATTAAATTCTATGCCCGCCTTTCTAAAAAATCGAATGTCATGGGAACAGAACACTTGTTGCTGCCAAAGCACCTTAAGAACTCACTGGTCTGCAGAAGAAAGACGATATAAACACAGACATCAATGACAGAAACTTAACAGACATGGCCCTTCGATCCTATACATATTGGAGGCTGTTCTCATTCTTGGCAAGGTACAGAAATCGATAAGTGCAAAGCTAAGATTCAGCAGTTCCTCATAAATATATCTCAGCGACTTTACATTATCTCAGATCGATATTGACTCAGTCATCTCTCAGCGACATTATATATTATCACAGATCAATATTGATTAATAGGGAATTAATATTGTTATTATATATCTCAGATTGATATCGGTATTGAGATTATAGCTGATCGTTATCAATTCATATTAAATTGATATTGATATATATCTAAGTTTTATTTTTTGATATTGTGTTCAACAAAGGACATTGAACAGTGTATTGTTCGATCTGCATTAAATAAGCATATACATCTGCAGAATAGTGATTAAAATTAAAATTCCTATAACATATAAATCTGATCAAAACTTAACATTGTATTAGAGCTAGCCTAAGCAAGATCCGATCAGATTTATAAGGAAAAATAAACTAACTACCATTAAATTCTCTAGAATTTCATATTCAGCAAAATGGTGAATGGTATTAGATTTGAGGACCGAGTTGAAGGAGCTGTAAATTTTGTATCTTGGAAATTTAGAATCATGCTTGCTCTAAGAGAATATGATTTAAACACATTTGTGGAGAAGGCAATACCTGTACTTAATGCCACCTTTCTTACTCTTACTCTCTTTGTCTGTATTCATCTCTACCTCTTCTTTCTCTCTCTCCCCTATTTCTAGACATGTCTTCCACCCTCTCCCTCTCTGTCTTCTTAGACCTTTATATCTATATCCCTTTGTCCCTTTATCTCTATCTCTTCTTGTTTCTTCTTCCATCTCTCCCTTTATCTCTATATGATTATTATCTCTCTGTATATCTCTACCCCCATACCTCTCTCTACTAATTAACCTCGTGTATAGCACAAATATATACAAAAATTAGACCAAAAACTTTCCTACTTGACCTTCCACACCTCTTCTGCACACACATTGCACACCAAGGTGTGATTGCTTAGTCATTAGATTCAATAGATGTATTGATCAACGGTCATTGTTTATTCTGAGATGTATATAATTACCGATGTTAATGATTTTGTGGTCAATTATGAACATTCACGAATTTCCCCTTTTCTGTTCTGTCTTATTTTTTTAAGATGCCTTATAGAATGTTTATGGTGTTGATCAGTATTTAGCTTTACATTACTTAGTTTTCAGTAGTGCCATGGAGTGTTTATGGTATTGGTAAGTACTGAGCATTTAGTTGCATCGAGTCTTTACTTGTTGGGCAGTTTTGAGTATTATATTCTTTCTTTTCCCATTCAATATCTTTGTTGTTACTGTTTATATGACTGTATTCTTTATTACATTCTTTTTTGTTACTGTTTATATGACTTTATTCTTTTTACATTCTTTTTTGTATTCTTGTTGTTA
This sequence comes from Chamaecyparis obtusa, assembly GCA_027943335.1. Taxonomy (NCBI): domain Eukaryota; kingdom Viridiplantae; phylum Streptophyta; class Pinopsida; order Cupressales; family Cupressaceae; genus Chamaecyparis; species Chamaecyparis obtusa. Next base: position 233,103 of record BSBK01007932.1, read on the forward strand.
CTGTTTATATGACTGTGTTCTTTGTTGTTACTGTTTATATTTACATTCTTTTGCCATTGACTGTATTCTTTTTTATGGCGAGTCTCTCAAAACTATATATAAGATATATTGCATTATTTTCTATTTTCAGATGATTATGGAAAAGAAGTTTCAGCCCGTCATTATTTTCAGTTTTAGTCGCCGTGAATGCGAACAGCATGCTCTCTCTATAATGTCTAAGCTTGACTTCAATTCTGAGGAAGAGAAACAAGATGTGGAGGAAGTTTTTAAAAATGCAATACTATGCCTTAATGAGGAAGACAGAAATCTTCCAGCTGTGGAATTAATGCTTCCACTGCTGAAAAGGGGCATTGCAGTACATCATTCAGGTCTTTTACCAATTATTAAAGAGTTGGTTGAGCTTCTTTTTCAGGAAGGGCTGGTAAAAGCTCTTTTTGCCACAGAAACGGTAAGATTTTTTAGTTTGAGATTTTCTTTCCACTTCAGGCCTATGAGGTGCATATGATTTGTTGTATATCTAAATTCTTCATGGGTATATTCTATTGTGTGTTGTATATTGAGCGGACTTGAAGCTGTACCATAAATTTATTGAAATCATTCTACATATCAACTGATGTATTTGGTGCAGACTTAACTTGTATGCCTCTTGATTGGTATGTAGGTTTTGTTGTCTTATTAAATGATTGGGATTTATTGCTTTTTGGTTATTGGTGGAACAGTTTGCAATGGGACTCAATATGCCTGCAAAGACTGTGGTGTTTACACAGCTTAGAAAATTCGATGGCGATAACCATCGTTGGATGACTTCTGGAGAATATATACAGGTTCTGTTATTTAAATTTTAAAGATCTCTTAGCTCTAAAATAGACAATATATGCTAGAATGTTTCAAAGGCAAGATGGAAGCTTCTTTACTTAACCTCATAAATGCTCGTTAGCTAGCTTGTCCTCTTAATGGAGGTTACCAACTTAGTTGTTTTTTCAAACAATTAACAGATGAGTGGCAGAGCTGGAAGACGGGGAAAGGATGAACGTGGCATCTCTATTATCATTGTTGATGAACAGGTAAAGTTTCTGTTGTCATTTGGTGCTTTTTTAAGGTTATTATTTAAGTTTTAATGCTGTAAGGTTTTGTAATTCTTGATTGGAGAAAAACTAGAAGGATACAGTCTCTGTTGTCATTTGGTGCCTTTTTTCAAGTTAAGTATTTAAAGTTTTATGCTGTAAGGTTTTGTAATTCTTGATTACAGAAAAACTAGAAGGATACATATATTACTTGAGCATTGATATACTTTGAGATCATTGCTAGATAATGGATAATATGAGAGGTGGAATATATGGTTGATATAGCCAAGAGAAAATATTTTGTTACTTATTTGAAAGTTGGGATGTTTTACCAGTTAGTGCATCAAATGATTATGCCTGATTAATTTAAATTGTTTCTTAATGACATGTTTCCCTATAGTTGTCCCTTGCAGATTGATATTGTTCAAGTCATGCACTTCTACGGTTTTTTAAATACTTTTGATGATGGATTGCAGCATTGTGCAGGGTCTGTTGCTGTTGTTCAACAATTGTGTTGAGCATCAAGTAACATTTTAGGTTCACTAATTTTAACAAAAGCCATAATCTTTAAGATTTTAAGTGTACACTACCATCAGACACAATGATCCATATTTTTTAAGCATTCGTGATTAAGTTGCTGAAGTGAATACGAGTATGAGTACAGGCACATGGGTATGTTACATTGATGCAACAAAATTTTTGGAGATTGTTGCCTACATTCGTGTATGCTTATACAAAAAACGTTAAAAATATATAAATATATACATATTTGCAATCTACATAGAAAATACAATAATAAATTATTAATATAAAATTAATACCTAATATATTATTTATTATTAAACATTTACTTTTATTATTAAATTGCCGGTACGGGTATGGGCACAGGTATGGCTACAAGAACCTAGTGCTTGGGTATGGGCAATTTATTTTTGCCCTTGGGTATGTTCATGCACACAGAGAGTCATATACAGAATTGTAAAACTAAATACATTTGATAGTATGATACTTAATCATTGATCAATGCTAAATGCCAATTGATAGTTCAAAATTTCAATATATTGTCATATCAATATAATATATATCATATATGTTCAAGGTCACAATTGAAATGAAAATCATTGCAATTACAAAATTTACAACAAAAAATAATAATTGTCTTCTATCTTCATCAATCAGTGAAAGTGTTTTGTTTTACGGGGAGTTGATGGTTAAAGGGCTGTCTTAGGATTTTTTTGCCCCCAAAAAGGTTGAAAAGTTGTTTTAAAAAAAATAAATTAATTGTGCACTTTTTTAAGGGCTTGAGCGTGGGTCCACCTTAAGTATGCCCTACTGCACCCAGGGTACACCCTCGCACCTCGGGTATGTTGTGTGTATGCAACTGCACACCTAGAGTGTACCTAGTGCGCTTGGGGTGTACCTTGGGCACACCCAGATGTACCCCAAGCATACATGTATCTGAACGAACCAGTTATAGGTGTGCAGGGCTTGGGGTATGAACCCAGTAACGTAGTTTTATTATGAACCCAGTAACGTAGTTTTATTATGTATAAATTAAACTATAAACATTAAAATAATAAATACAAATTAATCTATTATATATTACATATATTTTTTTTATGAGTAAAAGGCCGAGGCCATATCAATTATATTAATAAAGAGAGTTACAAGTCTCCGTTCAAACGGGCACTGGTAGGAAAGAACAGAGAAGAAAACCTCTAGTCTTGCCTGGGACGTAAGTCCTACACATGAATACAAGAATAAAAGGGGCATACCCCAGTTTTCAGATTTTGATGAAGGGCATACCCTTCTTTACATTTGAATCCATAGCAGTCATCTTTCCCTCATAAATTCTTTTTGGTTATTTTGAGTCTGTATACATGTACCCTTAACACAGTTGGGGTCTTAGAAAGGCATTCCTTCCTTTACAGATTTGTTTATACAATTAAAAGTTCCTTTAGTTCGAGTTTTGCCAAGGAGTTAAAAGAATCCTGATGTGTATCTGCAATTTATTAGATACCCCTTTCCGAACCTTGTTTCGAGTTTGACTAAATTTCGTTCTTAATTTCTGAGTTCCTTCTTGATTCTCTGCAACATCAAAAACTCCAAGCTCACATGTAGACGTTAGTCTTCAAATAATAATAACCAGTCTATAATCTAGAAGTCTTAACTTTTACCTCTTATTTCTTTAAAGATAGTTTAATTTGTTTCCATTTGAGTTAAATATTCTAATATTTATTTGTTAAATCTTTATTTTGGTGGACTTATTAACACTGGATTAAATTATTGATGTTTCTTTTATGGTATTATGTTAGAAGCTTGTATGTCTTTTGAACTGTTTAGGGAACTATTTATAATCGTTCTCCTGTCTAAAGCATGATTTAAATGTTCCTATCTCTTCCTTGTTCGAGATTGTTCCATACTCCTAGGATTATGATTTAAACGAATATATAGAAGTGATTAATGAGGACCTGCTGGTGATGTTTGTTAGAGTCTTTTACTGATCTAAGACATATTTATAGATTTTAGAAGTTGATTGATTTAGCATAATTAGTGTGGATTGAGCAACTATTACGCTATACAACAGAAGTGATTGGGAGAGAATATAAACCAACTACACTTGGGGACAGTGAGACTTAATCAGGGATGAAACAGGGGAGCTCCTATCAAGCTATAATCCTCTGTAGATTAACCTTATTGGTTAGTGATGGAGAGTTTCTTAGGTGTCTTCATGGATAAATGCACAACTTTTCTACATATAATTTACAGGTCTTTTGGGGACATACAATTGCATGATAAGCTCGCCAATAATCTCCAACTGTTATTTGATAATCTCTAAGTGAACGAACTTAGATAGGTTCAAGAAGACAAGTGAGATTAGGAATTAACACCTGTCCAAAACAATTCATGAATTTAGGAGAGTGCAATGGTAGCTTATAAGGTTTATCCATTGGGATTGGAGGGAGTTTTAACAGAGCACAGTTGCCTTAATATTTAATACAGAATTAGTTTAAACTTTCTCCCATAGCCATTTCCATAGATGTTTGAAGCCCTAATATTTATTGTTGATATCTTGTTCAGAGGTGGAGTCCACAATTTTCCTTTGGCGATTTATTTAGGAGCCTTATATTAAGAAATAGAGCACCTAATCTATTCAGGCCAATCCATAATTTAAGTCAATTCAGTAAAAGGTGTTTCTAAATTTGTCTTTATTATACAGTAGAGTGATAAAGTGACCACTAAACAGTCGATCAAGTAATAAGCTTGATAAGACTCTATTAGCGGAGCAGAAGACCTGGAAGATTAGTTTTTGGAGGGTTTTGATGGTTACTTTACATTATTACTGTCTTAATCAAAAAACAGATGATACCCTGTTATGATAAAAGGTGACCATTTTCTTTATGATTTGTTATTCCAATGACAATACTCCCGTTTCAAAATGATCTGCAAACTATCTAACAAATCCATACGTTTAGGGTTTACTGCAAGTAAGCCTACTACTCTTTGATCATTATTATGATATTTGTTTGAATGTTATCATTGTGATGTTTGCTTTCAATAATGGTTACCAGGCTTTCTAACTGTCAGGATTATCATATCCAAATATCATCTTCTATTGGTTGAGATCATACAAGACATTGTCATACAATGATTGCTAGAGTCTGGTTTAATAATTTGGATTAGAAGTATCCCTAATTACCTTTATGGATGTTTTAGTGTTATTTATAGATTATTGTAGAGTTTAACATCTTCTTCATCCGCTCCCTTGTTAGCTAAATTGTCTGCCTCCTTATTCCCCTCGCGATAGATGTGCTGAATCCTGATTTCCTCAAACTTGTCCATGATTATTAGTGCATATTTGAGCTTGGAGTTAATTCTCCAGTTTGGGGTGCTTCTTTTCCTTACCACATTTAATATTATCTGGGAGTTTCCTTCAATGATTACCTTTTTGATGCCTAGTTCTATTATATATTATTTTTAACATATTAATATTAATTACAAAATAATATATTCTTCATATGATAAATTATAAATTTAATAACCAAATTTTACATTATTATTTAAGTTTAAATGTTGACACTTTAAATTAAAATTATTAAAAAATTAAAATAAATTATAAATTTATATTTTACAATATAAATGTGAAACAACAAACATTGAAAACAAAAGAATTTTTTTTTTTGGATTTTTTTTTAAAAACTGGAAAAAATAGATATGAGGCTCTTTAATCATTTATGTTCTGAACTTTGAGATTTTTAATTCTAATTTCTAAACTTCACTTTTGAGATTGGAACGAAACAAAAATTGCACGACTTAGAAACCACTAGCAAGACCTAGAAAATTGCATGACCTAGATACGAGACTCTTTAATCATTTATGTTTAGAATTTTGAGATTTTTAATTCTAATTTCTAAACTTCGCTTTTGAGATTGGAACAAAACAAAAATTGCGCGACCTAGAAACCACTAGTGCATGTGCCTCCTGCTATCTATGAACAGCGACTTTGTCTTCTTTTTGAATCCACATGCAAAAATCGCATTTACTGAAAGGGAAAAATCACATTTACAGCAATCAGCCATAATCCACGCAAAATGAGAAGAAAACAAAAACAAACAATTTGTTTACGGGTTAGGTAATAGGTTTTTTAAAACAAGGTTGCACGAAGATAGGGGCACTTGGAGACTGGTTATTGTACTGGTATGACTTTTTTTCCAAAATAGGAGACGGGTGCTTGGTGATGCCATTGTTTTAATATAATTTAATATTTTATAGTAAATCTTAAAATATAGTGGACTGTGAGACTGTAACACCAATATCCCCCTACTGATGCTGAAATTGTCACTCATTTCCATTGTTGCAGTCACTCTGAAATTCTCAACATTCGACATGGCATCCAAAACCATTAAATCTTTCACCATTGAACCCTGCAAAGTCTCCACGGAAGTCTCCAAGATGGGTGATGCGTCCTAGGCGTTCGGGGAGGCATCTTCGTGCGACCCTGTTTTTATGGCATTCAAAAGTGAAAAAGTTCAAAATTTGCATCAATAGTTGGAATCATCAGGATTCTGCCAAAAATTTTGGAAAGCGTTTTAAGCCCTATAATATCAAATCCTGTTGCATTCCATAGCAATTCCAAGTTGTACGCGATTTTGGGGTGTACAGAACCTTGGATCGGCAGGCAATTCCACTGATTTGGTAACATAGAAAAAAGACAATAAAAATCTGTTATGATACGATCAATTTATGGAACAGCCGCTTCTCTCATTTGAGTTAGTCAAAATTGAGGAGATAACTAATCTTTGAAGTATAAAGGGAAGAGTCAATCAGAAGCCAAAATTTAGTGAAAGTATCATCTATTTGCTTCAATTATGTTAAGGTATAGCTTCATTCGTATTATATATATATATATATATATATATATATATATATATTATAGTATACAATGATTATAAAGAAGAGTTGTGATTATATTATTATTATCTTATTATCATTATTATATTGATGAAATATAATAATGATAATAACATAGCAATATATATTAATATCACATTGGAATAAATCGAACCATGTTCGATGTTTATATTAATATGCAAAGTATCGACTAATAAGTCGATGTGATTAATAAACTTAATGATTCGGTTTTGATTGACTGCAGTCATTACATAAATTAGTCGCTTATGCATTAACATAAGCGACTGTTGTTAACAGTCGCTTATGCTAATGCATCAGCGACTTAAGAGTCATGTTCATTCAAATATGGAAAGGCACATCTGTTAACGTGACTGTTGCAAAGAATACTTATATGCTATGATCACAGATTGTAAGAACAATCAATTACCACGGCATAGCTTCTTCAATCTGCGATCACAGCATAACAAGTATCTCAGTATAATATATATACAGTCATTATATATATAACCAGATATTATATATTACAGCAGAAAATATATTCCCAGATCTTATTTTCCTTAACATGGTATTAGAGCCAAGTTAAAGGGAATTAAATTCTGAATTATTATTTGATTGGAATACAAAATAAAATTATTACTTAAAAGAAAAGAGTCATCACAAATTATTAAAAATGACCACCGGAATCAGGATGGAAGACAGATTGGAAGGAGCATCAAATTTTCTATCATGGAAAATCAGAATCACCACACTATTGCAAGAACTAGAATTAGAATCATTCATAGAAGTGGAAAAAGAAATGCCTACAGACGAAGCAGAGAAAACAACTTGGAAAAGGAGGAACAATAAAGTCAAGAAATTAATTGTTGATTCAGTTAAAGATTCTATTCTCCCAAGTATAGCAAGATTAACAATAGCATATGAGGTCTTCAAGAAAATTCAAGAATCATATGAAATAAACAATACAAGTCGGATATTAACCTTGAAAGAACAACTATTGTCAATAAAGATGAATAAAGGGGAAACAGTTACATCTTATTTCCTAAGAATTGCTGAAATTCGAGATCAACAATTCTCTATTGGTAACAATGTAGAAGACATAGAATTATCTCTAATAGCACTAAGGGGATTACCAACATCTTGGGAGAATTTCATTCAATGTATAAGCACTCGTCCACCCTTACCAAAATTTGATCAACTTAAAAACGATTGCACTCAAGAAGAATCAAGACTCATTACCAGAGGACTAAGTTTAAAGAAAGAGGGAGAAACACAAGCTCTCACAACAAAAAGAGAAAATCCTTCAAAAGAAAGAGGGGATTCAAAAGAGATTTTTCTAAAATCCAATGTTACAAATGTGATAAATATGGGCACACTCATCGACATTGTCCTCAAAGACAAAAGACTCAAGCCATTGTAGCTGAAGCAAAAGAAATTCCACTTTTCTTTACAGCTCTCTCAAGTGAACTAAATTCAAATAATAGAACTTGGATAATTGATTGTGGTGCATCAAGACATATAACTGGATTCAAAAATCAGTTTGAAAGACTTGAAAATTATTCAACCGAAGAAGTAACTATTGGGGATAACTCCACCTATCCAGTAAAAGGAATAGGGACCTGTACTATCAAGATAAAGAATGGAGTATCCTAACAACTTAAAGATGTTCTATTTGTACCTGGAATCAAAAGAAACTTAGTTTCTATATCAAGACTAGCAAATCAAGGGTTTCGTGTCACCTTTAATGAAGACAAAGCTCTACTATGGCCTAAAAATTCAAATATGAAAAATGCCACAATTATAGGGACAAGAGATGGTAGTTTATACAAACTATGTAATGAACAGAAAGTTGCACTAACTCATGAAATTACAAACCACAGTGAATTATGGCATAAGAGTTTGGGACATCTAAGATATAATGCTCTACCTATGATAAACAAAATTACTACGGGTCTTCCACACTTTAAAAATAATCATCTTGGCATTTGCAAAGGTTGTGCACTAGGGAAGAATATAAAAGGATCATTCCCTACAAGTGAGCACAAATCTAAAGTAATCTTAGAATTGATCCATACTGACTTATGTGGACCCATGTCAACACCTTCATTAACAGGATCACTATACCATATTATTTTTGTTGATGACTATTCTCGGAAAACTTTGATATACTTTCTTAAGGTTAAAGAATCAAGTGAGGTACTATCTAAATTCAGAGAATTTAAAGCGTTAGTAGAAAATCAAACAGACAAAAGAATAAAAGTATTAAGATCTGATAATGGAGGTGAATACAAATCTGACATATTTAAAGAGTTCTGTAATTCTGTTGGGATTAAGAGGGAGTATACTGTGCCATATAATCCTCAACAAAACGGAGTAGCAGAAAGGAAGAATAGATCCATAATCGAAGCAGCAAAAGCCATGATGCTTGATCAAAACCTTCATACTTCTTTTTGGGCAGAAGCTTCAAATACAACGGTATATATTCAAAATCGGTGTCCACACTCCATACTAGAAAATATAACACCAGAAGAAGCATTCGCAAGGATCAAACCAGATCTAAGTCATCTCAGGATATTTGGATGTCCTGTATATATTCATGTACCTAAAGAAAAGAGGACTAAACTACAACCATCAGGTAGGAGAGGCATTCTTGTTGGTTATAGTGAAAGCACTAAAGGGTATCGAATCTACATTCCAGGACAAAAGTCTGTTGAGATGAGTAGAGATGTAAAATTTGATGAAAATAGCACATTTAAAAACTTTGAAGAGGATAACATCCCGGAGATAGAAGAAGATCTCACTGCTGAATTTGACATGAAAGATTTAGGACTCTTACATTATTTCTTAGGGTTAGAAGTGTTTCAAAAGAAAGACTATATTTTGCTAAATCAACAAAAGTACACTATTGATATTCTAACCAGGTTTGGAATGATGGAATGTAAGCCCTTATCCACACCTATGGAAACAAATTTGCACAAACTCAAAGTTGAAGTAGAAGAGTCTGAACCCACCGATCCTACGTTGTATAGAGAAATTGTTGGATCCCTTATGCACTTGGTCAACACTAGACCTGACATCTGCTATGCAACTAATGTAGTGAGTCACTTTATGTGTGAGCCCAAGAAAATACACTTAATGGCAGCTAAGCACATTCTAAGATATTTACGAGGCTCTATTGGATTCGGGCTAAAGTATGAAAAGGTAGAAATCAATCTTCAAGGGTATTCTGATTCTGATTGGGCTGGAAGTACTACTGATCGGAAAAGCACTACAGGGTGTTGTTTTAGTCTTGGTTCAGCTATGATCTCTTGGTTCAGTCGAAAACAGTCAGCAGTAGCATTAAGCTCCACTGAAGCTGAATACATGGCAGCATCCATGGGAGCACGTGAAGCTGTATGGTTAAGGAAGCTATTATTTGGATTGTTTGGAAAACCTCTAGATCCAACTGTGATTCATTGTGACAATCAAAGTTGCATCAAACTATCTGTTAATCCAGTTTTCCATAACAGGTCCAAACATATTGAGATTCCATATCATTACATAAGAGATATGGTAGAGAGAAATATCATAAAGCTAGAGTACATTAGTACTGAAGAACAGAGTGCTGATATTTTTACTAAGCCACTTGCAAAGCTGAAGATAGAGCACTTCAGAAACAAACTTGGCATGATCAAGTTGTGATGTATGGTTTAAATTCCTCTTAATTGTAAGTTTTTTATTCATGAATAAATATAAAAATGTGTATATTGCAATATTGTGTAAAATGATCATTTGTGTGTGGGTTAACATATCAAGGTGACGATCTTGTAAATGATTAACCAAAGTGTCAAGATAGACTACTTAATTGTGTGTCCCGACTGTGCGGAGATCTTGACTCTTGTTATTACTGGATGTGTAATAACGAAACCATATCATGATAGACTACTTAATTGTGTGTCCCGACTGTGTGGAGATCATGATATTCAAGTCTATTTTCATGACGAGACTACATTAACTTGTGTGTCCCGAAGTGGCAGATGTCATGATAGACTTTTGGTATTTAATACTCACTCGCTAAGAGGGAGTGTTAAGGTATAGCTTCATTCATATATATATATATATATTATAGTATACAATGATTATAAAGAAGAGTTGTGATTATATTATTATTATCTTATTATCATTATTATATTGATGAAATATAATAATGATAATAACATAGCAATATATATTAATATCACATTGGAATAAATCAAACTATGTTTGATGTTTATATTAATATGCAAAGTATCGACTAATAAGTCGATGTGATTAATAAACTTAATGAGTCGGTTTTGATTGACTGCGGTCATTACATAAACTAGTCGCTTATGCATTAACATAAGCGACTGTTGTTAACAGTCGCTTATGCTAATGCATCAGCGACTTAAGAGTCGTGTTCATTCAAATATGGAAAGGCACGTCTGTTAACGTGACTGTTGCAAAGAATACTTATATGCTATGATTGCAGATTGGAAGAACAATCAATTACCACGGCATAGCTTCTTCAATCTGCGATCACAGCATAACAAGTATCTCAGTATAATATATATACAGTCATTATATATATAACCAGATATTATATATTACAGCAGAAAATATATTCCCAGATCTTATTTTCCTTAACAAATTAGCCTTGATATACTTTGAGAAGAGGAAGTTTCTAAAAAATAATCTAATCCTTGCTGTATCTTGCAAAATTTTACTGTTAATTTTCATTCATCTAAAGCAACCTATTGTTGTCTCGTGGCTTTATTTGCTTTATTCTCTCTTTTAAAATTTGTTTTTGCTTTATTGTCGTCTTCTTTCCCTAAAATGCTTAGCACTATAATTTTATTCTGCTTCCTTCAACAGCCATATGCTTTATTGAAGTACTCTCAGCTAATTTACTTCAAAGTAATGTTGTTTCCATCTTGTTTCTTGATGCATCATTGGTATCATTACACTAGATTAGTGTCATTATATGGGATCTATTGTCAGATTGTTTCACAATGGGAAATTCAAGATTGCATGACTCGAGAGAGTGTTTCTATATGTGCCCTTCTTTTTCTCAATTGTTTATTTTTCTTTGTTGCAACCAATTCTTGGATAAAAACCAATTTTCAATTGTCTTGCTTCACTGACACCAGCAGTTCTTTTAAATCTTACAAATTATGCTTTTCTTTTTTTCTTGCAAGTGTTGGAGAGGTGAAGGCTTGCTCACGTATTGTTTCTAATCTGCCATGAACAATGGCGATTGAGCAAATCCCATTCTTCTGACCAGGAAAATTTCTAAGCTGCCTTAAGAAACTCTTTGTAAAAACTCTTTTATGAAGCAGCCAAACAAAGGAAAGATGACATTAATAGGCAATTTTGGTTTCAACATATTTAGTAGTGCAGTCAGATTGGAACCCTTCTATGTTTGTATAGATCATGACATGCTTATTGTTTAGTCTAATTGAATGAAATAATATTTTATAAATATAGTTCCATAGAGTTTCACAATATGGGACACATGGACAGGTTTTAAGGACAACAAGTGGACAGTGGCACAAACAATATATAATTTGCACCAAGAGTTATAAAGAGAGGAATGACCACAATGGGAGCAAGGGTGGATTACAATAAAGTGAGTGTGTTCGGAAAAGGCTCTTAACATAATTTCACACCTCTTAGAGAAGACAGTGACAGAGACAGTGCTGGTCGGAAGAGAAGAGTTTGCTGCAAACAAGAAAATGAAGAGCTACTAGAAAAAACATTCCAATATGAATTTTGAGAAATTAAGCATCAGTGCATTGCAATATATGTCTGTTGGTTTCACATTCAATGCTGCTTGTTTACCGTTGATAAGAAGTTGAGAAAATAATGATCATATTTCAAAATGCTACAATGACTCAGATTTTGAAAAGATGTTCACCACCCTATTGACAAAGGAGGTGAGATTTGTAAAAGATTTATTGTAGCCCATCAGAGATTTGATGAAAGAAATTGGGACGTTCATTTAATAGATGTATGGATACCCAAAATTGACCCTTGATCAATGTGATTGCACTGTTCGATAGATGGGCAAAATTTTTGTAAGTTGTGGATTGTGAGGGATAGGTGAAGGATGAGTAATTTATTCTTGATTTCTTTATATGAGGCATTGAGGAAGTGGGCCATAAAAAAGTTGCTAAGTCATAACTAAAAAAGTTGCCAAGTCATAACAGACAACAAATGCTTGTAGAGTGGTTGGTTTTTTGTTTGAGACCCACTCTTCACAAATCTTTTGGACACCTTTTGTTATCAAGTTCAACAACCTTATGCTAGAAATATTGTTCAATATAATTGATTTAATGAAATAGGTGTATGTTGATGTCAAACACAGATCCAAATGTTCATTATCAACTACATGTCACACGCTATATTAAAATTATTCATGAAACCCAATCTACTTAAGGTTTGTGGAAAAATTAAAAAAAATGTTTCACTTTAGTAATTTATTTTTTTAAACTTTAAGTATGTTTTCATTTATTTTAAACTTTAATGTATTTAATTTTTATTTTTGAATAGATTGTTGAGATCCTATTGGCCTCCAATACAATCATCTTAAGATGACTGGCAAAGGCACGAGGCATTTTCTAGCATGATCACCAGCCAACTTTGGTTGTATGGAAACAATCCAACATTGAGAGGATAGTGAATGTAAACCATATGATCCTAGAGATACTGGGTGGGACTGTGCAATATCCTTGTGCTGGCTAAAATTTTTGTAAGTCAGTAAAACTACAACTTACGAAATTTTGATTTTAGACGTCTCATGAGATTTCTCTCTCCTCAGCAATAGGGGAGGCTCCCTTCTTACCATAGGTGGCTTCAACATGAACTTAACTAAAATTAAAAAAAGGGGTGATTCTGTTGATCAATTCCTCTTTTTTCAGGAATGATTCTCAAACAATTACAACTTTAAACTCTACAAAAAGCACCTATTGCTACGATAATACTAGTGGCTTGTTGGTTGACGTAATAACAACTCCTAAGACAACAGTTAACTATAATATTTTGGTGGAACAACAATAGGAACCCAAAGTCTCCTGCGATTAGCCCGAATTTATGATCACATAAAATAATTAGCAAGGCACAAGGTCTCTTACTAATCACTTTCGAATTTAAAATAAAATACTTTAAACTAAAGCTCAAAGTCTTTAGCTCTTAGTAATTTGCAGCCACTGTCCAACTATAGCAATCTTGTCTCTTGAAGCTCAAAGTCTTCAAGAAACTAAATTGAAAGCTCGAATGATTTACACGAGAACTATAAACTGAAATAAAGCAAGATCAATCGATGCAACATAAGAAAACACCAACTAATCCCAAGATCCATAACACAAAGTTTGAGAAGTCTTGTTTCTTCTATTCAATTCAGAACTTTTTGCACCATGAAACTCAAAATTTTCAAGACAAGAAACCATAGCATAGTCTTCTTGCCCAAAACAAAAGATGAAAAATACAACGGGCCTCACTCCTTTGTATAGGAAAAGAAGAGAGAGAAAGGTGGAGAGAAAAGGGGAAACCCTTAACCACCTTGACTTATTCAAAAACAAACTTTGACTTATTCAATGTTGCAAGGCCTAAAGCACTTGCAACCTGATTGCATGAAGCGGCTATACAGGTACATGTTTTCCTATATTTACAAAGTGCTCATGCTCTTCATGCAATCTGCCATAAAAACTACATCTATCCTATCAAAGCATGAGAAAAGAAGTGTCCAAGACACTTGAGAAGTGTCTTCAAAGAGTGCCAATGAAATTCACAAACTTCTGCAGAGACTCACGTACAATTGCTGGATCCGGTTCACCTGTATGTTGTGCAATGATAGTTGACCATCAAATGCAAACAACTTGCTCCTTGTTGACCATCAAATGCAAATAGTCATAATACATTCCCGTAGAAGAGATGATCTCACACTTGCACAGAACATCCCAATCAATTTCTGTCACGCTCCTTTAAACACCTAGATCCCCATCAAGAATCCCAAGTTGTCGGTTGAATGATGTAAGGAGCTCATTCAACGTGGCTATCATCTCCCTTTCATGCTTCAACACCCTGTAAGCATCCTGAATCACTTGCACACCTTGTGATTCTATGCGGCTACACCAGTCGTCAATAGCCTTGACCCTCCATTTCATCCGCTCAATGTGCTCAGAAAAAGATGTAGAAACAGGATCAACTCTTTGAGAAGAGTTCATCATTTCAATGGTCTCAAGAAGACGTGCATTTTCTTCTTTCAACTTGTTCTTCTCCCACAACCTGTCATTCCTCTGCGTGAGCGAGGCAATTGCATCCTGTGCATCCTGCTGACAACCTAGCTGCATCTGCTTACCAAGTTCAACTTTGGTGAACTTGTAGTTGGTGGATTACATCCCCTCAATTGGCTTGTCAGTTAGGGGCTCAACTACTTTGACATATTTGATGTCATTCTCATGTACCGTGACCTTAATAACTTAATAACTGTCTTTGCTTTTTTTCTCTTTGAGGTCTTTGCTTTGTTGATTGGTTTGATATCAAAGGCCTCGGGTGGAATCTCTTCTTTTTTTCTCTTTTGTGTAATGGAACTCAACCATGGGGGTAAGGAGAAAAAAGATGAGCCAGATGCTGATGTTGTTGCCAATGTAGTAATTGCCTCTGATTGTGCAACAGTAGTGACTATAGGAGGAGCCTCTGTATGAATGACAATTAGTGTAGGACTGCTCCGTGCAACCTCAATCATGAATTGCTCAAATTGAGTAGTAGTGGTATCCAACAATGTCAAAGGTGGAATAGACATGAAAGAGAACGTAGAATGTGTCAAACACATTCTCAAAATTGCCATCTTGGCCCTCTGATGTGAATGTAGGAGCAATCGAGTGGATAGGCAAAGCAGGTGTAATCCCGACAGGGTCCATTGGAGGAACATGCACCGTGGAGAAAGAATCCACTTCTATATCTAGTAGAGAGTTAGGAGACTCATCTGACGTTGGTGTGGAATCCGGGAGCGCTGTCATGACTGATGTGTCTATGGAGCGAGGCACCTCAAGATCAGGTTCCTGCATCTCATCATCACTAGACCCAATAAGAATCCTTTCAGGCTTTGCAACTTTTATCTCAAGAATCTTGCCTGTGGCGTTGCCCCCTTTGATGGTGAGTTTCAGAAGTGATGGAGTTGGAGCCTCAGATGTAGAAGTACCATCCTTCCCTTTACCTCTGATTTTAGATCTCAACCCAACTGGACCAGCTCTTAAGACCCCTTCTCTTTAGCCAGAAATTTGTGTTTGCCATAATAGATTGAAATCTTTCCCAGATGGACACACTTTCCTTCAATGACCATGAAGGTGGTAGAATTGGTAGACTCTCCACATGATGCTTTATATAATCCGGATCAAGAATCTCTCCATCATCTTTAACCTCGTTAGGGATCTCTGCAAGGTTGAAGTCAACTATTTGCTTGATGGTTAATCTGGAGTAGTCCAACTTCCGAATGTCCACCTTTGTATGCAAGTCAATCCAAAGGTCCTCGAGGCGATGCACATGTACAAACTGCCTCCTCATTTTGTCGTTCAGGCCCCTAAAATCAAAGCAAGTCTTTGCCATGAACTTTTTGAGAGTGATCTGCTGGAGTTCAAATTCCATGTTCTTTGCCTTTGAAACTGTGTCCAAGGAGTACCCACCAATCTTGAGTGGATTTTGTGAAGAAATTCCGACTCCTCGCCTATGCAATATGGATTGATGTGTTTGTATTGCTATGAGTTGCCTTGCCAACTCCATTAGCATGATCTTGTCGGTAGGATACCGTGGCAAGGTATATGGTTCACCTTTGGAATAACTAACTCTCAAGTACGTGAAGTTGGGGAACTGTACGAAGAGACAACCATACTCGTTTACCTTATTCCATGCTTCATCTGAACATGCTTCTTAGGAAGCTCTTTATCAAATAGGCACATTTAATGTCCAAAGAATACATCTTGCACCCTCTTGTAATGCACCCAGCTGGATCTTAGAGGCAACTGGTCATAGTACTCCCACACAGGCACAATTGTCCTATCTCCCTTTGTTGAAAGGCCAGAAAATGATTCAAGGGCAGCAACAATGTATACCAAGTACGAGTTCATATAGAATGTACAAGTGGAGGAAACTTGTCCTCAATTTTGACATCACAAAATTGTGGCAACCCTACACAATTTTCTTATGAATTCGTAGGTGTATCCTCTACGTTTTTTTTGATGTTTTGGATAATGCGCTATAAGGACAATTCGTCATCCCTGAAATGTTCTTTATTTTGCACATTTCATGCATCCTTTTTGAGGGTTCCCGTCAAGTTAATCACCTTATTGCTTGTCAGGACGAGTTTTTCTTCTCCGATTGGAAGCGCTTGATTTTTGGTAACCTTTAAGTCCTTTTCTTTGTTTTTCTCTTTCTTGTTAACAATTTATAATCTTGATTTTCCCTTGAGTCAATAGCCCTTTGAAATACGCTCGTTTCGAGCTATCTTAGACATCAAACGGAGTTGTATAACTTAAGTTATGATGCAAAAGGTGGGGTTTTTCAGTCTGACTGCATATTCTTTGAAAAATCCTTAAAAAGTGGGTTTTTCAAAGTGGATTGCACGAGTTTGAGTTATATTTAATATATAAAATGGATTTCGATGTCCATTTTCAAATTTCAACTCATTTTGAGTTGATTTAGCTATAGTTTTTAATGTTTTCGTGAAATTAGTTTTAAAATGGTCTAATTTCATGTTACTTTATCAACACTATAGTTATATATTAAATTTAATTTAAAATTAACTCACTTAAGTTCAAAGAAGTGTGGTTTTTGTTCTTTATTGCATATCATCAACATGCAAATCACTTTTTAAAACCCACCTCTTGAAATTAAGTCATTTACACATTAAATACGTTGTTTTTATATGCAACTGCATATGTAAAACATGTAAAAGTGGCTTTTTCTAAGCCAAAAACATGTTTTATGAGAATGTGTAGTTGAACTCCAAAAGAACGTATTTAATCCTCTTATAAGTGTTGTTTTTATATGCAACTACATATATAAAACAACGTATTTAAAAGATATAAAGTGGCTTTTTCCCAATAAAAAACGTATTCTTTCAAACGTGTAAATGCACTTGAAAAGTATGTTTTTAATAAGAATACACTAAAGGTGTTGTTTTTGAATCCAAATGCATGTCTTTTTATGTATATTTTTATGTGCAAAGGCATATCAAAAACAACGTTTTTAATCCATCTCCTTGGGTGTCGATTTTGGAGAGGATTACATGTCTTTTAAACATGCAAATACATATGAAAAACAACGTTTTTAATACCCAGCTCTTGGGTGTTGTTTTTAAACTCCTTTACATGCTTGTTATTGCATGTTTTAACCTCTCTAAAGTGCGTTTCTCCTTAGGACGTCAAATTTGAGGAGGATTGCACGTTTTCTTTATATGCAAAGGCATGGTAAAAACAATGTTTTTAATCTGCCTTCTTGGATGTCTTTTCCAACAGCATTTACACATTGTATTGAATGTGTTTTTGCATCTAAACATTCCGTTCCCAGCCATGATGCCCTAGGTGGCGATTTTATGATCAATTACATATTTCTTTGCATATGTTTGAGCACTTCCAAAGTGCGTTTTCTCTTCTACTTGGCTGCGTTTCTCCTTTGGACGTCGAATTTGGGAGTGATTGCATATATCAAAAAACACACAAGGCATGTGTATTTTGGTAAAAATAGTCCGCTTCTTAATCATTATTCTACAAAAGCGCCTCATGTTTGGAAGATTTGAGCATCTACAATCATTCTCTCAGCTCTAGAATTGATTTTGGGTGAGTTATTTCTTTCTTAGATTGTTTTATTTCCTCATTTTGATTGAAATTCATGCATTGGACTCCATTTTTTACCTTCATTGCATATGCATGGAAAATGACAAAATGGTTGCTATTTCCTTGCATTTAATCTCTCTTTTCTTTCCACTTGGCTGTGAATGCATGTTGACTCTCCAAAATTGAAGGAAAAAGACCGGCTTGGTGGTAAGTGTGGCTACCTAGGGTGTTAAGGGTGTGGGGAACATCTCCCATAGCGGAGCATCTGAGGGCGGGGACCACCCCCCAATTACGCAGACCCCAGACACGTGGTTGCAAGGAACACCACCCGCACACGGGACATTACAACCCAACACACTCCGCGGGTCTCGACCTCGAGACCTCGACTCTGATACCACTAAGGCCCAACCGCTACACCAAAAGACCGGCTTGGTGTTAAGGGTGTGGGGAACATCTCCCATCACTTGAGCATCCGAGGGCGGGGACCACCCCCAATTACGCAGACCTCAGACACGTGGCTTCGGGGCACACCACCCGCACACAGGACATTACAACTGCCATCAAATTCTAACATCCATACGTCATTTGAACTTGAAGTACTTGCATCATCAGATGTTTGAGAAGAACTCATAACATCATTAATCTCCATAGCTTTTTCAACCATTGTAGAAGATGTTGTAGAGACAACATCAACGGCTTGATCCTCTGTTACATCAACGAATCTATCACTATCAGTTAATGTAACGAGAATCGAAATCGGATCGGAATCGGCAAGGCCGAATCGAATCACGAATCGACTATGAATCGGAATCGAATCAGCAACTAATTGACAAATTTAAAAAACCCTTGAAATTTAGAGATAAAAAACCCTTGAATTCGGCAAAGAATCGGCCGATTCAATGATTCCTAAAAAATCGGCCAAAGTGAATCGAATCGCCAAACCGGCGATTTTGGCGATTCACTGGCAATTCTCGTTTCTATGTAGTATCAGACTATCAGTAACACATGATAACATAGATGCATCAGAAGGCCAATCCTCAACGAATTCTGAAACTTCAGCAATATGGAGATAATAATTTCCCATTCTGGCTGATTCAAAAATAATTTACGCATGAGGATCATTAGATTTGATGGCTGTGTATTTAGTTTCCCTTTTTGGAAGTAGCTTCTGCATGTTACCTTTAACGGGTATTCGTGCTTTCGACATGTCCATGTTGAGTTCACGACCTACGTCCTTACAAAAGTTACGACCATGCAACATTCTGTTAGAAGCAGGAACATCTGCAACAAGAACAATCATTTTGATTTTCTTTTTGGGGAAGGACGCGAATGCAAACTGTGCATCCTTGATTTGCCCTCGAAGAGGCACTTGCTTAATCTCCATGGAGTAGCAATTTCCAAAGGTCTTCGTCCAGGTAAGACCCAATGCATCAACCACTTTAGTAGGCATGACATTATCAAATGCCCTTGAGTCTATGACGTAGTTACTCAACTTGAATCTATTGATAAGAAGGGAAATAGAGAAAGGTTCTATCTTTCCAGGAACAATGGATGGGATAGTAACTAAATTGTTTGGCAAACTTTTAGGTTCCGGGGCAGCAGTCTGTGCTTGTGTGAGATTCCTTGACAAATTTATTGAGCCTTCCAATTGATCTGGATTAGCTTATAGGTATTTAACCTCAGACATCTGAATCTTGGTCTTTTTAGCATGATTTATGATATCAAAGGCTTGAAATGAACTAGCTAAGGAAGAAGAAAAAGTTTCAGCTTGAGGCTTAGGAAGGGTAGGCAATGGCCTTCCTCTCTTTGCAAGCATGATGGGTGCTTGCACATCAACTTTTTCTTGAGCAGCTTCATCCTTCTGTTTAGCTAGCTGTGTTTGGGAACTTGTCATAACTGCATATGCATGACCAAAGCTTTCCTCAGGGTCCTTATCTTCATAGTAAACATACCCTATGTTAGAGTCGCCAGCTATGCTGTTATTTTCATTGTACAGGGCAGCAATATCCTTTGTTTGATAATCCTCTGGTAAAGTACCAAATTGATCATTTCTCGAAGTATCACATGGTTTGATTGCCTGGCGGGGCTTCAAGTGCAAGGCTCTCTTGAGGAGGGGTAAGCTTTGCCTGATTCTTTGCTGATAATTATGAGCAGCATTAGAGAATTTCCTTCGTGGAACATCTTTGAATGGAGCATTGAAAGAACATTGAGAAATCTGCTTTTTGAGAGCAAGTAACGCATTGTCCAATTTCTGAACCATAGGGTCCGTACCTCTTGAAGTAGAGACATCATTGAAGGAGTTACCTTTTGAGCGATCCCTTCGAATCTTACCAGCCATGATAAGACTATCCTCAATCTCTGTTGCTAGAGCTTGAGCATTAGCCAAACTTGTAGGAACGACTCTTCTCAATAAGAAACTAACCTTTGGAAGCTGAATGTTTATGAGGAAGCACTTCAAATTTTTAGCAGTAGGCTGAGAAGCAGTTGGAATCCGATTTGCCAATTTGTTGAATTTAGCAATGAATTCCCATATACCCTCTTGTGCATCCTTCTTCATTAGAGTGAGTCGACCAAGCAAAGCATGCTCATCTTCTGCAGGCTTGAAACGTTCTTCAAACTTGGTTTTCATGGAATCCCAATCAGTGATTGCTCCTGTAGCCAAATTGTAGAACCAATCTGTCACAATTCCTTGTAAGGTCTGTATGAAGAGCCTCATAGAAACATCCTGATACTCCACTCCCATACTTGCTATAGATTGTTTGCATGGAATTTATCAAGATCAGAAATTCTGAGCGTAGATTGGAGGGTTGGAGTGTTGGATTGAGTAGATATGTGATAATGTACTGTAACCACACCTTGTGGAATTCAGTTGTTATTCTACCTCATAAATATTGACCAAACCTTTGCTGCTGTTTGAGGTTCTCCCAGAGAAATATTAACTAACAAGGTTGCTGCTGTTGAAGGTTTCTGAGATGTGGTATTTTTCTGGGTAACGAGTCCATTAAAAGCACATTAAATGTTTCAGTATACATTTTAATCTGATTCTAAAGTCTGTTGCAATCCTTGAGTTTATGAGAGTGTTCACTAGAGTAGTATATATCATTGTTGATGCTGCAAGTTTATGAGGACAGAAGCTGTCCATCTCCCTTTCAGAAGTATAATGATTACTGGGCAAGTTGGTGAATGACAGCTTATTTGGAGAATCTATTTTTTCTTTTTGTTATGAACACTTTTATTATGTTTTCAGTTCATAATTTCTGTTTTAACCATTAAACCATTAATCAGCAAATCTGAGATACAAGCAACAGTCAACAATCAGATCAGGAACATCAAAGATTTCAGTTTGATACTTTTCAACTAAGTTACCAATTCAGGTGCGGATGCGAATGCAGGTACGAGAATCTGGTAAATGGACGCGTGAATTTTGTTTTAGGGGTTTCGGGTGCGTTTGGATGCGTTTATATATATATATATATATATTATAAATTTATATTATATATTATAATATATTATAATATGTTATAGATATATTAATAATATATTATATATATATAATATATCATATATTATAATATATATTATTCAATTTTTATATTATAAAATAACAATTGTTAGTAAAATAAGATGAATCCCCCAAGATGAATGACCAAACACAAATGGTTTTAGATTTATACCATCAAATAAAATAAACAGCTCTATGGCAATTACTAAACAGCAATTAATAGACATACTTAAATCCCCCCAGTTTATAAAGACTTCGCCTTCTAATCCGACATTTACAACATGGGCATGAGTCTGCTCGCCTTTTGGTAGCTGCTACATCAGAATGGGTTTTGAAGCTGATTCTGATGGTGGACTAACTTTGCGCTGGTCTTCTCTGTTCCATCTGTTGGAGGGTTTGCAGGTCTTCAGTAGAATTTACGCATCCTGTGTGCTTTCAAGCGGATCTGCATCCGCCTCTGGCCTAGACTGAGCGCACCCCGGTAACATAGCTTTTCAAGGGACGTATGTAAACTGTTTGACAATAGAACTCTGTTGGTAAAAGTGAAAATTTGGGTTGAAATACATTGGGGTTATTTCAATATATGAAAATTACTGCGGATATAGTTATTTTCATGTTGAACAATGTTTATCATGCAATTTCTCTTTGTTTAACATTGACAAGAGCTTTCTTTGTATTTGATTGTTATTTAAACTTATTAAATATTAAGAGACCAACAGATGTCATCTGACTTATTATTTTAAAGACATGACAAACATTGATCATGACCAAAATTGGTTGTGTGCCAAGTTCTGTAGTATTTAATATGTTTATACTTTATATCCATGCCTTTTCAACCATTGATTGGGGCATGACATCTTATTGAGATACTTTTGTTTTGTTTTCTAATGATACTGTCTTTATGCCTCCTACATGGTGATATTCTATGAAGTAGCATTACAGAACTTAGGTTATGTTTGCCTGATATTGGATGAATTACATAACATCTGTCTGACTGAATATTATATCTGGCATGAATCAAAGTCTTTGGTACATTCTAGCTTCTTTGGACTCACTCAATGTCAGGTCTACCTTCATCAAAGGCTTAAAGCACTTTGAAATTATATTTTAGCTTTCAAGTTAGAACTTGTTATTGTTCACCTCAGCTTGCATAAGTTGTAATGCATTCTTATCTCTTTACTCAGTTATTCTGCAGTTGACTTTGTCTGAGCATCCTTATAAGTAATGCTCTCAGTATGAGTAGACTGTTGTATGTTATACAATTATTAGTCACTGTAAAACATTTCTCCTGACATGGAAGTTGGCATATTACATCGGTGTATGCTTCTTAATTTTGTGTAAGCTGACTTTAAAAAAAATCTTTGTAGAAAGCCATGCCATTTTTGGTTTGGGTCTTTCTCTTGGGGATAGTTATGCTATGATGTATTCACTTTTCTCAAGGTTATTGCTTTGGATTTGATACAATGTTTGTGGAACTGGTGCTTTTTTTATTTTCAAATACATTTCCTGTAGCTGAGCTGCTCTCTTCCTCCAGTGATTAGCTATTTAGCCCTTTACGATTGTCAGGCCTCTAGGAGAGAGTACTATGCAAAATATCCAAATAAACCTCAGATCTTAATATAGATTTGTCATATTCATTTTCAGATTTCAATATAGATCATTCATCTTAATTGCCAGAATTCAATATACATTGATTCTTCTAGGTGTATTAATAGATCTATTGCATAGGAAACTATTTTGAATTGAAAATATTGCAGAAGTGGTATAAATAACAATTGTTGTTTCTTAAAATGACAGATGGAAATGAAAACGTGCAAGGATATGATCTTGGGAAAACCTGCACCATTAGTTAGTACATTCAGATTAAGTTACTACACATTGTTAAATTTGATGAGCCGAGCTGAAGGCCAGTTTGATCAAGAATATGTGATAAAAAATTCTTTCCATCAGTTTCAACATGACAAGGTCTATCCACATCCTTTCATTTGTTATTTTCTTGTTCTATTCAGACTCTCGTTTGTCCCAAATACTTCTTATGGGACCACTGATGAGTAAAATATTTTCAGGCACTACCTGAAGTTGAAGCAAGAGTCTCCAAGCTAGAGCAGGAAGCAGCCATACTTGATGCATCAGACGAGGTAAATTCTTTTTTCTGATTAGCCAGGTTAATTTATGACTCTGATTATCTTTTCTTTTGAATTGATAATTCTTATATGTTTTCTATAGGCCGCGCTTGCAGAATATCATAAATTAAGGCTTCATATATCTCAGCTAGAGAAGCAAATGATGCAGGAAATATCCAGGCCTGAACGGGTTCTTCTGTTTTTGGTTCCTGGTAGACTGGTATGTCTCTTTATATTTTGGTATTAACAGAATGTCCTAATATCCATATTAGGGTTTATGCTGATCTGGCCTTCAAATCTGTAGAAAATTTCCTAATTAGCCTTTTCTCTATGTACTTGGAGTTGCCTATTGTTGTGAGGTTTTCACACCATTGCCCCAAAGAATTTTGGGACCCCCAATTTTTTGAGCAGGCCTTGACAATTTTCCTAGATCCGGGTATTTGGGTGCTTTAGCAAATTTTGAGTGATTCAGAGGTTTTGAAAGGACTATTTTTCACCTTGGATGTTTTTGAAGTGCCTAGGAGGGTATTGCTCGTTTTCACCTTGCACGAAACGTTGGTTTTCCTAAAACGGTTGATTTTGTCTCTAGGCCAAATGAAATTCAAGGACATTTTTTTTCGATGTTAGAATAATATCGGGCAGAATAAAATTGCAAATTTTGGACTTAGATGAATTTTGAAAATTGATGTAATTGAAAAACTTGAATGTTTTCAAAATTTAATTGTGAATTTGGATTTTTTTTTGGGAAAACCGTATAATTTTTTGGTGGTGAAAATGGAATTTAAATGAAAATTTAATGGCCAAATTTGAAATTAATTGCCAAATGGAAATTAAATTGCTAAATGATTTTTGGATTGCAAAATATTAAAAATTAAATTGCCAAGAGGTGAGATTTTCGAAGTTTTAAATGGGAAAAGAGTAAATGAAAATTTGAAATTGTTTGAATTATGATTGGCTTGCAAATTTTCGTTTTTTGGTGAGGTTGTTGTGGTTAAATGCATTAAAATTGATTTTTCTTGGGAAAATCTTAAAATTACAACTAGCAGCCCCATCTTATTTTCGAAATTTGCTTGTCATGGGCTAAATAAATTAAATTTTTCACCTCCAAGACAGCCCCAGCTCTAAACTAGCCCTCTTGTGATTTTTTTTCATTAATTAATTGACAATTTTGAAATAAAATTTAATATCCCTAGGGATTTGCGATTTTTTTCATTTAATTTTTGTTTGAAATGACAATTTTTATTTATTTTTCTTCCTTCCTAGAAAGTCAGCCCTGCTTTTTTGGAGGGAAAAATCAAGTATAAGAGGCAAGCCTCCCCCCTCTTTTTCTCATTCACTTCTCTCCTTTTGTCTTGGCAGCGAAAATCAAGAGGAGGAGCGAAATCTTCAAGGACAGAGCTGTGAATCTGCTAAAGGGAGGAGCTGTGAAATTGTCCAAGAAGAAGTTGTGAAAATCCAAAGAGGAAAGGCTACGAAATTGTTCAAAATGAGGCTGCAATTTATCCCAAAGAGTGCCACGAATTTGCAAGAAGGCAAAAAATCTGGAAGGCTAAAAATAAATTTGGGAGGAGTTATGATTGTGCCCTAGCAGCGAATTTGAGGGGGCTTGCGAAATTTCTCCAAAGGCTGCGAAAATCATCAAAAGGACTGCAGATTTCAAGGTGTCTTTTTCTTCTTTGGATAGAGCTTGTTGGTGTAGAAGAGGATCTTAATGCTTGAGGGTGAAGGCTGGTTGATAAGGCAGATTTCTTCCCTTGTTCTTGCTTGGTTCGTTCCCATTTCTTGCTTGCATTACTTATCCACCATTTCATCATTCCATCTTTAGGGCTTGAAGAGGTAGATATAAGTGTAATTTTCATTCATAGGATTTGAAAAAGGGATATATAAGTGGTAGTCCCACCCCTAGGAACGAAGTGGAGAGATAAGTGTAGTCCATCCCTAAGTTTTTGAAGAGGCAGAAATAAGTGGTAGTCCCATCTCTAGGTATGAAAAGGCAGATATAAGTGTAGTGTGATAGGAATTGAAGAGGCAGAAATAAGTGGTAGTTCCATCCCTAGGATTGGAGGGGCAGAGATAAGTGTAGTTCCATCTCATTGTAGAAAGAAGAGGCAGAAATAAGGGTTAAGATGGCAGATGCTAGTGCAAGCAAGAACCCAAGGGGGGTGTATACCAAGAAAGACAAGGAAGACATGATGCCCAAGACCACCTTCTTTTCAAAATTGAAGCGAGTGGGTGACACCAACATTGGCATAGTGGACATGGTACATTTGAGAATTGGTTGCAAGAAGGCCAGAAAGGAGTTACCAAGTCGTCAAGGCTCACCAGGTCAGATTCCAAATCAGAGTATGGCGACCTTATTGTGCTTCTCAACCGAGTCATGGGCTCCGTTCAAGGTACACAGTTTGATCCTTGGATGTATTATTTTATTGAAGGAATTGAGAATGGAAAAAGAAAGTTTGATTGGGTTAGGATCATAAGTGAGAGTTTAGAGTTGCAACTTAGGATAGTGCAAAATCATAAGCAATTCTACATGGGGTCCTACCTCTTCTATTTGATTGCAAAGATGTTGGTGATGCTTTGCTAGTCGAACCAAATCCAGATTTGGGGAGATGCACTGCACCACTATGGTTGAGGCAGATGCTTATGCCAAGGGGCGAGGCTGTGGCAGTCCAAATAGTTGAAGACATTCAAGGGTTAGCCAAAGAGGAAAACATTAGTGAGGAAGTAGGTTTCATTGCAAATTGGAAGAGATTTGAAGATATTTGAGGCTAGGCGAGGCTTGGCTATTCGTGCAAGCTAGTTTGGTTAGATTTGAGAGGGAGGTATGGCTGAGGCAGGTGCCCCCAGAACCCAAGAGTGTTGAAGCAGAGGGGGGTGCATGCAAACCAAATTCGAGTGGGAAGGTTAAGGCAGGCAAGGATAATGAAGGAGGAAAGTGAGACGAAAGGTTGAAAGAGGTCAAGTTCGATTTCAAGGTGGTGGCTAAGAGCAAGGCTCTCAAATTGCAAGAAGGTTCACATCCAGGCAAGCCACCGGGGCCAAGGCAAGATTACCCCAAGTGCATAGAGACCTCACCCTTTCAAGGTCAGGACATCAGGTACAAGCAAGTTCAAGTGGTGATGAGAAAGTTTCTAAGGACGAGCTCAAGCATCCAAGGCTTCATCTCATCTCAAGGATTAAATAAATTTATAAGATAAGGTTGACGAGGTGGCAATTTCATGTGCATGTAATCAAATCATGCCAAGTGTCCTATGTTCTCATTGGTTGACAGATTATTGTAATTTTCTCGTTGGCCCACAAAGTTGGTGCCCTCATGTAATTGGTTGAAAGATGGTAACCCTAATTAGGGTTTGTAAGGTTTAATCTTGGCCCTTGATTTTGCCCCTTAATCTTGGCCACTCGTAATTTTGAGCCTCTATATAAGGCCATTTTGCTCTCATTTGTAAGGGAGTTATGTTGGAGAATTGTTGCCAAAATACTATCAAAATTGCTCTCTATTCATTGTTTTGGTTTGCATGGTGGATATACATGATCATTTTGGTGTATTTGCATGGTTCTTTACATCTCTCAAATAAAATAGGATTTCATTTCAAAGTTGTTAAAGTAAGAATAGAAGTAGATGGCTAGTTGTATGGTGATGTTAGTGAATGTTTGATAGGGATCTATATACTAGTCCACTAGCATCCTAGCGGCTTGTTAGGAAGCCTTGTGTGGTAATCTAGTCCAATTCCCCTTGAATCATTGCATCTATGGAGGTAGTGCCGCAGCAAGCTTTCATTTGGTTGGATCCTCGTCCATTTGCTAATTTTGTCATTCATATGAGTAGTAGTAGAGCAGTAAGCAGTTAGTGGTAGGAGTAGTTGAAAGTGAAAGTGATCAAGGAGAAAAGAACAAGTCAAGCAAGTGAAGTACCACCAAGTTATCTTTGAATGAACAACGTAAGCCCGCCTACGTGATTAACCAGCTAATCACATTAATATAACTGAGTTAGTATCCACAGGTGTAAGGAACCTTGGAGTTTTCTCATGTTCTTCATGAGTAATTACTTTTCAAGAGAGGGTTGAGTGTTTGGTATTCTATATCAAGTATTCAATTGCTATATGTTATGTAGTGGTACAAAATTGACATCAACACCTATCATTTGACTCTTCTTGGGGTTTTGCCCTTCCTAGGTCACAGTTGCAGACGGACATTCATAAAGCCTTAAATATGGCATGCCCGTCATTTCTTATGATGACATTGCACATAATTCTATAAAATGTGAATTTTCGATGAGGGATATATCTGAGATGTCAGTGTGTTTTATTGCCTTTTAAATGTGCCAACTAATTTGATAGTTAGTGCACATATGTGTAATTTGGATACACTCTTAATGTGTGAAATAAACCAATCTGAAAATTTATGGACTTATTCTATGGTTATGCTTTTAAGGAGAATTAGTATTAATGAGTTCTGGGTATTGCAAAAATCTTTTCTTTGTGGAGGGATGGGGGCAGAGGAGGGTGCTAAGAATGAGATTTTTTTTTTGAAGAGTGGCTTTCTAGTACTGCTCCAAAGGTCAGTGACAAAGATTAAACCATACTATCTGGAGCAAGTGATTGTAAATGGAGTTTTACATTGTATTCAAGGGTTACTGGTACCACTTTTTGCCCACCAAACTCAAAACTACAGGTTGCATAATAAGAGCTTGTACAAAAGCAATAACATTATGAACTTCATAGTCTACAAGGAAGCATTACTTTGTATAACTATAATGTTGAGTTAGAAGAATGTTGAATTAGAGTGTTTCTAGCTCTTAATATTCTAATTATTTCAATAAAATTATTATCACCGTAAGACTGGTTACAAATTCTTCATCCCATCGCCTTCATAGTATTGCTACAATTACTATGTTTTCATCACTTCACAGTATTGCTACAATTACTATGTTTTCATCACTTCAATTAAAGCATAAATATTAATTATCTATTTTGAGATTTTTCATCTCCATTTACAAGAGGGTGGGTAAATAAACATAAATTTATGTAGATAACATACAATTTTAGAGGTAAGTCCCAACAAACAATTTTTTTCACATGGTTTTTGTAATCTGTGGTCCAATTTATTACATATACCGAGTCACTTTAAACTTATACAAGGCATACCTCCCATGTGACTAGTGGAATGGTTATGCTTAATCGTGTTGTCTTTAGTGATGCTAGGTGTTTCAGGGAAGGTTGGAAGGAGAGCTAGAAGGCGAGGGTATGATTTGGATTGGGTGTTGGTGAATGAGTACAGTTTGTTGAAGAATGTTTATCTAATAACACCACAAAGGTGGGTGAGATCTAGATCACACCAAATTCTTTGGATCATTTAATGGGTAAAAGGAGCTTTGTGTCTTCTTGGAAGGTACCTCTTCCCATCCCCCTAAACTCAGAAATGCGGATTGTAACATTTGCAACAAATGATCAATACAATAAACTTAAGAGTAAGTTGTTTCCAAGTCGCTTCTGGTTTGCATTGTGTATGATTTTTTTGCATCAACGTTTTGGATTACACTTTGTTATCCATCGTTAGGATGAGAGAAAGCTCAAGGAGAAGAATGCTGGTAAGTTGCAGATCTCAAGAGGGTAAAATAAGAGAGAAATACTAAGGTTGGGGAGGAGGTAGCACGCCAACCAAGGAATAAGAAGATAGGGTCAAGGTCAAGGAACACAAAAAAGGGTACGCGAGGGTTAACAAGATAACAAAAAGGAAAAGAGAAGAAAAACTAAGAAAGCAAACTTAGAAAACTACAAGAAATATGTGAGATATAATACAAGAGAAAATCAAAACGAAGAAGCAGAAAAATATGCAAATTCCTGAAACAAAAGATGACAGAAATGAAAAATGATAAAAATAAATAAAACTAAAAAGCAAACAAAATAAAGCAAATGTAACAACATATAAGAATTAGTATATGTATATATACACAGTGCACACACACACAAGCGAATGTATGAAAATATATGAGTTTTTTATGTGTATGTATTTATATATAAATTTAATATGCAAGAGACTAAAATACTAATACATGCAAGAGACTAAATTTGATCCTCCTTTGGTTCTTGGTCTTGTCTTTGTCCTTGGTTGTTTTCTTTCTGCAACTTTTATGGTCATTTTATTCAGTTCGCTGGTTTTACTCGTGTTTTTTTCCATGTTTTTGTTTGGTTATATATATATATTATTATATAGTTTTTGGTTATACTTTTGTCTATATTATTGCTTTTACATAATTTTTCTTAGAATTTTTTTTGTGCTATTTATAAATATTTTTGTTTATAAATATTTATATAAACTAGTGAAACACGAGGACACGTCCCCCCACCTAAACCCCCAAGATTCTTGTACTTGGACGTCCCGAAGACTTGGGGACGGGTACTTCTCGTCCCCCCACAGCCGCTTAGCCACCGCTCAACCTTTGCCGGAACGCGGGGATGGCCATATATATAAATATATTTTTAGCTGATTCAAGGACATTTTCAGATCAGTTGCAAACATACTATGTGTAGTTTATGAGGGTTGTAGCTGCTATTGCATACATTATTGGTAGTTATGTTGACTACCCTAAATAAAAATCAGAATTGGGGTTTCTATGTTGGTGTTTCTATGTTTGCAATTCATGTGGTGCTACTATCATATTTTTGATATAATATAATCTTCCATTGGCCAATTCCACAATTTTATTTTGTATTCTAATTTCTAATAGTAATTAGTAATTCGATATTCAATGTATAAGACTTCAAGGTTCAAGTATATTGCAGTCTTTATTCAGTATTTCAAATACTATATTTGGCTTTTGCAATTTTTCTATTTTACTTCTTATACTATCAGGCATCTTTTCATAACTAGCATTTAAAGTACTATGTGTATAGTATATAATATATACAGCGTCCCCCCCTCCCCGCCACCGCCCCCAATCGTCTCTCTGGCATCCCCAAATTGAAGCCCTTTTCCCCCCATCCTAGAAACTCGTCCCCCAATTCCCCAGGACCTGTGTTACACTGGTATAAACAAAAATATATTATATTATACTATTTTCTATATAACTTTATTTATATAATATTTCTTTTTCTTTTATATTTTCGTCTTTTATATAATTTTTGTGTATTTTTTTTTTATATATATATTTTTATCTTTATTTTTTATTTTTTTTGGTTCTTTCTTGCTTTAGCAGCCTTATATGTATTGTTAGTTAATTTATTTTCTTTACTTTTGGCATATATGTTTTTGTTTTATTTGTCTTTGCATATGTTTGTTCTCATTTTGGTCCTTTTTTGTTTTTTAGGGATTGCTTTTGTTTTTATGTTTATTCGTTTTGCTAAACTTATTTTCCTTTTGCCCTTATATGTATTTTCGGTCCTCGTTTTTATTGTTTGGTGATTCTTTTGTTTTTTTTATAGGCTTGGCTTATACTTGTTTATTTATATTTTGGTTATTTAGCTTTATATATATATATAATTATGACGTCTCCACAATGGGAGATGCTAGGCAAAACCCCCTTCTTATTGCAATGAAGGTGTCCACAAGTGGAGATAGTGATACAACTGAGGCAAGGACAACGGATTCGGTGGCGGCGGCAAATATAGACGTGCCCACTCCTTTGGGTGATGATACGACACGAGTTTTGTTTCTCCTGCCACTCCTCTCAGATTTCGCCTCTTTGATGCCACACACGTCCTTGGGTACCATAGTGGTAGCCATTCCACTGCTGGGATTTGGGTCAGGTGTGGGTATGTCAGCATTTGTTCCACCACCTGCGAGTGAAACAGTGGAGTTGGCAGTAGGTGTAATAACCCCAAATAGGGCCTTACATAATGCTCTTTCAAAAATTCCCAATTAGGGTTTGGATTGCACTTGGGAATGACAATTTGTAATGTTTCATACTAGGAGGATGCCAATTCCCAATTACCATACGTCATTATGCATTAAAATTATATTATATTAAGAATAGTCTCTAATTCATAAATATACTTAAGCTCTAATTCCTTACTTCACCACTAATCATAGACCTTAAGAAAGATGGTAGATTTACTGTGCTAGGATGCTTGCACAGTCTACAAGTGGATTCCTTCAAGGCTCTACCTATCTCGGGATCTTCCAATCGTGTGACCGATTTACCCGCCCCTTCCTACACACACCCCCTATCCTCTTAATTGTAATTAGTGAGTAAAGAAGGAATAGACTAAGTTTATATTTATTACTTATTTATCAATACATTTGAGTTATTTCGTGTTTAATAATATAAGTTTACTTCATAACAATATTAATATATTTCATAATCTATTATTTCAATGTTTATTTCATATACATTATTTCATAACCTATTGTTCCCAAGTTTATTTCATAGTACTATTAATATCTAATTCATTCAAGTCTTATAAATGATTTAACTTAAACAAAGATATACTTACCTTCTTTTCACTGGGATGTCTTTTCTTTTGCTTATTCAATATTTTGTTTCTTTTATTAGTCTCCTACATTTTCTCCTTGATTTTCTCCTATATTTGTTTTCTTGTTTTCCATTGAATAATCCCCCCTCTTATTATTTTTTTGCTCCTTTTATTTATTTCTTTTTCTATATTCCTCCTAAGTTTGTTACCCTTTTCCCTTACACTTTTTACAAACCCTCTTTTATATATAATTATGTAACCCTTCAAGGAAAAGTTGCATTGTTTCATTATACTCAAATTCCATTGGTTGTCTTTGTTAATATAATATTATTATTGTTTGTTTTAATTGTAATTTCATTAGTATGAATAATTTATTATTGATTACTATTTTTAATATTATTGATTAGTTATGAATATTTAGTGTTATTTAGTTTTATTAATATATTTGTTAATATGAATATTCTATATGTATAATTAATATTTGTATATCATTATTAATATAATATATAATCTATAATCAGTATATTCTCCATAATATAATCAATATTAATTTACCAATAATATTATTTACAAATCATAATTTGTTTATTATTTATTAATATTGATTAAAATCTTTTACTCATTAAATAAATAATTAGTTATTGTTTAAGCTATTTAAATAAATAATTAATCATATAGTTATAGTAAGTGCAGAGGGGTCTCAAGTAGATGAGGTAGTGGAGGCCAGAGTCCTGTCAGAGGTTGAGGAGTTGCCAAGTGTGGTAGAGGAGTTGCAAGTATGGAGATGTCTACAACAGGGATTGCCAACGAGGCAAGGGAGCCACCGGGGACCCTCGAGGTGGTTGGTACAGATGTAGTAGTGACGGTGGATGCAGAATTGTTGGAGGAGCAACCTATAGAGGTATCGATGGTGACATGTGGTGCCCCTTCAAACAAGGCTATGAGCACTTGGTTGGGTAACTTCAAGATGACACCCCTGGCACCAGTGGGGACAACCATTCTCTCACCACGACAGGACTTACCCTTAAGTTAGGAGGTAGTTGATTTGGAGGGAGAGAACTCATTGTTCATGGAGCACAAGTTGGAGATAGAGGATTCCCCAGTCTAGAAGTTGGCTTTGCCTCAACATGAGGAGCTACCAGAGCCTCTGAGGGAGCCTGATGGTAGTAACTTAGAGGAGTATCTTGTGGAGATGGTTGTAGGGGCAAGATGGGTGGTGGCCTCCGCTCAGTCACATGCCCAGGAGGGGGTTGCCCAAGACTTGGAGTGTTTGTTGGCCTTTGTTCGGGTAGGCTGTCCTAGAGCCTTTGCTGCTTGTTACGAGTCCCGTGGATGGTCAGCTACAATGACATTGAAGATGTTGAATGATTGGGCCCTCCATGAATGGGCAGGAGAGACTAGAGTAGGGGGTCTCATTTGGGAGATTGAGCAGGCCTTCTGGGAAGGCTATTACACCCTTAGGCGGTCGGAACACATCTCTGCAGGCCGTAGGGCCAAATGGGTGGCCGTAGTGTCAGCTCAGGAGGAGTTGGCCACTCGACTCCAGACGGTTGAGGGAGACTTGGCCCACCGTACAGAGGAGTTGGCTAGTCAGCAGGTAGCTTGGACAGTGGAGAGAGGTGATTTAGTGGCTCAGTTGGAGGCAGCCAGGGCATAGAGGTCAACTCTAGAGCAAGAGTTGGCAGAGGAGGGAGCTGAGAGGGTCATGCTGGAGAATTGTCTGGCGAGTGCTATGGAGGTAGCGGACAAGAAGGATAAGGAGGTCCTGGAGGCAGCGATAACGGTGAAGACTGCTATGGAGTGCAGGAAGGTGGCAGAGTGAGATCTGAGGTTGAGGACACAACAGGTGTACGAGTTGTAGGCTCGCCTAGCTTTACCCACACCTCCATCAGCGCCATCTTCTTTAGGGATGCCTTCTCAGTGCCCATCTTGATTTTCAATGTATAGTTGTTGAGTCTTTCATCATCCCCATCTTTGTTGTGCGTCGTTAGGAGATGACTTTCTTTTTGGGGGGGATGATGTTGTTGGTAATTACGTTGTTAGTGTTTGTTAGCGTCGGTTGTTGGGAGTGGTTGCTATGGTTCACACTCACACCCCTTCGACCTTTATATATGTGATGTACTTACTTTCCGTAGGGAGCATTGGTCAGTGTGATTACAGTTGTTGTTGGCTTATGAATTTGAAGTACTTATGTTATATATTGTAAAGCACCGAATGAATTAATATAAAAGCATTGTGAGTTCTCTGGTACATTGTTCTCTGTTACAATTCTTGTTTTCTTATGCATTAAACTCGTTTCCCCTACAGGGCAAACATAAATATCCTAGTAACCCCGGGATGCGTCCCCCCCCCCCCCAAAATCCCTACCGTTTCCGGAACGGGGATGCATCGGGGACGGGGGGACGATGTCCTGATAGCGCCATTGTCCCGCGGCCGTTCCGGAGGAGACGCGGGGACGTCCCGGCGTCCCCGTTGGGGACTTGGGGATGCCTAGGTGTCCCTTGACCCCTGAGGGGACGCTTAGAAGTACCCTGTCATGGCAAGCCAAAAAATACAAGTTTTTTATTTTTTTTTGGTTTAGGGGCGGGAGGGTTTATACAAATATAACATTTAAGTATAAGTTTGATTTATTTAATTTTTTATACTTTAAGTTATATTTGTATAAATACTTTTCCAGGATGTTTGAGATAGGTTCCAACTTCATAGGAGTTAAGATGCAAATTCTAGATTTTGGGGGTTTTTGAAAAATTCCAAACTTAGCCAAATTTCAGGATTTAGCAAGCCTTCAGCAGGGTTACCTCCCACAATCCATCATGGCTTTCTAAGGTCAAACTGAAGCTGGCAAAATGATTCTCAAAGGGTTTTAACTTGTTTTATCACAAATCACTTGGTTTCGACCCCATCTCTATAACAAACTTAGCCTAGCTGTCGCCCAAATCCCAGACAGACATGACTTCCCAACAGGCCAAAATCACCCAAACCTCATTTGCTGGACCTAGGGACTTGAAAACAGCCACCAACAAAGATATAAATGTTAGATATTGGTCGTTTTGTGTTGGATATACATGTTATAAATAACTTATATCTAACATTGATATCCAACACAAAAGGACCAATACTTCAACATAGTACTTTTACATCTTTATGTCTTATATTGTTATACATCTTTTCATAACTAGCATTTTAAGTACCACATGTATAGTATATACTATTACACCCCCCTCGTCCCCCGCCGCCATCCCCATGCTGTCCCCAAATTGAGGCCCTTCTGCCCCTCCGTCTCGAAAACTTGTCCCCTCGTTTCCCCGTCCCCCCGTTGCCCAGGGCGGTGTAACTATGATATATATATATATATATATATATATATATATATATATATATATACATACATGTATATTACATATAAATATATACATACACGTTCATATATATAGTTGGTTTTGCACATATATATATATATATATATATATATTTTAATTCTCTTATGTATATATACATACATAGATGGTTTTGTATATTGTATGTTTCTGTTTTGTTGTTTATTATTTCTTAAGTTTAATTTCATATTTTAGTCTCTTTCATATTAAATTTATATATGAGTACGTACAAATAAAAAAATCATATTTTCATACACATTTGCATGTGTTTGTGTATATATATATATATATATATATATATATACGTATACTAATTCTTAAATGTTGTTACATTTGTTTTATTTGGTTTGCGTTATATTTTTATCATTTTTTATGTGTTCTCTTTTGTTTCAGGATTTTGCAGATTTTTGTGCTTCTTTGTTTTATTTTCTCTTGTATATATATGTCACATATTTCTTGTGGTTATCTATGTTTGCCTTTTTAGTTTTTGTTGTCTTTTCCTTTTTGTTATCTTGTTGACCCTCATGTCTAGCATGTTTATATTATCTCTGATTGTCCATATCCTAACAATATTTTGATTATATTCTGCTATTACTTCATCATCATTTAATGTTTTTATTTCCAATTTTCTCAACCTTTGCTTTTTAATATCATTACAATCACCTAAGTTGTTGCACTTATATTGAAGCATTTTATTTATTTTCAAGAATTGCTATCATCATTTGCAAGAGAAGCTGTAAGTGATCCTCAAGGTAGAAGACTACCAAATATTAGTGGTAGGTCCTAACCAATTAGTCTAGTTCTGTGCCTTAGCTAATGCGTGCTCCAATATTTCTCACATGCCGAGAATGATGATTGGAGATATACAAGGCACACCTCTTAATTCTGACTAAAACTGGTGTAGATTTGCTGCTATATACTGGATACATCTATGTCCTGTTCTTTACAACCTCTCTCATGCAAAGAGTCAACTTGGTTCTAGGCAATTGCTGAAGTGTCTGGTAAATTTAATCTTGGTACTTTCATCACAAACCAGCTTGCTAGAGTGCCAAATAAGATAGAATTTATTTTGTTGCCCTAGGCAACAAAATTGCGTTGAAAGGACAATGACATGCTCAATAGATGTGATTCGCAATTTCTTAAATACACTTTTCCTGGCTAATATTTCTCCTAAATTTTAAGTCTTTTCCTAGTTTTTTCTATATTCATCTAATGAATAGAATCCATGTAGGGTTAATCTTGATTATCTTTTTCTCAAAATTGTAATAAGTAGCTCTCTTATGTATGGCATCTTTTTAGCTTGATCCTAAATTCCATCTTTTAAATTGATCTGTTATTTGATGTGTTCAGAATATTTACTTGGAAGTCTTTATATTTACCTATTCACCATTAAGCTATTTTAAACCTGTCTTTAAAGCTGTCCTCATTTAGAGGTTTTATAGTTGGTGAAGTTGGTAATAGCAGTTGTTCCACCTTGTGGAAATGCTGCTGGTTTGAAATTTAACAATGCAAGTTATCATTTTTCTATAACAATTTTGACCCTCTCCAATATTAATAAATCATGTACCAAAAGGTTCATGATCGATGAAATTATTAATGGTCATTAGAAATCTTAGGACCGAGGGCAACTTTAGTCTTCAACACAAACTTTGGACAAACTGTGCCTTAAATGTTTTATTGTATCTCTTTTTAAGTTTAAACAATTGCATTGTCTTATGGTTATAACTTATTTTCTGACAATGTCTGATATTTATTTATAAAGAAACATTTCCTGCTGTTTATGCATGCAAATAGTGTAATGGTCACAAAGCGCCATGGTTATTTACTAAAGTATTGCTTTATGCTTCCAAAATTTGTCAGTCTTATGGAAAATTGAGTCTAGACAATATCCAAGACCCTCATTATTACTGCAGCAACCATTTAAGTTACAGAGCGCATAGATATGGCCCTTGTTTATAAATTGTTCTCCCTTAACTTTTAGAACCAATACATTGTCTACATGGAATATATTAAAAAAACCATTGAAAAGCCAGAAGTATAAAAAAAGGTTATAAATCATATGGTGATTCCATCATAGTTCCATGGGAATTTTTTGACAGGGGAATGGGTTTTTGGAACAAATATACATATAGTTCTTGAAAAAATCAGTTTAAAAAAATGTATAAGAATTATAAACAAAGCTTTGGCAGTCAGTAAGCCATTACAAAAGTTAAACACATTTCATTGATTGTGTTGAACATTTGAACTTTTGAAGTGGACAACTATGAAAATGTTGAATTCAGAATTGAAACTTATAAATGATGATTACAAATATTGTGTTCAAAATGATAAAATGGTATGAAGTGATGCCATTAATCATCCCCAAACTCCTCATCACTACAACTGTTGGACTCCACATGCTCGACAGCTCCAAATCAACACTGACCAGACTTGTCTATGTAGCATCATCACCAATTTGTGTTAGCTTCTTTAGGTCTACATCCCATCAAGATGAGGCATTCTCCTTGTATGTGTGTCGTGATCAATGAAATGAAAAGCACTATGTATAGCCACAAGATTTATTTCTCTCCTGG
Organism: Chamaecyparis obtusa; assembly: GCA_027943335.1. Classification (NCBI taxonomy): domain Eukaryota; kingdom Viridiplantae; phylum Streptophyta; class Pinopsida; order Cupressales; family Cupressaceae; genus Chamaecyparis; species Chamaecyparis obtusa. The sequence continues at coordinate 271,390 of BSBK01007932.1, forward strand.
AGGTGAGAGGTAAGCTTGTTACTCTTGATGGAATGGATGATGATATAAGTAGACCAGTTTGTCTCAACAGCAGAAGAACTATAAACCTGGGATAATAAATGAATGGCTTGAGAGGTAGTCTAATAAGTAGGCCCATGCATAGTCCATCATGGAATTGGGTCATTTTGTGTCAGTCCTCATATCTTTCTTGGCCTCTTTAGAATACCCGTCAAGAGGCATAGTTTGTACAGTCAATATGAATGATGCTGGCCGACTCATGCTGGGGCTGGCTTTGTGATGAGTTAGGCAGTTTTTTTTCGTTAGGCCAACCTTGGGACATATTTGTATTTATAGGGGCTGGTATGGAAAGCCGGGCATCGACGACTTTGCATTTCAATTCGCATTAAATGAATGTGTCATTGTTTTGGACGCAAATCTGATGAGATGCAGTCTGGTAGGATGCAGCCTCTACAAGATTATTCCTTCAGTTTGTGTGTCATGTCCCCAGCTATAATAAATTCAGAAACTTGTCTTACTGGGTAAGACTTCACAATTTTCTGAAGAGAGTAAGCAATCACAGCAATAAAGTGATCAAAGGTTCACATAATCACAGCAATTAATTAACTATTGGTTAATGCAAGTAACATATGGGGAGCAGCGAATTAGCAGTTAACAATCCAAGTGAATATTTATATTTTTTCTCAAATGCTGCCCAACCTTATTTACTTCAAGCCAGCCCTTCTTTTCTTATTGCCCTTTATAGAGAAATTAAAATAATTTATAATTGGGGCTGACCTGTCAAAAGTTGTACCTCTTCTTAGAGACAAATCTCTTGGGCATTTGATAGGATATAAAAAACAAACATAAGATCTCATGCTCTTTTGCGTTCTATTCACTCTTTCCTTCATGGCACTGTGTGTCCAATCCTACAATGCAACCATGACAAGAAATGTAGTTGCATATTTGTTGAAGAGAAATATGCTAGTAAGAGAAGAAACTTGCTAAATCTAACAGAAGAATTTTTTTGAATGAATATTACTCATTCATTTCATTAAGCTAAAGTTCTAATGAAAGATTTACAAAATTGCCAGTGTATCTCTGAAGGATCACATAGAGTAGGAGACAGGAAGTAAGAGACAATAGATGGTAAGGAATTAAGGCATTCAATATTCAAAGCCAGCTATTGAACACATAAACCCTCAGCATATTAAACTTAATAATCTTTGGAGTTTTATAAACATAGATGACAAATGAAAACAAATCTCAAGGAAGATCAACAATAAACAGAAAATAATAATAGTTTGGAAACACCACACAAAATATAATATTTGAAGGTGACTTAGTAGTACTACTCATAGAACTGCAGTGTCTAGATTGAATTGCTGTTTTCAGTTTTTGGTTTTTTTCTGATCGATCAAAAGCAGCCAAGGGTTTGCACCCATTTATATTAATATAAGGTAAAAGTTACACGTGTGGGAATTCATGCAGGCTGATCTGACCAGTCTTTCCATATCCCATATACCAGATACAAAGCACCATCATTACTAATACCACCCCTATCTCTGACAACAAAATGGAGACACCCTATTTCCCTTTACCATGGTATACATATTGAACCTATACTGGTCCCTACTTCGGCAATCGCTATATTGTTTATCATCGATAATTTTTATCAGATACACACAAATTGGGGCATGCAGTCTACACCCTTACAACTTTTTGTTTGGCTTCTTGACGACACACTTCGTCTTGACTGTGTAATTTGGTCCACTTTCCGGATGAACCCCCACATCAGCCTCTAAAGCTTCCTATTTGATTTCGACTTTGAAGATCTCCTTATCATCATCCACAGTCAGGCCTTCTTCTATCAGATATCTTTGCCACCAAACCAGACCATTATTCGGCACCAGATCAAGCATTTATTTTAGAAACATTATGCTTGTTTCCACATCTACCTTTCGGCCTGGAACGGAATTCGGCACTGCAGAAGTGATGAGAGGGAGTTTCTCAATCACACAACCCTGACATCTCACCACATAGTAATCCCTTGGCAGTGGGATGGTCTTGCCCTCCACATTGTCCAAAACCTTCCCAATTTCACCAAGAAATGCCTTCCGGATGAGACCCTGGCAGAGTGCATTTGCCATTTCTTTGGACTCCCCAACATTTAGCAAGGCAGTAAAAAACATAGTAGATATATCTATATTCACACGGTTTTGATGGTTGGTTCTCAAGAATACATCACCCAAAACTATTCTAACATCATGAATAACCAACTTATGCCTTGATTGGAAGACACTTTTCAGCTTTTTCTCCGTGACCTCCATCAAGATGGTCATCTCTTTTTTCCCACTCATCGGACGGATGGGTGTGTCTTTAAGATGTTTGTTATTACTACGCTCCCTATTCAAAGACATCCACAGACCTTACCTTATTAAATTAACATTCATCTCTTTTGTGATGAGATCACACTTTTACTAGCCCAGATTATTATCCTTCGTGCCATCCTTTTAAATCTTAACTTGAATGGTGTCATCCTTCAATACATTGTTGTCCATCCCAATCTACATCTACAAACAATCTTTCTCAACCTAAATTTTGCGCTTCACAAACTCCAAGGTGCCAATAGTTTCATTAAAATCCATCGTATACCATTTGGAATCATACACATCTAAGGAGGTACTTTTAATCCTTCGATTTGGAGGTTCTAAATCATGATTGCTTAGAACGTTGGGCCTATCGTCCAACTTACACTTATCATGCCTTTGTCATCTTCTCCCGCCAAGTCCACCTCAACTCCAATTTCAGGTAACCTTTTCTTTATTTGCACTCTGTGGCCAGTTTGTCCAATTCAATAGCCGTCAAGTTCCCCTATATATATCTGACAATGTGAAACTTTCAAATTGATCCACCAAATCCTATATTGTTTTGAGCCATTTCTGTCAGATAGCCTTGATTGTTATTAACGAATCCCCTTCAACAAATGTACCAAAGGGCACCGAAGTTCTCTTTCACATTTGAGACCTAACAATGCTGCCCTATATTATACCTCATTGTTTGTCATAACCCCTAGACTAACTTCTTTTTTGGGATTATACCATTAGGATTTGTGACCACACATCCAACTCCACTTACTCCCTAGTTTCCTTTTGAAACCCCCTCAAAGTTGATTTTGAGTAATTGGACTTGGGAGTTTTCAAACTACTCCATTGCTATCCCCATTAACGAGGGTTGCTTTTAGGTTTGCAGAGGCCTTCATCACTTCATTGTCCCAGCTCGTGAAGTAATTTTTTCTGTATGACTTTGCTGGTTGTAGTGTTTGTTAGTTCTACCACCGATACTTCAATCTTATCCACCAATGACTTCTTGCACATTTCTTTATTTTGAAAAATTCTCCTATTTCCTTCTTTCCAAACTTCCCAATTAACACTGATGGGACAATTGCCCATATGCCTGCTCCTTAATGTCTTGGGGCATAGTGTAAGCCCAATCAAGCTTCTCCATGAAAAATTTCCAACAAAATTCTGCACAGGTACATGTGATTAGAAGACGATTCGCTATTTCTTGTGCATCCTTGTACATTACACATCTACATGGTCCAATAATGTAATGTCCCCAACTAGGAGGTTGTCAATTCCCAATGTTTAACACACATTGCTATGCAACCAAATTGATTCAACTTAAGCAGACAATGAATAATTCATAATACATTTGGTAATTAACATATTTAAACCCACTTCCTTATTTCTCTTCTAAACTCAACCCTAAGGAGATTGTGGATTTGCTTGTCGTAGGGTGCTTGACATCAATCTTCAATAGGTTTCCTCAAGGCTTTGGGACCCCTTCCCTATCGCATCTTGTGATTTACCCACCTTCTGTGGATTTACTCTACCTTTCCCTACACGACACCAACCCATTCTCTTGAGGGGCTATAGAGAGTGATAAAGGGACATGCTATATATATTAATATCTCATGTATTACTACAACATATAAAACATAACATATATATATATATATATTTGGCAAAGTGCTACCATGGGGGTAGCGCCCATTTATTTATATCGAAATAATTACATAGAGTGATCAGCATAGTCACATGTCAGTCAAACCACTTGGGGACATCCACACACTGTGGGAGACTGACCAGACAACATATATTAGCAAGATACAAACATCAAAAGAATATAACAAGCATATAGTTCATGGAGAAAACAAAGTTGGGGCAGTACGCAGCGAAGACACAAATCCAATTCACCAACAACAACATAAACACTATCTTTTGCAGCAAAACACCAAGCTAGAACATCCCAAAGAAGTCGTATCTCATCCGCATTGACCAACCCATAAGAATTATAAATTGTGAAGTCCAGATTTGGTAAAAGACAAGAGACCACCTTAGAAATCCAAAGATGATAACAAAGTGAGTCTAAGATAATAATCTTGTAATCCTTCCCAAGAAAGCAAAGCACGCCAAAGGGAACCATAGCGATACAAAAAGAGGAAATATACGAGCTTCTTGAAAGCATAGGTTCTTGGATTGGAAAGAGTTCGCATGAAAGGCGAGCCAATAGATCTCTAACCATGCATATTTTGCTAGGGGCATATAAGCCGCTAACGATCCAAGTGATGATTTTCATCCTTAACCAAGGGAGGGCACAGTCCCCTTGGAATGAGTAAGGTATGATTTGATTGAAGACTGATCAATTGCCAGGGCATCTTCCTCTCTTTTTTGTTTATTTGTTTTCCTTCCTGTATGTTTCCGAACAGGATCCGTTCGGAGAATTTGAGTGGTCAATTGGGAAATTGTTCTTGGCTCGACTATATCTAGTTCATCTTCAAAGGAATTCTGATAAGGATCGTTGTCTGAAATACTCAATTCCTTAGTTAAATCTTCAACCTGATTTACATTTGCATTAAAGAGAGGAAGAGCGATGTCTACCGACTCAAGCAGTGCTGCGGGTAGATGATCCAGATGCAATTCATTCTTCGGCGATGAGGGCACATCAATTTGAGCATCAACAAATGGGATAAGCTCCAGGGAAATATCGTCATTGACTGTATTCTCCATGCCAGTCAGAATGGGCACTATAGAGGAAGGACCGACGACATTAGACGAAGAATCCATGAGTGGTGAATAATTTCTTTGGGGACCATCGTTGACCCATAGGGACCGGGCAAGATATTTCAAAATGTCTTCGACTATGACATCTTAGAAAGAAAAAACACACTTTTTCCACTTCCAAGCCTTGAGACCAGTCTATGGAGGAAGATAACCTAATATTTTTTTGGGACCTCATTGATCATAGGTATCATGATTTGCGGAGAGTGAGCGAAATTCTCGACACCCATATCCGTTTCCAAAGTTTGCCCCAAAGAATTGCCAATTTTGTGCAAAACCTCTTCAGACCAGAACTCAATGGGTAAATTGTAAAGGCGAACCTAGATAGGGGAGTCATAAGGCTCAACCTGTGTGGGGTTAAATGCTGCACACCATTTTTGGACATAAACAACCTGCTCGCCAAAAGTCCGAAGATTGTGCACTAGGACCTCATCTCTGTTGGCAGAGCAATCAAACTCCACTGCGAAAAACTGTTTCGGCAGAAAGTATAAATCTGCCACCCCATTGTCCCAATGTTGTACAACCCAAGTGCGAATTGTTGGCATTAACCGGTAAGGATGTAACCAGTACATAGCAAAGAGGTGTTGTCATTGATGTTTAGAGATTCAAACATTGTTTACATTGTTCAGTCAGGAACAACATGAACAGTTGAGAATAATAGTTGCAATGTACAAGAGAGATTGGTTATGAACTGGTGACACAGTGAATAGGAAGAAGTACTGTGACCAAGTACTGTGAGATAAAGTTCAAACTGATCATCAGAGTAATTGGTAACCAAGGAAGGAGCAACCGGTAATCAAGGATTCAGAATTGTGACCAATGAAAGTCACAATAAATGGAACCAAGGAACCAAACTGGTATAGACAGAGAAAGGAAAAGTGACAGGTGATGCAATTGAAGGTTTTATTGCCGAAGATTATGGAATTAAAACATGGAGAAATCTCAAGTAAAGGAAAGTATGCGGCACGCATCTGTCGTTTCCTTTGTAAAACAGAAAAAGCATATGGCATGCATTTGATGTTTCTGCAGTAGAGTTGAGACTCAACTGGGTGATGGATCCGGAGGAGATCTTTGTTGAGGTCTTGCATACAAGAAGCAGAAAGGGGAAGAAGACTATTTATTGTTTAGTCTGTGAAGAATATTGTTTGCCTTCATTCTGCCAAGAAGAAAAAGAGTGAACCTGTACCTTGAGAGAAGCTACTGAAAAGGTGAAAAGAAGAAAAGCGTGTGCAAGGAAGCACAACAATTTGTGGAGAACATACCTGTGGTGCTTGGCGATGACTCTCAATTGAGAAGCGCAATGATCTTATCAGGCTCAGTAAAGCCATTTCAAGAAGATCAAACCCTCTATTGCTCTCTAACAATTGCAATAGCAAAATCCTAGTATTTTGGGTGGACATTAACAGGTTCCTTGCATTAAATCCCTTAACTGGGTGACATCTGTGTAGATGTTTTAAGTCCTCTAACAAGACAGACTTTAACAGGCCTTATTTCTTAAAATCCCTTAACCGGGTCGCATCTAACAGTGCCTTTGTAATCCTTTAACAAGGAAGGCTCCTAATAGGGCGCACTTCAGAAGAGTGCAAGATTTGTGAGGTTTACTCACTGTGGTTTTCTCCTGATTTGGGTTTTCACGTGATACATCTGGTGGTGTCTATTGCTTTAATTTTGTGATAGCTATTTCTGTGATAGAATTTGTTGTGCTTACAGTTTTAGTTATATTATATCAGACTAGCTTTTAAGTTTTAGTGGGTGCTGATTCACCCCTCCCCTCTCAGCACTGGTTGGGACCATCATTTGGTATCAGAGCCTAGTACCTTTCCTAAGCTTCTTAACCACAACAAGGAAAAGATCTAATGATGAGAAAGGAAGGACCCAAGTTTTCTAAGGAAAACTTCACCTTATGGTGCAGCAGAATGAAGCTGTACATGAAAACCATCGAAGATCAATATTGGACTCGTGTAATCAATGATTACACTGAACCCAACGGTACCTTGACAACTGATCAACAAAAAATCAGTAGTGAACACAGCTGTAATGGATATGATAGCAAGTACGCTACTTGATCATGTATATGTAGAGATTGAAAATTTGACTACTGCTTGCAAAATGTGGGCTAAGCTACAAATTGTGTATGGAGGTGATCCACATGGTCAAAGAGCAAAGGTAGAAAGCCTCAGAGGCAAATATGATGACATGAGATTGAACGAAGGAGAAGAAATTGAGCACTACAATATTAGAATAAAAGAAGTGGTGAACTCCATCAAAAACGCTGGAGGAACATTGAGTGAGGATGATGTGGTAAGCAAGATACCGAGGACACTAAGGCCACAATATGCCATCAAGATCTCAGCCATATAGGAGCTCAAATCAGTGAGCGCGTCTCAAGTCACTCTTGACTCCCTAATTGGCAAGTTGACTGGTTTGAATTGAGTAATTATGATAACAACTTACCCATGTTAGAGGCTTCTTTCAAATCCTCTGTGAATACTGCTTCCACCAAAAAAGGAAGAGAGACCGGTAATAGTTCTACTGGTATGTTTGGAAATTTTGTTGAAAATCTACTCTCAGAAGAACTAGAGCAGGATGAGTTTGAAGCACTCATCGCAAAGAGATTTCCAAGAGGAAAAGGGAAGTACAAAGGGAAACTTCTATTAAAGTGCTTTTCTTGCAATAAGATAGGAGACATTGCTGCAAGGTGTCCAGAAAATGAAAATAAAGAAAAGTCCAATTGATTCGAGAACAAAGGAAAGGAGTGCTACCTTGCTGAGGAAGGTGTCACGAACAATGAATCTGAAGAATTAGGAGATGAAAAAATTGCATTTGTTGCAATAAAAGAAGAAAGCACAGTGATAAGTGAAATGACACTTATCTCAAGATCTCATGAATGTGACGATTGGATCATTGATAGTGGATGCACTCACCACATGACTGGTGACAAGAACAAGTTCATCAGCTTGAAGCTTAATGATGGTGGATTGGTGACTTTTGGTAACAATGCTCCTTGTTCTATCAGAGGCAAAGGCTCAATAGCACTTGGCAATGAAGTTGTATGCAAAGATGTGTACTGGGTGGAAGGACTCAAGTACAATCTAATGAGTGTAGCTCTATTAAACAACAAAGGATACATGTTGGAGTTTGGGCAAGGTTTTTGCATTGTCAAGAATAAATCCGGAGCTCATGTTGCCACCAGTAGATAAGAGTAAAGGGAACCTGTTCTATCTAGACTCTACTGAGGGGGCTTGCCTCATAGCTACGACAAAAGGGGAGAGAAATAAAATCTGTTTTATAACAAAAGAAGACAATAGTTGGCTATGGCATAAGAGGCTCTGCCACATAAACTTTCATAGTATTGTCAAAGTAAGAAGTCAGTCAGAGGACTTCCTGATATTACAATACTGGAAAAGGGTATGTGTAAAGAATGTCAGTGAGGCAAACTGATAGGAATAAGCTTCAACAGTAAGTCTTTTTCTGTTGAAAACGTGCTGGATCTCATTCACAAAGACTTGTGTGGACCTATGAGGACAAAGAGCTACTATGGGGACACATATTTCATGCTCTTTGTAGATGATTTTTCAAGCATGATGTGCACACTCTTCCTTAAAGAAAAATCAGAGGCCTTTCACATGTTCAAAATCTATAAGGCTCGAGTGGAGAAGGAGACCGGTAAAAGCTTGAAATGTCTGAGGTCAGACATAGGAGGTGAGTACAACTCTCAAGAATTCACTCACTACTGTGAGGAACAAGGGATAAAAAGGCAGATGTTTGCACCGAGAACCCCACAACAAAATGGAGTCACTGAAAGAAGAAACATGATTTTGATTGATTGTGCTAGAACTCTAATGATTAAGAAGGATCTTCCTCATCAGTTCTGGAGAGAAGCAATGAGCACCGCTGTGTATACATTGAACCGGGTTCAAGTTAAGAAAAGAATTGATAAGACTCCATATGAGTTGTGGTTTGGTCACACCCCAACTGTAGGCTATTTCAGAATTTTTGGTAGCAATTGTTACATAAAAGAGATGTGTACTCTGGCAAGTTTGAGCAAAAGAGTGATGTAGGCATATTTTTAGGTTATTCCCCCAAAAGTAAAGCCTATTGGTGTTTGAATAAGAGGACATGAAAAATAGTTGAAAGTGTCAATGTAACGATAGATGAATATTCAAAACTGAGGGAAAAGAATAGTCATGATAATTCAGACTTTCACAAGGATCATGATGCTAATAATCATTTGGAATTCAGAGAAATGATTGTTGCTGATGAAGAAGATCAGGTAAACAGACCCTTGGAGCAGGGTAATGAGCCAGAGCCAGCAACAGATCAGATCATAAGACCGACTGAAGGTGATGAACAAGAAATTGTTCATGACCTCGCTGGAAATATTGCTCAACTGGAAAACAAAGATTGGGACCACCGACCGGTTCTGCCAAGGTATGTCACATATCACTCCACTGATAACATTATTGGTGACAAACATGCTAATATTCTGACCAGGACAAAGGCTAGAGAAAGTATCGGCTTACTTTCCAGTATAGAGCCCAAAACTACCAAAGAGGCTCTGAAGGATGAGAGCTGGGTCAAGGCAATGGAAGAGGAGCTTGAGCAAATTGAGAAGAATGAAACATGGACTATTGTTCCTAGACCACAGGACAAGAATGTCATAGGAACCAAGTGGGTGTACAGAAAAAAGCTAAATGAAGTAGGAAAGGTGGTAAGGAACAAGGCAAGGCTAGTGTGCAAAGGATATGCATAGGAGGTAGGACTAGAGTATGGAGAAACCTTTGCACCTGTGGCAAGACTAGAAGGAGAATCCTACTTGCTTATGCTGCTCATAAAAGGTTCAAAGTATACCAGATGAATGTAAAGTCTAAAATGGTATATTGGAGGAGGAAGTGTATGTTGGCATTAAGAGATGGTAATCACTAAGCTTGCTACCAGTACATGACAATTAAGTATTGTCATTGATTGGCAAAAGAGGATAAAGGAAGGAGGTGTATTTACATCTCAACCTAAAGTCTAATGATCTAATGAGGACACCAGCAGTGGATATGTATTGACATCTCAACCTACAGTCTGATGATCTAAGGAGGACACCAACAGTGGATCTATATGTAAAGAGATTGGTTTGGCAACCGGTGACACTATAGAAGAGACTATATCTACTCATCAAGTGCAACCGGTCACTAAGCTATGTGCATTGGAAACCGAGGAAAGGGCACAACCAAGGAACAAACACAATCAATGTTGTCAACGCAACCGAGGAAAGGGTGCAACCGGTAAGCAGTGGAAGGAAAGGCAATAGGTAAAAGTTCTTACCTATTCACAACATAAGGATCTCAACCGATCAAGTGAAGACTTTGGTATGATAAGATGAACCGGGGAAGTCATAATCAACTATCTGCTTAACGAACTCTTTGACTGGAATTTACTGCACTAAATCCGAAAGACTTTGAGTTGACATGGTGATCGGTTTGAGGTGCGTTTAAAGGTTTTAAAGCCGAAGTCTGTAGCTTTTAAACATGGAGTTATCTCATGTGAAGGAAAGGTGCTTGACACGCATCTATTGTTTTCTAAATAAAGAAGATAAAGCAAGGGCATATATCGGATGTTTTCTCAGAGAACTAATACTCTTCTGGGTGATAAATCCGAAGTAGATCTGTAATTAGGTCATGCATGAGAAGCGCAATTAGGGCAAGAACTCTATATATTCTTGTGCCTGTCTAGAATATAGGTTGCTCTCATTCTGCCAAAGAAAAGAGTGAACCTGTACGCTGAAGAAGCTAAGGTGAATTAAAAAGAGAAGAAAAAAGAGAAGAGTGTGCAGAGAAAGCACAACAGCAAAGGAGAACATGCCAGCGGTGACCGATGATGTTTCTCAGTTGGGTATAATAGAGATCTTATTAGGCTATGCAAAACCATTTGTAAAAGGTCAATCCTTCTATTGTTTTCTAACAATTACAATAGTTAAATCCCAGTATTTTGGGTGGACATTAACAGGTCCTTTGTATTAAATCCCTTAACTGGGTGACATCTTTATAGGTGTTCTAAGTCCTCTAACCAGGCAGACACTAACCAGCCTTATTGTATCAAATCGCTTAACCGGGTTGCATCTAATAGTGTGTTGTAATTCTTTAACAAGGAAGGCTCCTAACAGGGCGTACTTCAAAAAAGTGTAGAATTTGTGAGGTCTCCTCACACCGTGGTTTTCACTCGATTTGGATTTCCACTTGATAAATCTGGTGTCACTTTGTGATTGATTGCTTGATGCTACTTTTATGCTTGAATCTGTTTTGCTTACAGTTATAAGAATACTTCATCAGATTTATGGTAAAGAAGTGTCATAGGTGCTGATTCACCTCTCCCCTCTCAGCACTGGTTGGGACTGTCAATTGGTATCAAAGCTTCAGGTTTCTTTTCTTTATTGCTTAACCGCATAAAGAAAAAGTCAAGATGATGAGAAAGGAAGGACCAAAGTTTTCAAAGGAAAACTTTGTCCTGTGGTGTTGCAGAATGAAGCTGTACATGAAGACCACTGGAGATCAATATTGGACTTATGTAACCACTGATTATAGTGAACCCGCTGGTACCCTAACTGCTGATGAATTAAAGATCAAGACAGAGCACACGACTACCATGGATATGATAGCCAACACATTGCCAAACCATGTCTATTCTTAGATTGAAAACCTGGAAACTGCTCACAAGATGTGGGCCAAGCTGCAACTAGTTTATGGAGGCGACCCAAACGTACAAAGAGCTAAGGTTGAGAGCTTGAGAGGAAAGTATGATGACATGAGGATGAATGAAAGAGAAGACATTGAGCAATACAACAACCGAATGAAAAAAGTGATCAACTCCATCTTGAGCGCTGGAGGGAAACTTAGTGAAGAGGAGGTGGTTAGCAAAATACTGAGAATGCTCAAACCCCAGTATGCCATCAAGATCTCTGCCATTCAAGAGCTCACATCAGTGACCACAGATCAAGTCACTCTAGACTCCCTAATTGGTAAGTTGACTGCATTTGACTTGAGAGTAATTTTGATAATAGCCTACCCATTCAGGAAGCATCTTTGAAGTCTTCTGTGAATATCTTTGCCACTAGAAAGGGAAGAGAAACTGGTAACTGCTCTATCGGTAAGATTGGTAATCTTGTTGAGAATCTGCTCTCAGAAGAGATGGAGGAAGACGAGTTTGAAGCACTCATCGCTAGGAGATTTCCCAGAGGAAAAGGGAAGTATAAAGGAAAGCTTACTCTGAAATGTTTCTCTTGCAATAAGATAGGACATATTGGTACAAGATGTTCGGATAATGATAACAAAGACAAGAGCAACCGGTTCAAGAGTAAAGGAAAGTAGTGCTACCTTGCAAAAGGAGTCACAGACAATGAATCTGAAGACTCTGAAGATCCATAAATTGGATTTGTTGCAATAACAAAAGAGAGCCCAATGGTAAGTGAAATGACACTTATCTCAAGATCTCATCAGCATGATGATTGGATCATTGACAACGGATGCACTCACCATATGACCGGTGATAAGAACAAGTTCATCAACTTGAAGCTCAATGATGGTGGATTAGTAACCTTTGGAAATAATGCTCCTTGTGCTATTAAAGGTAAAGGTTCTATTGCACTCAACAATGATGCTGTCTGTGAAGATGTGTATTGGGTAGGACTCAAGTACAATTTAATGAGCATTGCACAACTGAACAACAAAGGATTCCTGTTGGAATTCGGACAGGGTTCCTGTGTTGTCAAGAATCAATCCGGAGCTCATGCTGCAACCAGTAGATAGAGCAAAGGGAATCTGTTCTACCTAGATTCAATGGAAGGAGCCTTTCTCATTTCATCAGTCAAAGGAGAATCGAGCAAAATCTGTCTTGTATCCAAAGAAGACAATAGCTGGTTGTGGCACAAGAGGCTCTGCCACGTAAACTTTGACAGTATTGTCAACGTGAGCAAGATGAAATTAGTTAGAGGACTCCATGAGATTACAAAACCAATCAGAAGTGTTTGTAAAGATTGTCAGTTAGGAAAACGTACAAGAACAAGCTTCAACAGTAAATCCTTCTCTGCTGAAAATGTTCTAGATCTTGTGCACACAAATTTGTGTGGACCGATGAGAACAAAGAGCTATTTCGGAGACCAGTACTTGATGCTGTCTGTAGATTATTTCTCAAGAATGATGTGGACACTCTTTTTCAGAGAGAAATTAGAGGCATTCCACATGTTTAAAATCTACAAGGTTTGAGTGGAGAATGAGACCGGTAAAAGCCTAAAGTGTTTGAGATCAGACAGAGGAGGTGAATACACTTCTCAAGAGTTCACTCACTACTGTGAGGAACATGACCTAAAAAGGCAGCTATCTGCACCTATGACTCAACAAAATGGAGTAGCAGAAAGAAGAAACATGACGTTAATTGATTGTGCAAGAACCCTGATGATTCAAAAAGATCTTCCTCATCACTTCTGGAGAGAAGCTATCAGCACTGTTGTCTATACACTGAACCGAGTTCAAGTCAAGAAAGGAACCGGTAAGACTCCCTATAAACTATGGTTCAATCATACTCCTAGTGTAGGATACTTCAGAATCTTTGGTAGTAACTGTTACATTAAAAGAGATATGTACTCTGGGAAGTTTGAGCCCAAGAGTGATGAAGGAATATTTCTGGGTTACTCTACCAAAAGTAAAGCCTACCAGTGTCTGAACAAGAGAATAGGAAAAATAATTGAAAGCATCAATGTAAAAGTTGATGAATATTCCGAACCAATTAAGAAGATCGGTTGTAATGAATATTACAGCTTGCAAGGTTAGAATGAAGGAAATCTTCTTGAGTTCAATGAAGTAACAACCGAAGATGAAAGAGAAGAACATGTGAATAGACATCTAGAGCAGGAGTCTGTACTTGAAGTTGACAAACCAACACAAGATGATGAACAAGAAGTTGTTCATGACCATGATGAAGAAATTGCTCAACCGGAAGAACCTGATCGGGAACAGAGACCGGTTCTCCCAAGGTATGTCACATCACACAAAAGGGTGGTATGGTCTGTAAACTGAAAAAGGCTCTTTATGGGCTAAAACAAGTTCCAAGGGCTTGGTTTGAGAGGTTGCATTCATACCTCTTGACCATAGGATTCACAAGAACCGAGGACAACAACAACATGTATCTCAAAACTGGAAAAGATGGGAACCCGATTGCTGAAATCTTTGTGGATGATATCATCTTTGGAGGAGATGAAAGGATGAGCAAAGCCTTTGCTGAAGAAATTAAGAAAGAATTTGAGATGTCTATGATAGGATCCATAAAATTGGTCATTGGACTACAGGTCCATCAGCTAAAGGAAGGTATCTTCATTTCTCAATCCAGATATGTAAAAAAAATTCTTAAAACTTTTGGACTTGAAGAATCCAAACCGGTTTCACACCAATGATAACTAACCTAAAGCTGTCAAAGGAAGATGATGCAAAAGAAGTGAATGAAACACTGTATCGGTCTATGATAGGAAAATTACAATATGCAGTGCACAACAGACTGGACATTGCACATGCGGTTGGCATAGTAGCAAAATTCTCTACAACTCCAAAAGAGACACATCTAATAGTAGTGAAGAGAATTTTCAGATATCTAAAGGGGACTGAGGAGTATGGTTTGTGGTTTCCTCACAAGGGAGTGTCATGAGCCCACCTTGGACATATCTAATTTGGGGTGTTTTGTCTGATATATTTGTTAGAAACTAGTCATCGATGACTCATCAAGATGACTAAATTGCTACAGTTGGCATATAGCACTACAGGGACAAGGAGAATTCAAGGTAATAGTCGTAGGTTCTTAAGACGACCTAAATGGGGTCATTACAATAAAATGGAGTACAAGTTATTGCAGAAGACATTTCTAGGAGAAGAATTTGTCTCAAACTCCATAGGCCTAGTTAGGGGTCATTACATGAGGCTTTCAAGTAAGGGTTTACACTGATGCAGATTGGGCTGGTAACATTGATGACAGAAAGAGCACAATTGGTGGTGCATTTTTTCGCGGTGGGAGGATTGTGTCATGGACAACGAAGAAACATAATTGCATCTCACAGTCTACAGTAGATGTTGAATATGTTGCTGCTGCAATCAATTGCACACAGGTAATGTGGATCAAACAGCTACTGGAAGGAACCCAAGAACCGATACCTGAACCGATTGCAATTTACTGTGGCAGCACCAGTGCAATAAACATATCCAAGAACCTTGTCATGCGCTCCAAGACAAAGCACATTGCCATCAAGTATCATTACTTAATAGAGCTGGTACAAAACAAGGAGGTAAGATTGGAGTATGTTCCCACAAAAGAACAGATTGCTGATATCTTCACAAAGCCATTACCAAATAGTACTTTTGAGTATCTCAGAGGTAAACTAGGGGTGATACCCCTCCCTGATCTTCAGTAAACTTGCAAAGGTGTTCATTAGTTCATTATGCTTCAATAGAGGATTTCACCTTATCTTATCTGGATTGATGAAAAGGATTGCTGCTCAAAGGGGGAGCAGATTTCATTAAGATAGTCTTTCTGACTAGCCTTTGGCATTATTGTCAAAAGGGGGAGAGGTTGGCAATAAACCGGTAGATGACCGGTACGGTAGTGGAAGTGCATAGTGATACAAGCAGAAATACAAGCTTAGGACAGTGACATGATTGCCCATTAATGGTTTGCCATCAATGCCAAATGGGGAGATTGTTGGCATTAAGAGATGGTAACCGGTAAGCTTGCTACTGATACATGGCAATTAAGTATTGTCATTGATTGACAAGAGGATAGAGGAAGGAGGTGTATTGACATCTCAACCTAAGGTCTAATGATCTAAGGACACCAGCAGTGGATTTGTATGTAAAGAGACTGGTTTGGCAACCAGTGACACTATAGAAGAGACTATATCTGCTCATCAAGCGCAACCGGTCACTAAGCTATGTGCATTGGAAACCGAGGAAAGGATACAACCGAGGAAAGGGCACAACCAAGGAATAGACACAACCGGTGTCGTCAAACCAACCGAGGAAAGGGTGCAACCGGTAAGCAGTGGAAGGAAAGACAACATGTCAAAGTTCTTACCTGTTCACAACATAAGGATCTCAACCAATCAAGTGAAGACTTCGGTATGATAAGATGAACTGGGGAAGTCATAGTCAACTATCTGCTTAACGAACTCTTTGACCGGAATTTACTGCACTAAATTCGAAAGACTTTGAGTTGACATGGTGATCGGTTTGAGGTGCGTTTAAAGGTTTTAAAGCCGAAGTTTGTGGCTTTTAAACATGGAGTTATCTCATGTGAAGGAAAGGTGCTTGACACGCATCTATTGTTTTCTTCATAAAGTAGATAAAGCAAGGGCATGCGTCAGATGTTTCCTTAGAGAACTAATACTCGTCTGGGTGATAAATCTAAAGGAGATCTGTAATTAGGTCATGCATGAGAAGCGCAATTAGGGCAATAACTCTATATATTCTTGTGCTTGTCTACAATATAGGTTGCCCTCATTCTGCCAAAGCAAAGAGTGAATCTGTACGTTGAAGAAGCTAAGGTGAATAGAAAAGAGAAGAAAAGAGAGAAGAGTGTACAAAGAAAGCACAACAGTAAAGGAGAACATACTAGCGGTGACCGGTGATGTTTCTCAATTGGGTATAATAGAGATCTTATCAGGCTATGGAAAGCCATTTGTAAAAGGTGAATCCTTCTATTGTTTTCTAACAATTACAATAGTTAAATCCCAGTGTTTTGGGTGGACTTTAACAGGTCCCTTGTATTAAATCCCTTAACCGGGTGACATCTTTACAGGTGTTCTAAGTCCTCTAACCATGCAGGCACTAACCGGCCTTGTTGTATCAAATCCCTTAATTGGGTCGCATCTAATAGTGCGTTGTAATACTTTAATAGGGAAGGCTGCTAACAGGGCGCACTTCAGAAAAGTGAAGAATTTGTGAGGTCTCCTCACACTGTGGTTTTCACGTGGTAAATCTGGTGTCACTTTGTGATTGATTGCTTGATGCTACTTTTATGCTTGAATCTGTTTTGCTTATAGTTATAAGAATACTTCATCAGATTTATTGTAAAGAAGTTTCATAGGTGCTGATTCATGCCTCCCCTCTCAGCACCGGTTGGGACTGTCAGTGTACATAGAATAGCTAGAAGGCCTCTCATCCACAAAGAAAAGTGGTATGGTCTGCAAATTGAAGAAGACACTCAATGGGCTGAAACAAGCCCCAAGGGCTTGGTATGAAAGGTTATAGTAATATCTCTTGACCATAGGACTCACAAGAACATGAGATAACAACAATATGTATCTCAAGACTGGTAAAGTAGGGAACCTGATTGTTAAAATATTTTTAAATGACATCATCTTAGGAGGAGATGACAAAATGAGCAAAGACTTTCCTAAGGAGATGAAGAAAGAATTTGAAATGTCCATGATTGGAGCTATAAAATTCTTCATTGGATTGCAAATCCATTAGCTAAAAGAGGGTATTTTTCTTTCTTAGATCAAGTATGTTAAGGAAATTCTTAAATCATTTGGGCTAGAAGAATCCAGACTGGTTAGTACACCAATGATAACTGACTACAAGTTATCAAAGGAGGGTGATGTTAAAGAGAAGAATGCATAGATATAATGTCCGAGGGGATGTGAGGCGAACCGTCACATCCGTGTAACTCCCTCGGATTGGCCAACCTTCTAACTACCCATTTTCCCGACAACACCTTTCGAAGCGAGTCTGCAATTAAGGGAGAATCACTAGGGCACCCTATTGCAATAGCAGCTAAGGGAGAACGACTATGAGGGCACCCTATTGCTCTGTGATTAAGGGAGAACTGCTAGGGCACACTATTGCAGAAACAGATGAGGGAGAACCGCTAAAGGCACCCTATTGTAGTAACAATTAAGGGAGAACTGCTATAAGGGCACCCTACTGCACTACGATTAAGGGAGAATTGCTAAGGGCACCTTGTCATAGAAGAAGTTAAGGGAGAATTGCTAAGGGCACTCTATTGTAGTGGTAGTTAAGGGAGAACAACTATTAGGGCACCCTACTACACTATGATTAAGGGAGAACTGCTAAGGGCACATCGGAGATGAGACATCTCGGAAAGAGAACATCCTTAACGAGTGTCAAGACTTGTTCAAAGATGTACATGGCGTGTGTTGAAGATGTATAATATCTTGAGGGCAAGCAATTTGTGGGAAGGGCAGATTGTCATGTCCCCTTCATGAATAGGACCAAATAATAATAAATAATCATTATAAGATTAAAATATTAAATTTACTAACAATAATACTAATATTAAAATATGAAAATAAATAAATAATACTAAAATATAATGATGAAATGATATCACAACATAATAAATAAATAATAATTTTACAATATTTGAACTATACGTTTATACTAATTAATATTATAATATAATTATACCATTAAAAGATATTATAATATATATAATATTAAATATATCAAGTATTTATGTACTTGATTAAAATAATATAATATTATATACTATTTGATTTTTGACATATTTTATACATAAATATATTATTATTATTATTATTATATATAAAATATGTTAAATAACAGCATATAAAAAATATTAAATAATCTTATAAGCAAGCGACTAAACCGGTAAGTCGCGACCATTCACCCCGTACGGCATATATAATCCATTGGAAGATGGGACAGGGATAAATATACAGAGGTCAGTGAATGATCTAGTAGGAGAGGAATATAGGAAACGGCAACCAGTCAGCAAACTCATCCATAACGGTTACTATCAGCAATCACCAGGCATAAGAAAAGACAAGGAAACAGATTATGAATGGCGCCCAGGAAATATAAGGGAGGCAAAATATATTCTACAGAAGAAGAGATATAATAATTGCCATGAATATAATACTTACCCAGACATTAGGAGATAGTATTATTTGATAGTGCTCACCAAATATTTTATAAAGCGTCTCACACTTAAGGAAGCATTCAAATATAATATTTTGAACATCGGAAATCACAATTCACTGTCGAGTACTGAATAGGCTTGGTGAATAGCGATTAGTAATCTTCAGTGTTGGCAAATCAGGAGTACGACAAACAATACTTTGCGGCAGCGACAGTTCAAGCTGGTAATTGAAAGCGTACATGAATCCATAGATTACAGACATATCTGATAAATGAACAAATTCTCCAATTAATATCAAGCGACCTCCCAATGCTGATTTACAATCACAAAGGCATAATGGATCTGCGATTCTTTGGAAGGAAGCTTACTTAAGATCATTGTGGGTTATAGTCTTATAATTGATGAATATATTATATGGATTTTCTCAAACTTACATATTGATCAATGTTTTGATAAAGACAATCTTTGTATGCCAGCTAGTAGTGAATAATATCTCCTTCATATTCAGATAGACCTTATTTTCTAAGGAACTGGATTTAACTTAATCTTCATCTTTTTATTGCATTAATAATGAGGTAGGGAACATTTAGAATAAAGGATATTGTTACTCAACAAGTTCCTTCATGGCAAACTTAAGAATAGAGTATAAGTTTTAAATAGAAAGAAGTCTTTTGCAATTGAAGTTTTGAGAACATTGTTCCGATATTCTAAGCTAGTCGGATAGGGGACATTACATCGATGTTTGCGACCGATTGGAGGCCACCTCGAAACCCAACAGTTCCCTGTTCTCTGACTATCCCATTTGTGGACGCTCTTGCTTCTCCATTTCAACCTCTCATTTGGCTGGTGCAGATCTTGCCCTTATCCTTCTCGCATCCATGCATCTCTTTGACCCATGAATCCACCAATGTTTTCTTCTTTTCAGAGTCTCCAGTCATCCCTCTTCTTATCCTGTCCAAGTCTGCCTCTAAACTCCTCCATGGGAAATTCACAATCAGCTTCATCTGTCCACCTTCCTGCTCCTTGTCCATCTCTTCGCTGCTCCCTTTGCTCGTCCCTGCGCTCCTCTATTTGCTGCTTGTACCATGTTTTTGAACTTTAGTATTAGTACTCTCTCTCTCTCTCTCTCTCTCACACACACACACACACACACACACACAAACACATTTTAAATTGTTATTTCTTGACGTTCCTGTTTTCAGTTTTTGTAATATATATAATTGCTATTATGTTTTTACATTTTAAAAAACACAAAGTTTTGTCAACTTGCAAGCAAACGACTCTGCATAAGCTAGGGCTTCTGTGTTGTAGTTTTTGTTCCGTGCCCATTAACATTGGGGATTGTGTGATATTGTTGGTGCTTTGCAGGTGAAGGTAAGAGATGGTGTCACAGAATGGGGATGGGGAGTAATTGTAAATACAGTGAAAAAGCCACCAGCATCTGGTATATTACCTTCTACAATATTGACTAATCGAACTAGTAACTATATAGTGGACACTCTTTTACACTGTACTTCTACCATGACAAGTGATGGTCCCCGTCCAAAGCCACATCCTGCTCTTCCTGGACATAAAGGTGAAATGCATGTGGTGAGTGGAACGTGAGCTACAAGATTTTGAATTTTGTTATTTATTGGCATTTGTGAGTGTTCAGATGTATTTAGTTGTGGATCATGTTTTCTAAAATTTCTGAGGATTACTCGTATTGGGTTTGATTTTGTCCTCTATTTTGCTACAAAGGTGCCTGTTCAGTTGCCACTCATATGCTCTCTCAGCGCATTGAGAGTTGCTATTCCTCAAGATCTGCGGCCACCCGAAGCAAGACAGAGTGTCCTTATGGCAGTTCAAGAGCTAGAGAAAAGATTTCCAAAAGGACTCCCAAAGCTCGATCCTATTGAGGTGAGTTTTCAAAATATGAATTTTATATGTTCCTGTTTCAAAACACATGTATTTTTGATGTCAACAGCATTTTGACTTCAAAATAGCCTCATGTTCCAGTATTTGTACTCAGATTGGTATTAAATTGTAAATCCTGAATGATAAATTTGAAGTGTTATGTTAAGGCTCCGACATGTGGATTTACTTATGCTTGTTTTTGTTTATTTGACAACGAATGGTTTGTCTATTATATGATTATGGGAACTTATCCAATCTTGAGGTTTTTATTTCTTTTAATCTTTTGGAGGTATAGTGGTTTGCATTAGATTCAAAATGCTCAGTGATACTTAAAATGTCATGATCATGCCTTGTTATCAATTAAATTTTGTCTTTTTTTGGCTAACTTAGGTTCAACTGCCCAAACATTTTGATCATAAAGAGGCAATTTTATAGGTTTTCTTTGTAATATTTGTTAAGGATGTTTATTCTATAATCCTCTATCAGGTTAGCCATGTGCAATATTGCATCATTAACAGTTGCAAATTTATAATTGTAAGAAAAGACTCTTTGCATAGCTAAAAATTATGAATATGTTATATGCAAAATTTGAAGCAAGCATAACTTACAGATTATCCCATTCATCCTTAAAAACGACCTCAAGCATCTTGAATACTTTGAATCAGCATTTCAACTCAAATGAATCTTTATTTCAGTTTGAACCTATAGTACTGCTAGTGGTTTGATTAACTCCTGCACCTCTTCCAGAATGGGAGCTAATGACCAGTCTTTGAAGATAGATTCATATTTCTTCTTTTCATCTATTAGGTTGATGGACCTTTTGGTAGGCAACTTCCTATTATTCTCATTGAATGGCTAAGGAAACCTTGTTGGACCAGTTGATTAGTCTGACAAAGGATAATGGTGACAATTTTCTATAGTACAATAAATATTGCTCTGTTTTTCTTAGCTGTTTCATCCTCGATTTGTACATTTAATACTTTTTTGTGCTTCTTTTGTCTTATCTGAATTGCCTGTTGCATTCAGTGGGTTTGTTGGCTGGGTGGGAAATTTATATTTGAATAACTTCAGATTTGGAATAATTGGGAACAGAGTGGTGATAATGCCATCTGTGTCTGCTTGCATTTTCTGAGTTTGGAAATATGCATGATCCACAAAATTGAGGGCAAGCTCAATCCCAGTTGTCATCTAAGCAATTTTATCTGAGTAGAACCTGCTCAATGCCTTAATAAAGAGACCTGGACTGGGCTCACATTCCTTCCATCTTAACCCTTGGGGCAGTTAAGCCCTACTTGTAGGTTTCAATGGTATCCTCCTTATTCATTTATTATTTAATCTGAAGCATTTGATTGCTGATTTGGCTCTCAAAGATGGTGAGGGTGCTATCTTGGGTGCTCACCTTTTGGTTGGGGCCAGTGGCCACATTCAGTGCTTCTTCTCTTTCTTGCCGCACCAAAATTTATTTCATGCCTCCTGCTTGAGATGGTAGTGCATATCCCATGAGGCGGAGCTCTTCTATGTTGGATCTCCAGTTGTTTGTCTCTTGGTTTAACTCTTCAATCTTTGATTTGAAAATTGAAATACAATTTGTAGCTTATCCCCATCAACTTGCTACCTTGTTGCTGTATATTCTAACTCAAGAGTGAGGTTTCTCTGCTTTTGAGTATCCAGTTGGCAATGCAGCACTGCAACTTCTTTTAATAATTTCATCAATTGACCAATCTGGCTCTCAGACTCCTGCAGGCTAATGTGTGGCCCTTCCTCTTTTCTCTTTTTATGTTGGCTAGAATCTCAGGCACTTGGCTAGGCAAAGTCTCGAGCAAATTGTTCACCTGATTTTGCAATACCTTGGTCTTTGTTTCAGCATTCTTGATTTTTTGAGTTAAAAAATAACAATTGTAACAATATGATGTTTACATATTTAGCCCTTTTTTGGAAAAGTTCCACCCCATCCTTTGGTTGGGCATGCTGCATACTGATATTTAATGCTGCAGGATGGGACCTGAAGTAATTTTCAAAGCAGGTACATTGGAACTGGGGGAAATGAGTCCCACTGACTTTGATCAGCAGATATGGTAGAAGTATCAAAAGGAAGAGGGTGATGAGAGGCCATACTTATAATGGTTTCTTGAGAGGTTGCTGATGTCTACTATTCTGTTTGCATTTGCTGTTGTTTCTCCTATACTTCTTACTTCTTTCTTGATTTTCTTAATGCTCCTTTTCTATCTTCCTCTTATTTTGTTTCCTGGGATCATCTTTTTCCCCATTAACAATTTGTTGTATGCCCTTCTGTGTTACTGGCGCTTGTTAGGTGCTTGAGGGCTGTCTGGTGTGATGTCCTCTTCAAGCTAGTGATATCATGCTAGCTAATGGTTAGCCTACCAATGGACCCTCGTAGGCTAGTAGACATGGATAGGAGGTCAGTAATGGCACAGGGGAGGTATGATCTTCTAATGGTTCAGTTTTGGCAGAGCTCAGTGTTCTCAGTTGGCTTGTGAGATGGTTTTTGGCTCACTTATTTGGATTCTGCTCCGTTTGGCAGAAATGACTATTTTTAGGCTTATTTTGGAGCTATAGAGATGGACCCCTACTATTTTTAGAAATACCTCATGGTCACATGGAGAATATTTTCACTAGCTCCTAGTTCAGACGGCTTGATCAGATTCACAATATTATGGGAGTTATGACATTTTTCGTGGCTAAGTATTAAAGAAGAATAATTATTTAATCTAAGTTGCTGGTACGGGTACGGGTACGTTGGTACGACAGATTTTTTTGGGGTGGTTGGGTACGTTTGGGTATGTTCATACTAAAAGACAATGAAAATCATAAATATATACATATTTGCAGCCTTAACAGTAAAAACAAGAATAAAATTCAGAATATCACATATCATGCATGTTAAACAAAATTGGGAACTACTATAAAAATTACAAACTAAAATACGATAATACTAACTTGATATTAGTTTGTTGAAACTTAATGTTATGATATTTATATTGAATTCATTGTTCATTGGTTCAACATTAGAATAACACAATTACTAATTACTAATTAGGCATCATATAAGATGAACATCAACATCATCATTGACATTAGATGATGTCGGTGGATTAGTAAAACCGCATGCAACCCCACTACCACTTGCACTAGAAAGATGATGGCTATCTAACTGCACATCTAGTAAAGATTGTGTTGCAGCTGAAAAATCCAAATCAGTTCGCTCTGGATCTACATCCCACAACTTTATGTCCCCTTCCTTGTACTCATTTTGGCTGAGTAAGAAGGCGCAAGTTGGAATGCACATAAACTAGCTCTTCTGCCTTACTTGCTACCAGTCGATTGCGTTTCAGTGAGTGGATAAAGGAGTATGTACTCCAATTTCGCTCAGATGAAGAGGAACTAGCAACCTGTTGAAACAAAGTGAGAGGGATAAATATTCGTAAATCAAACTTTAAATTTGAAGTTAATAATTTTGTTATTTAAGTATTTACAAATAATAAACAATATAAATTTAGAGAATGCAACAAAAATAATGAAACTTACTTGTGATAAAAGTTTAATTGCAAGAGCTTGGAGGTGTGGTGATGTATGGCCATTGAGGTACCACCAAGCATGAGCATCCTTTGTATACTTGTCATGAAGAGCAGAAGCACTTTGGCCATTGGAAGCTACAAAATCAGCAAACTCACTTGTTACTAAATCCTCCATTTCACGGTCAGGGAAGAGTTTTGTAAATGCTTTCCTGCACCCTTCACTAACTTCCGTATCTCTGTATGGTGGCACCCTTGATGGCATAGAAAGAATTTCATCACTATAAAATTTTGGGGTTAATGCAAATGCAAGAAGATGAAATGGGGTGGTCATTTTATTCCACCGATCAACACAAATTGCCTGCACTTCTTTGAAGAAAGTTTCTTCCGGGTCTTGCTCTTTTTCATTAATGATGAGTTTCATTTTCTCAATCATTGAGTCAATTCCATCATATACCTCTCCCAAACATGGATGATCCATGTCAGTATAACGAATCATACTCATGATTGGCTCAGTGAAACTAAGAAGACTGTAGTATGAATAAAGTAATATTGTATTACTTCTAGTTATGACTTGTTGGGAGGGTAGTTAGGAGCGAGGAGGTGCGTCGGTTGGTTTTCCCAACCAACCGACTATCTTATAAACACTTGGGTCTTTGATGTAAAACAGTTGGTTTTTGGTATCAATAAAGAATATAGCATTTCCTCGCCATTCTGGTATTTTGGTACTTTGGTATATTGGTATGGTGTTTTGGTATTATGTTGTTTGACATTGATGTTTAAAGTACTGTTAGTACCATTGATACTAAGTTTTGTTCTATATCCCTTGTTTATATAACCATTCTACATTTTGGCTCCGTTGCCTAAGTTCGAACCTGCAGGTGTCGACTTGGGCAGGATGGAGTAATGGGAAGACCCTTCCTACCATGTGTACTAATAACGAATAATGACGGAGAAGAGGAAATAACAAGGGAAGATCAAGTGACACGAGACTTGGTGTCGGCCTGGGAAGTCTTTGTTGACTAGTACGTACAAAGCGAAGCCCGAGAGAGCGGTTCCTGAGAGCACGGTACGGGATGAGCTTTCAGTGCCACCGACAGTGTACGATCTACTTGGACAAATCCCTCGACTATTGTCCCGAAATTTGGTACGCGTGGAGGAAAGAGAGGAGACTGGAAGGGAGAGGAGACAACAAGTACTCCACCAGTCGGCCGAAAGGACATGGGAAGTGGGGGAGCGTGATATACCAAGGAAGACAAGGAGGGATTAAAATAATTCATGCCCCAGCTTCCATATAAATACCCCAAACGACGACTGGAAGAAGAAACTGAGGGAGAAGCCACGAGGCGGATCCTAGTACCAAGAGGAAGAGAGGCGTCGCTATTTGAGAGGCTTGGCCGATCAATCTCGGAGTGCAAGCCAAACTGAGGAAAAGCTTATTGAACACACAATAGGGGGTCTAGCCAAATTAGCCATTTCAGAAACCTCGGGAAGGAAGGAAGGAGGGAAGCATCTTGAAACTCCGGCACACCGGGAACAACCACGAAGTGGGCAAGAAGAAATGCAAGGGGAAATAGAGAGTACTAGCACAGGAGGGAGCATTCCGGCAGTTTTGGTAGGAAGTGCCCCCACAGGAGGAAGTGTCCCGACAGGAAGTGCCTCGGTAGGAGGGAGTGTCCCAACAGGAAGTGCCCCGGTGGGAGGAAGTGTCCTGACAGGAAGCGTCCTGGTAGGAAGGGCCCCGACAGGAGGAAACGTCCCGGCAGGATGCGTTCCGGCAGGAGGGAGCATCCCCGCAGGAAGTGCTTTGGGAGGAGGGAGCGTCCCGGCAGGAAGTGCTCCGGTAGGAGGGAGCGTCTCGGCAAGAGGGAAGAAAATGGCAGGAGTTAAGCAAAAACTTCCCAGATTCACTAGAGATGGGTCGGAGGACCCTGCACGACACTGTAAAACGTGCATCACCATATGGCAGGCCAATGGAGAAAACGATACTGATCAATGGTTACAAGCCTTTTCGACCACCCTAAGAGGGATCGCTATTGATTGGTATACAGACTTAGAGGCTAGTCAGAGAGCCACTTGGAAAGACCTCCATACTGCATTCGAGGAGGAATTCAGAGTCCTACGGGATGATGATGAGATAGTTACAGAAATCTATAACACCAGACAAGGGAAAAATGAATCAGTTAGAAGTTAGACAAGGAAACTCAGAGAATTGGTAGGGAAGTTGGATAACAAACCGGCGGATGGGTTGAAAAAAAGATGGTTTATTGAAGGGCTAGCCCCATCCTTGAAGCGGAAAATGAAGATAGTGCCACCAGCGTCTTTTAAAGAAGCATGCACCCGGGCTATGGACATAGAAAGCGAGAACAAAACTTCCAAGGCTAAACAACAAGGAAGCGGAAGTGAAAGCGCAGAAGAAAGTGGGGATGAATCTAAAACCATTCAAGCTCTGAGGAAAGACATGATGCAGCTAATGAAGGAAGTGGTAGGAAGCAAGGAGGAAAAGGAGGGTAGGGAACTATGGTGCACAGATTGTGAGGAGGGACACACAAAAGGGAATTGTCTGCGCAAAGTCTTCTGTGACATCTGTTAGGTGTTAGGACACACAATCAAAGAATGCCCTTATAACTTGAAGGCACAGAGTGCTCAAGTATTTTTCACACAAGGAGAACAATCCACACCACCAATCATGCCTCCACGTAACACTAATACGAAAGCATCACTAGGAGGGTACCAGAACAATAGACGGGGGAGCAATAACAATAGTAATAACAACACACCTCGGAGAGCAATCCAGTACGATTCTAAAGGAAGACCCATGATCCAATGTAGGTGATGTAACCAGTGGGGACACTTCGCACGAGATTGCCAGAATGGAGGAGGGGATGAAGGAATGTTGTGTAAATGGTGTGGCGCGGGTAACCATGAGGATGCAAATTGCCCTAAACAAAAGGGGGTAAACACGTTGGATATTGCAGACTCTGAGCGGGAAGTATTGGCTCTCACAAGAATGTAGGCAAGGAAACTTGAATACCTTGACATGGCTAGAGAAAAAGAAAGATTTCAAGAAGCCACAAAAGATATTAGGCAGAGTACAGAAGAAAGGAGGGAAAGTACGGCTAAAACTCCAAACAAGGGGCCAGTACCGAACATCATGAAATAGGTGTTGGAAACTACCATCCCGGTAAAAATCATGGATCTGTTGGAAACGGTACCCTAGCTTCGGGTGGCCATATCACAAGGAATGAGGAATCAAGAAGGAAGTTTTAGGAGGGAAGAGAAAACAGAGAAACCAGAAGAGGAAATAGGGGAGAAAAAGGATACCCTATTCACCATCGGGACAGGCAGGACACCTGCAGTAGTGGAAATGGAGATAATGGGAAGTAAACTATCTAACACTATTGTGGATGGAGGGTCTGGGGTGAACGTCTTACCCGAAGAGACTTGGAAGGCGCTAGGGAAACCCACACTCTGGCCACCCACATTCCAATTAGTGGGAGCAGACCAACACAGAATCAAGCCGATAGGAACCTTGGTGGGACAAAAGGTAATAATTGGTACACAAGAGTTCTTCCTTGACTTTGTGGTGATTACCTTGGAAAAGAAGGGGTACAATGCCTTATTCGGGAGGGGTTGGCTAATTGCAGCCAAGGCCACCCACAACTGGTAAAGAAACACCCTATCTATAGAGGTAGATGGGAGAAAATATGTGATAGATTTGAGAAACCAGTGTGTGAGTCAGGATCTGGCATCTGACTCAGAGGAAGAGGACCGAGAAGGAGCAGGACCAGATGATGAAGGAGTACTCCGGCAGGGAGAATGCTCTGAAGACGAAACTAGCTCCCTCAACGGGCTATTTCACTGGCAGATGGGAGACTATGAGGTTTTCCAGCCAGAATGCAATATGCTACAAATTCAAGAAACAAAAGAAAGTTACCTGGAGGGGTATAAGGAATATAAGGAGAGTACGACAACCATCAATGAGGAGCCTATGCACATATTTGAAGAAAAGGTGGAATACAAGGAAGCCAAATTGCAAACTATGAACCTTGGAGGAAAGGACGAACACAAGGAAATCCTAATAGGAGATGATTGGGACCCCGTATTGAAGACAACTGCCTTCAAAATTTTCTTGGAATACAAGGATGTATTTGCATGGACATATAAGGACTTAAAAGGAGCTCCACCTGAATTATGCGTCCATCGAATACCATTAATACTAGGTGCAAGGCCTGTGCGTAGACGACCGTATCGGAAGAATAGGAACTATGCCGCCAAGGTACAGGAGGAAATCACTAAGATGCTGCAAGCAGGGATCATATTTAAGGTACAAACCAGTGATTGGGTGTCCGACATAGTCATATCTTTGAAGAAGGATGGCGTGGAAATTCGGATATGCGTGGACTTCAGGTGCTTGAATGTGGTAACTATAAAAGACCCCTTTCCTATCCCCTTTACAGATAGTATCCTTGAAGAGGTAGCTGGCCATGAAATATACTCCTTTATGGACGGGTTTTCAGGCTATAACCAAAGCAGCATTGCTGAGGAAGACAAGCTGAAGACCACTTTTGTGGTGGAAGATGGGGTGTATGCCTATAATAGAATGCCATTTGGGCTATGCAATGCACCAACCACCTTCCAAAGAATCATACTACATATCTTTCAGGGTATGTCTGTGGGCAATTTCAGAGCTTTTCTCGACGACTGGTCGGTTTATAGCGGAAAGGAACACCACCTTAAGATCTTGGATGAATGCATGGATCGATGCAGAAGAGCCAGACTAGCCCTGAATCCAAAGAAATGTAGATTCATGGTACCTCAAGGCAGACTCCTGGGCCATATAGCATGCAAGGAGGGCCTGAAAACAGACCCTGACAAGATCAGGGTAATATTAGAAATGAAAGCTCCATCAGACGTCACAGGGGTGAAGTCCTTCTTGGGACATGTGGGGTACTACAGAAGGTTCATAAAAGGATTTGTTGGCGTGTCTCTGCCATTAGAAAAGCTCACCAGGAAAGGGGAAAAGTTTTGCTAGGAGAAGGAACAGGAGGAGGCATTCGAGGAACTAAAGGAGAGACTTGTCAACGCTCCAATACTCATATACCCAGATTGGGACAAAGAATTCCACGTCCATGTGGATGCTTCCAACTATGCAATAGGAGCCACCTTGACACAAATGGGGAAGGAAGGACCAAATCATCCATTGTACTTCGCCAACCGACTTCTCTCCAAAGCAGAGCGGAACTACAGTACCACCGAGCGGGAGGCTCTAGGTCTGGTTTATGCAGTACAAAAATTCAGACATTACTTACTCGCCACCCCCTTTAAATTTTTTGTGGATCATCAAGCACTCATGTATCTTGTGAATAAACTTGTAATCCAAGGAAGAGTAAGTAGATGGCTAATCCTCTTACAAGAATTTGCTTTCAAGATCATAGTCCGGCCTGGGAAAAATAACATAATTGCAGATCAATTATCTAGAATCAAGTGGGGAGAAGCCGCAGGAAGCGGAATAAATGAGGATTTTCCTGATGCCCATCTATTTCGAATTGCTGTATTACCCAAATGGTACGAAGGGGTAGGCCAGTACCTATCAACGGCTACCTTTCCTGAGGAAATGAGTTTACAAGAAAGGAGGAAGATTGCACTCAAGAGCGGGACATTCCAGTTGATTGAGGGATTGCTATACAAGAAGGGCCCAGATGGGATTCTAAGATGTGTTATGGAAGAGGAGATCTTAGGAGTCCTGAGGGAATCTCACGAAGGACTAGCAAGGGGTCATATAGGGTCCGATGCAATAGCACAAAAGGTATTATGGGCAGGCCTATGGTGGCCTACGCTGTATGCAGACGCTAGAGAATGGGTCCTGAGTTGTGATACATGTCAAAGGGTAGGGAAACCCTTGAAAAGAGACTTTATGCCGCTGTTTCCATTGCAACCACAGGAGTTGTTCGAGCGGTGGGGCCTAGATTTTGTGGGGCCTCTTCCTGTAAGCAATAACCACAGATGTAGGTACATAGTGGTAGCGATGGAGTACCTCACAAAATGGGCAGAGGTAAGAGCGCTTCCAGACAACACAGCTCGGAGTACAGCCAAATTCCTCTACGAACACATAGTAACAAGGTTTGGGATACCGCTGTAACTCACAAGTGACAGGGGGGTGCACTTTGTGAATGAGACTATCAGGACAATGACAAGTGAGTATAAAATTTTTCACTCCTTCTCCAGTCCATACTATCCAAGAGCAAATGGTCAAGTGGAGTTGACAAATAAAATATTAGTAACAATCCTATACAAGACTTGTGGAGTAGAAAAGGGAGATTGGGTAGAGAGATTGTCGTCAGTACTGTGGGCCTACAGAACGACTTACAAAGCCACCACAGGGCAAACACCATTTCACTTAATGTCTGGGTAGGACGCAGTGATGCCTATGGAATTTGGAGTACCCAGCCTGAGAGTAGCAGTGGAACACAGATTGGGAGAAACAGAAAGCTTAAAGGAAAGGCTTAAAGCCCTCATAAAGCTGGATGAAAACAGAACACTGGCCCAATGGGCCACCTAGGTGGCATAGGTGCGACGAAAATTTTGGCATGATGAGCACCTCAAAAGGATGGATTTTAGACTTGGCCAGTTAGTACTCAAGTATAATGGGAAAAATGCAATCAAACCAGGCAAGTTCAAAACACGTTGGTTGGGACCTTATAAAGTTATGGAAGTCAGAGATAATGGAGCAATAAAATTATCCACTTTGGATAATAATCTTGTAAAAGACTTAGTAAATGGATCAAAATTAAGACCCTATACTCAAAAAAAAAAAGAAATAGTCCCTGTTTACCACTTAGACATAATAAAAGAAGTTGAGGAAAAAATAAAACACCACGAGGAGGAAAAAATAATAAAACAAAAACCTAAAAAGCAAGGGTGTTATTAAAAACCAAGGCTGGCTCTCATAAATCACATAGCATTCCAAGAGGAGGATAGTAGTTGTGCAAGCATAGCCGCAGCAGGGGGAAAGAGGCCGTACAAAAGGCCGTACGGAAGAAAGAAGGCACGTGTAGTGCCCTACGGACAGAACAGTACGAGCAGTGTCATATGAGTACGACCTGTAGAGCAGGCAGAACCGTACGGGTAGGACACCAAGTTGAACAGTACGAAGGGGCAGGGCTATACGGACATGTCAGTATGAGCAGTACCGTACGGGCAGGGTCAGAGAAGCAGTGCCGTACGAACATGGCCGTATTGGCAAAAGGACATCAGGTCGTACAGTACAAAGGGAAAAACCATACGGGATTAACAATAACAGGAAGTACGAGCAGAAGCCATTCGGATAGAAGAGTTGTAGTTGTATAGACGAGAGCTGTACGTGGGAAGAGCAGGTCACAGATCGTACGGCCAGTGATCCATACGGAACCAAGGATCACACGCAGAACAACAAGGAGGTGGACGTGGACCGTACGGGCATCTGTACGAGCAGCTCAGACAAGAAGTAAATCTGTACGGAAAGAACAAGTGTCGGCTGTTCGAAAAAGAAAGAAAACGGTTCAAGCACAAAACCATTGGGGTGCACAGGGAAATTTAGGTGGAAGATCATTAACTAGACCCCATAAAATGGTGAAAATCAGCGTGGGGAACCCAAGCAAAGGGCAAATAATTGACTCCAAACAGAAAAATCAGACTCTACAAATAAAGAAGGGGAAGAAAATGACCAGCCAGAAGAGCAAGAAGAATATCCTGGAGAAAACTACGGCTGCTAATATCAGTTTTGAAAGCATAATAGGAAGTGAATGTCGTGCTTGGTGGGAGAATGCAGAAGAGAAGCACATCCTTAAGGAGGCACTTCGCAAGGCAGAGGTAGACAAAATTATTTTTATGCCCATCTTTGATCTCAAGGAATTTGAATCTATATTGCGGGCTATGGTGGAAGGCTACGATAGGCAGGCCCACAAATCCGTTATCAAGTACGCTCAACAAGATGTAACTATTTCCTACTCTGCCAAGGAAATAAACAAGGTATTTGGAATACTTGACTGGGGACAGGAAATCACGAAAGCTTCAGAAACACCAATGGCCATGGAGGAGAAGAAGAAATGGCTGGAGTTAGTCTGGAAGAAGAACCTCACCAATCAGACCTGGTGAAGAGCAAACTTACTGCTGGAGGTCGCACATCAGATATTGCCATCTGGATGTTGCCAGTAGTTGATGGGCTAAATAAAGGACAGATGTATAATTGGGCACATTTCTTGTCAGATAGGTTATGAGAATTCATGGAATTGAAACATAAAGCATTCTATATGCCCCACCATGCAATAGCCTTATTTCTGGAAGCAGTTCGCCTGTAGGTAGCAGCAGAGCACAGAGGACCGCTGATTCCAGCGAGTAGGGTAGAACCCTACAAACCAACCATGTCGTATTGGTTTCACTTGGACACCATGGGAACAGGATTAGGTGGGGGCGAACCACGAACAAAGAAACTCAGACAGGAAGTAGCGAAGAGTCTCTTTGTAGAAGAATCTTCCAGCCAGGAGGAAGTAGGAGAGGACAGTGCGGAAGATGACGGTGACACATCTTCAGACTCCCAGGTTGAGGAAATCCGCCTTGGCCATCTAAAGGGCACACCGCGAGATGTTTCTTTTTTGCCACCAGGGGAAGGACCATTGCCAGGAGGTGTACTTGAGTACGCAGAGATTCACAAAACCACTAGCACCATGGCAGAGGGAGGTAGTACCATGATGAGTACGGAAGAAGAGAATAGACAGGAGAAGATTTTGAGATGGGGAGCCACCAGACTTTCCTTGCTTGGCATGGCTAATCTGATTTCGCCAGATCAACAGGCGCAGACCAAGGTCATAGACCTCAGAGGAGGGCAAGCGGGTAGCCACAAGATAAGACTCCATACCTCACAAGGTATTGAAGTAACCCAACCAGTGGCCTTGGTGGTACAGGCTGATGGGAAAAGGGGCTCAGAGGGTATGGAAGGACAGAAAGATATACAAGGGGAGGATGCAGGAGAAGACAAAATTTTGGGAGAAGCAGATAGACTATTGGAGGAAGTGGGAATGGTACTTCCACCTTCACCACCACCCAGCGAGGCCAGAGAGGAGGACACAACAGGAACCCAAAATCAACCTCGGGGTGAGGCTGGGATGATCACATTAGAAGATAGGGCAGCAAGGTTCCTTAAGGAGTTGGTAACTATGGAGCAGGCCATGAGGGAAATCATGGAACAGGCCAAGAGCCAGGATGGGGAAGCCATAGTGGAAGCAACAAAGTCCTTGGAAGCTTTCGTGAAAGGAGCTTGTGAAACAGATTGGAGCTTACTCTAGCAGGGGGGATACACAAGAAGAGAAATTGCAGAAGTATGGATAACGACAAGCATCATACCACATGAATAGGGGCAGGCACCACTCATGCACACTCTGGTAGAGATAGAGGGGGCCTTTAGGAAGACCTACTTGGAGCTTCAACAAGAAAGGGGGCTGAATAGTGGCATGAAGGAGTGGGCGGAAGAAAAGGCTGCATGGTATATTATACTACCATTTATTTAATATATTTATAATTTATATACAATATAATAATTTTATTTATATGTATTAATTTTAATTTTACTATTTATAGTTTAATTGAATATTAAAATTAATTTATATTAATATCCATTGTAATTTAATAATACATGTAAATTAATAAATAAATAATATTGATGAAGACTCAAGTTATTAAGTAAATTATTAAATTAATATAGAATTTGTCATTTGATTAAAATTATAAACAAAAGTCATAGGTGAAAATCATAAATGATAAATGTTAATAAAGTTTAGAAATATTATATTAACAAAAAACTAACAATTATAAAACCAAAAGAAAATTGAAAATGTATATTATATAATTAGAATGACTATATTATTATTATTATTTTATAAAACTATTGAACTTATCAACTAAGAACCTATAAAATAAAATATATAATAATAATGATTACATTATAAAACTAATAATAATAATATAATGAATATTTTTATATTATAAAATTATTGAACCTATAAAATTAACCAACTTATAAAATAAAATTATTTTAAATAATTTAATAATTATAAATCTATAAAATAAAATTTGAAAATGCATATTATATAATAAGAATGATTATATTGATATTTTATAAACTATTGAGCTTATCAATTTAACGAACTTATAAAAATAAAATTATATAATAATAATTATAATGACAATATATTTATATTATAAAACTATCGGAACATATAAGATAAAACTATTAAACTGTAAAATAAAACTATCGAACATATAAGATAAATCATAAAACTATTAAACTGTAAAATAAAACTATCGAACATATAAGATAAAATTAAATCATAAAACTATTGAACTGTGAAAATAAACGAAGGTTTTAGCAAACATTGTTCATCGCAAAACATAAATTCCGGAAAGCTGCAACCACCTGCGTTCGATGCCTGCCTGCGAGCTGCAACCACCTGTGTTGGATGCTTGCCTGCGATCTGGAACGACCTGCATTCGATGCCTGCCTGCGAGCTGAAACCACATGCGTTCGATGCCTGCTTGCGATGTACGCCAACGCTACAAGTGCCCAGTAAAAATTTGGTGGTCATACCCTTGGATGTGCGCCCATTTTATTGTACAAATCCTCTGAAAAATTAGAAGGTTTCTGTTTTTATGACTAAAAAAAATGGAAACGAAAAAAAACGAAAAAAAACACAGCCGAACATTTCAGATTTGTTTTGGAAACTTCAGAGTGACTTCGGATTCATCGGGATACGACAGAAAATCGTTAGAAACGATTCAAACTGTTAAAAATAGAACCCTGGACGAATTTATATTGTTTTTTTAGCGTACCAGTTTTCAGTACGTATCTTTCCTGGATACGGCAAGGCAAAGTCACCGTACCTGCAACTTAGTATTTAATATAAAGTTATATTATAACTTTATATTAAAATCACTTAAGTTGAGGGTCTTAACATCATGAGAAGGGGGCCAAATTTATTAATAATTTATTTGACTTCTTCCTAAGTCTAAATGATAAAATAAATCATTAATTTAATGTTTATAACATTAAATTGTACTTGCTTGAGAGAAATCGCAATTCCTGCTTTTTGGGTGCGATTTAGACTTGGAAGGTTATATATGCTTAGCGTGAGAAGAAAAGGGGATCCAGTTTTCATTATTGATTGAATTTTCTTCAACTCTTGAGCTCTGAGAAAGGGTTTGACAGTGCAGCCATTGGAGAACGTAGTTCTTCTATGTGTTCATCATTTGAGCCAGTGAGATATCTGGTGAATTTGATATCCAGCGGAGGTTTCATCCAGAGACTTATGTTGTGCTTCAGTGGAGATTTACTTCAGCATTTACATCATTGATTTACAGTTTCAGAGAAGTGGGATTGCAGATAGTACGCCATCATTCATCCAGCGTGAGTAGAATACTACAGTAGGCGTCAGTTATGCTGGGACGCAGTTATGCTAGGAAAGTGCGATTTTCATCAATAAATTCCCAGGTTTCTAATGTGTATTGAATCCAATCTTATTTGCTGTTATTTATTCAGATATTATCATTTGTACTGAGTTTGGCTCAAAGGAATTAAATAAGGCAACAGTAGTTCATTTTCTATTCAGTATTTCAGCGTTATGTTATTTGCTTTTAATGTCAAAAACCCTTGCAAAAAAAATAAAACATTATAAAACCATCAAAACAAACAGTACAACAGCAAGAGCCTGAAAAGGGTTCTTACATCTGGTTTGACCGTCTTGGTAGACCAAGTCTTCTGATACATTTGGGTTTTTCTTTGGTGTCTGTAATAGTTACTTTTGTGGGGATAACCCCTGGCACAAACAAAAAGTTGCTTTTGTATTTGTTTGAAATTTGACTTCGCTACCATTACTACCCTCTTGTGCTTGAAGCCTTTGAGTTGGTTGACTTGCAGAAAGAACCTTTGGTGCAAGAGCTCTATGCTGTGAGGTCTCTTCTTGACCAGTTTGTTGATGTTCTTCACCAGCAATACTGAAACAAAATGCTTGATTGGGATGTGCTTTATTCTACAGATCTTCAAATGGCTGGTCCCTTGGCAGAATTTTTGGGGGAGCATATATTTTGTTACTTTCTGCTTCAATTCTCCACCGGGTTTTGATCTGATGCTTCTTCCATACTTTCCTTTATAAGTCAATTCCTGTGAACTTTGGAGATGTGCGTGAGGATAAAAAGCAGTTAACATAAAGAATCTCATTTGTCTAAAGGTCTTTGGCTTCCTTTTGTGCTACCTTGATGATTTTTCTTACATCTAGTTTGTTATTTTAGGAGATGGTATGGTGAGCTTTAGTGGAATGGTGGAGAGGTTGAATGGAACCTACTTTGCACAATGGAAGGTCAAGATGGTGGATTTCGTTGAGTTCGTAGAGAAAATTTTTATGTACTAGTTTTAGTAGCTTTTTAGTTTTTACATTATATTGCAACGAAATCAGTAGTTTTTTATGAAGATGTCAAAGTTCGAGGGATAAGTCTCTTTATTAAAGAGTTCTCTTTTTTTATTGTGTTCTCTCTATCTATGTTTATGATGCAGAGCAGGGGCCTAGAACCCTTCAACCAACTCAAAAAAGCACTCACAATTTGATTTTGGTATGGTTCAATGGTAGGTTGCTCACATCTAGGCTTCTTTCCTAGTAGCCTTCCAAATGGGTCTGTCAGGGCATAACTTTCAAGGGAGACTTCATAAACCAAAACTAAAACCATTTTTGGATACCCTTTTTTGCCATTTGACAACATATCTTGAAATGGGTAGCGGTTCCGTTGAAGTGTATGGCTTGAAAATTGACTGTCCTCTTTTTGACAATAGGCCTAGTTGGCAATTTACATAGAATTGGTGCTAGGGCTTGGCACAAAATCCACCAAAGGTTTCAAACACCTGTTCCAACACATGGAACAGATTAATTAAGGTCCAAACACACTGCTCCCAACCCAAAGCCCTTCCTCCAATCAACTTCAAGGACAAACTTCAGTCTTCTTGGGTTTCCTGTGACTGATACATAGGGATATCAGTCCTTTATGCCGTCCAAAAGTTCATCAGACCTTCTCCATTCCTTCTGCTAGTGTGGTAACACATAGCATACATGTATATGGACCATTTCACCGAGTTAGAGGATTTTGTACCGGTGAAATGTTGAGAAATAATTTTTAGAATGTCACTGTTACCCTAACCTAGGGTTTCAGGCAACCTGTAAAGAAAAGGCGATAGATTTTGATCTACTCAATGAAATGAAATGAAACCAAATGTTTTGTAAACTAGATTCATTCCTCCATCTCCAATTGGTTTCATACCAGTACAGGTCCGTACAAGGAAGTAAACAATGCAAGAAAACAGAGACAAACACATGAAAGTAGCAGAAAAGATGGTGTTTTATTGCTTCAAAGTTTACAAAATCATCAACCAACCCTTTTGGTCGATGAAACAAGGTGTTATATAAGTTTTCCAACCTGCCCTAATGGTTAGTAACCGGATTTTGAATTACAATTAAGAAAACATCATATTGTGCTTTGATGCAAGAAAAAATTGCTTGACATCTTTTAGAACTTTTGCAACTTTTCACATTATTGTTCCCCTTAACCCCTAATGATCCAAACTAGACTCCTACCAACCTAAAATGGTCTAATAAGAGCTCATTACATGAAACCAAAACAAAATCCAATCAAATGAGCACATGTGCCACTTGGAGGCTTGGGTGTTCCTGCACTACTTTACCAAATCATTTTGTTTTTGCTAAATTTCTGTTTATAATACATTAACCTGACAGGTGGTTCTGATCCATGCACTGTTTTGATTTCATGGAATTGTGATTCATGTTGGGATGATAAATTAGATCCATATTACTGTTTGATCTAGGTATATACATACTGTTTTGTATTAGTTTTGTGGATGGATTAATAAACAGTCTCGTTTGACACATCAGTATTTTCCTGCCTTCACATAATACATAACTCAGACCATTACTGATAATTATGTTTTCCAAAATCGCCATTTTCCGGGCATGTAAATAAACGCCTCATTTAGTTGTTGCATGTTCTTTTGTCAGTTCTGCAAGAAAGGATTGTATGTTGTTATCTAATGAGTTAAACTGTTTGTTTTACAGGATATGGGTATTGATGATCCTGATTTTGTAAAGATTGTAAAGGAAGTAGAAGAGACTGAACAAAAATTGCTTAGTCATCCAATGCATAAGGTGAGGTTTCATGTTCATCTTTCTTATGCAAAGGCTTGTTTTAGTTATTCAGCCTATATATAAGATGTAAGTTTTAATCAGTTTTCCTTTTATTACTAATATCGTTTAGTTCCAGTCTGAACAGGATGAGAACCAGTATAAGTCGTTTCAAAGAAAAGCAGAATTAAATAATGAAGCTCATCAACTTCGTATGAAGATGCGTGAGTCTCAGGTATGACACTATGCAGGTCTGTTTGACAACTAAAAACTTTTTAGCATGTTATCTGATAGAGTGCAAAACCATCTCTCCATTCAATTTTCAACCATATATTGTCTGGGTTGAGCTAGAACAATCTAACATAAATGTTAAGGTAGGTTATCCAGCGATAATCTTATATTTATGTC
Source organism: Chamaecyparis obtusa (assembly GCA_027943335.1). Taxonomy (NCBI): domain Eukaryota; kingdom Viridiplantae; phylum Streptophyta; class Pinopsida; order Cupressales; family Cupressaceae; genus Chamaecyparis; species Chamaecyparis obtusa. The sequence goes on from BSBK01007932.1 coordinate 310,462, forward strand.
ATGATATGATTTTATTGAGTGCAAAGGACAACTCATATTCTCTAATGTTGAATTACCTATCTCCCTTTTAGGATGAGCTTGAAGCTTAGAAGCATGGTATAGATGGTGGTAATGAGGACTCCAGAGCATTACATAGAGAATAGGAAGCCATAGTTTTCTTTCCATATGCGTTTGCTTAAGGACAGGGACATCACTTGTGAGGTAGCTCAATTTGGCTCGATGGCAGGGTGTTGTAGGTAGTCACTGTAGTTAAGGATTTGTTAGAGACACAAATAGAAGCTGTGGACACTTGATAGTGTTGTGATAGTTAATGCTTAGAGGATTTTGTGCAAGAATTATGATTCTTGGGAGAGGAATCCTTGAGGTAACTCCAAAAGTAGTTGGTTGGCATGTATGATTGAGGTAAGCTGACATAGTTGACATAGTGAAGTCCATGTTTAACCCCTATGGTAGAAGGGAATAGAACCAACACCACAAAAGGAGTAGGTACGAAGTAAAACATTTAGGATAGAGTTAAGTGGATTTAACAGTCTAGGTAGATGATGTAGATGTAAAGTGGCAACCAAGTATGGAAGAGGAATCTTTATTTGAGATGGGATAAAATTAGAAAAGTGAGGGCAAGACAAGAGGAGGACTATTGGAGCACCATTGGGAGGAAATAAGAGAGCGTCCAAGCAGATTGTGGTTTTGAGAGGGCCTTTGGAGAGGTATAGTTTCATGGTTCTTGAGATTATAATGGTGCATGGTTGGAAAATTGTCACCTATAGTGATCCAAAATGCAGCCTTCGATTCCCTGGGCAACGAGGTCTTGCAAGGTCAACATGTAGCTAGCTAATGGTCACCTATAGTGATCTGGAAGACTTCGTTCGATCTCTTGCACAGTAAGGTCTTGCAAAGTTGGCTATATGACCAAGGACCTCCTGTAGTGATCTAGAATGCAGTCTTGGATCTCCCAAACAAGCAAGTTTGTGCAAAGAACATACTAAGACTATTAGTCCTGAGGTTTCTGACAGTCTGAAGTAGGGGCTTAGCTAATGTGGTCATCAGAGGCAGTCGTGCTTGATCATCATGGAAGGTAATGGGGTCTCCATAAATAGAGGAAGATACAAATAAATCAATAGCGTTGCATAGCATATATTTGGCTCCAACGTAGAATGAGGAAGTGCTGTATTCTCCCGTATAGAATATTGTCTGTTATTAACTCCATTACTAATATTGTTTTTACAAAATATTGACTGAATTAGTGGCACAAGTCACTTGTCGAAATAATGAGTTAGGACCAGATTCTTTTGAATACAATGATTGGTAGCAAGTTGCCCACTACATTAATTGTGTTAAGAATTCACAAGAGAAATTGAAAATTAGGTGTGAATTAATCAGGCCATCAAACTGTAATTTGCTACACTTAAAATTCAGACTGTTATCACCGCAATCATATGAATAGCACAAACAACAGATTCTCATACCAACACTTCAATTCTGCACCTCTATAAACAGCAATACAGTTCACAGTGATTAGTGCTATACCAGCTGCCAAATGACAGTGGAATGACACTATACAAGCTGCTAAACGGATCAATATAGGATGCTATGAAAGCTGCCTAGGTGTTACCTAATACCAACCATGGCGCCAGTAAGCCACTCAAACTGTAGTGGCCTACCCTGTCTGCAACTAAAATTTTTGTCTTCGTCATCCAATCACCAAATTATTCACACTTTCAACTTCTCAGTTGATGCTCATTTTCATAAAACAGTCTGCATGATTTCTGAAGATGAAAGGTCTTGATTGGAGAGATATTGTTATCAGATTGTAATGGATTCATATACATTCAGTAGCAAAGACTTCTCACAACATTCATGATGCTGGGTATCCATTCATGGAAAGAATGTTGTGTTGATAATTCCACTACACTCTTCTATTATAACAGATATAGAACTGATATACAAAGGGTAGATTTTCATTAACTGCAGGTGCAGTGCATATTACAAGATGATGAATAATGAACTACTATTAAGAAATTTTCCTTTATCCAATTTCTACTTCAAGAGTACAAAGATATTGCAGTAATTTCCTAACCTGAGATGAAGCTTCAGCAAATGATTTTCTGTGCACTTCCCATACTTATTGCAGCAACCAACCTATTAATTAGATGCATAAGTCTGAATGACCAGTCCCTGTTTTCAGGCCATAATCTGAAATGAAAAGAAACAGCAGTTGACTGTCCAATGCCTTAGCAATTGGTTGTTTTTGTGCAGCTACAGGCTTCACCTTAAAACACCAAAGAATGCATGAGCAACATATAGTTTCGATTACCAGCAGGATGATTAAATGTAATGTCCCTTGCTAGGATAGCTCAGATATTTAGGACAATTATTATGCATTCTCCATTCTTGTGTAATGTCCCCCTTAATTGTTCTCTTAGGATCTTGAGACTATTTACTTAGAACTTTTATTTCAAGAGACTTCTTCCTCTAAAATCCTGATATTGGTATATGGATTATGTTTATGAACTACTTATCTAAATCTCTTTAATATGAATACAATATTCTGGTATGGTCCTTGATGATGCTATAATTGACTGTACCTTCCAAATGATTATGCGAGTAAAGTCTGGTGAAATAGGGCTGAGTCTGAATGTATAGGAGATTGTTTGTCTCAAGCTAGTTTGGATAATGACTGATGTAAATTAGTATTGATCTAATAAGGATAGCGCTGATCTCAATATTGATCACAATGTAGCAAGGAATGGAATTATTGGATATTGACACCTGAGTAATTCTTTGCTTAATAGTCTTAATTGAGTCTTAATAGATCTTATAAATTAATAAGTGAATTTTTAGTTCGTTGTAATTGCCAGACCGTATTATCATTCCCTCTATCACTGTTTAATCTCTTATAGAGAATCATCTTCGAACCGGCTCATATCACTGACATGATTATTCGATATATTTGCTATTTGTATTCATTCTAAAATACGGATGAAGTTGTCACTGTTTCCATTTGTCTTCTCTGATTGATATTGTATGACCTCTACTGTGAATTGTTATTATATGCATCTTCATCTCTCAGCTATCCCTGTTGTATATTTTGCCCATATAAAATCGTGGTTGCTGAATGATATGGTGGAAAATTCGCAGTGATGTTCTTCACTGTAGCGTTGTTACCTGTACTCACTTCAAACTTATTCACTGACCTGTGTATGGTCCATTACAGCCACTGTATACTTCCATAAAAATATCGATCTTCATTACATTAGATTTGCATTCTCAATATTATTGCAGCCTTCACCACTGTTGACCGTTGGTTATACATGATAGTCATTCGACCCTTTAGACTTTGCTGTTATGTATGACTAATGTTCCTTATTATCTTATTTCCATCTCCATGATGTTGTCTCAACGAGAGAAATGGTTGTTTCGTCTTCCCTTCATATCTTTGCTTCAATTCCCTTGTTCCCAAATTAAAGTGCTTCCCAGACTGCGGCGGTTATTCCATATTCATTCCATGGTCGCTGTTATATCCTCTTACATCTCTGTTCATCTTCCTCTATAAATGTGCAGATGATGGCCTTCAATTTGTATCGATTGCTGACTGGGTGTTTCTTTTCTTGTCTTCTTTCATTGTTCATTCGTCCTATCGCTGACTCCGTGTATATTTCTTCGCCCAATCCCTGAAGTATCCGTAAATCTAATTGGAGGCCATGAACTTCTTATTCCCTGATATTCATGCGATCTTCTTTCCTCTTCCGCGATGCTCCTGGTCTACTCTTTGGATACCATCGATATATATTATTGCCATCCTTTTTATATTCCTTCTTGTTCCTTCCTCCTCCTCCCCGTTCTACGATCCTTATCCCTTATTAAATACCATGTGAAGGGAAGCGACTCCAAGAAGATCACGAACCTTCGATGGTCATATTAATATTATATATATTCTTAAATATATTATGAATATCAATATTAATAAAAGATTATAATATATTAATATTATAATGACAGCATATAAATAAATAGAAATAATGATTCTTCTTTATATTTATTTATTAATTACATTATATAGAATTTTATTAATAATATATTCTTTTGATATTATAATTATTTAAATAACTATATATTATAATGTATTATTATATATTTATAATTATATTATTATATTTATATTTTAATTTGCATTTATAATATAGTTTGATCATTTTCTGTAATTATTTATTTTATTGTTTATCATTCATCATTATAGCTTATTATATTATTATTATAATATTTATATATTATATTTTATTCATTCATTAATTTGTTTATCTACTATATAATTAATCAATAATATATTATTGTCAATATATTCTTTATTTAATATATTTTTATTTATTTATTTTATTATGCATTTATTGAACTTGATCCCTGAGATAGGGAACATCACATTAAACTCCAATCTTGAACAACAATCTGAAATATCTACTTGTGACTATGACACTTTTAGTCAGAATTTAATTTATTTAAACTATTTAACCTTCATGCAAACTTAATCGATTCCCTTAATTTTTTATCTTCATCTGCAATTTGTCCTTTTGAGACTTTGTCTTCTGATATTTTTTCCTCCTCTTGCGCAACCCTGAATTTGTCTTATTCTCAGAATCTTTCTTTCCTTTTCCAGCAAATGATACCTCAATTCACAATTCTTATACAAACTAAATTCTTTTCATCAACTCTTTACTATTATGTCTTCTAGTGCCAATATATCTTCATGCACAGCAATAATACTTATTCCCAAGCTCTGACTTCTTTAAATAACTCTTTAATTCCAATAGCTGGCAAATAAAGACAAACTACCTTTCTCTCATTCTGAGAATTCAAACTTGATTTAAAACCCTTCAAGTGCCATGTCCTCCTTGCTAGACTTCTTCAAAGGCTGCATATGATTTATGTTAGAGATATGTAGCTTCAGTCGGATTACTCTAATTGATGTAATCAAATGTATAAGTTGCCTATTGGCCTTGAACATTTGATCTCTATCCTTTACAATATACTGATCTGATTATCTGCTATGATTATGGTTATCATAATTAATCTCTGTTGTGCATGATTAATAATCAGTGACTTAATTATCACCGATCATTTATATATATTTAATAATAGTCATATTATTAAATATATATACATGATCGATTATATTGCAAGGATTAAAAATCATATTATTGCTCAGTGTATTGATAATTTATATCGATATAAAATTATGAGTATCGCAGCAGATATATCGATCATGTAATTGTTAATGATATCGTTGAAGACTTGTTAATCATCGAACATCATTTGTTAATAGAAAGACATTTCTCACGTAGAGACATGTCTCTACGTGAAACATGTAGTTTCATGTAGAGCCATGTCTCTACGTGAGACACGACTCTTTACACTCATATATATATGAGGCCGTTCCCATACTTTGCAAAATGAACAGAAATCATTACGTGCAAAGCAATACAAGTATACAACATTCGATTAACTTGTCTCATCGATATAGAGCAACAGCAGATCGATATTGATTCACAGCATATCAATATTAATTCACAACAGATCGATATTGTTGAATATATCTTTGTGTATTGAATGCAGCAATCCTTCAAGATCATCGAACTGTGTAGGGTTTGAACATTATTGATTGTATATTCACATCTGCATAACAATAAATAAATTAAAAAATACTATCATATAAATCTGATCAAATTTAACATGGTATCAGAGCTAGCTTAAGGAAGATCCGATCAGATTTATAAGCATAGATCATCTAACTGCCATTAAATTTTCTAGAAATCCTTATATTTAGCAAAATGGTGAATGGTGTTAGATTTGAGGACCGACTTGAAGGGGCTTCAAATTTTGTATCTTGGAAATTCAGGATCATGCTTGCCCTAATAGAACATGATTTAGATACATTCATGGAGAAGGCAATACCTGTACCCGATGAAGATAGTGAGAAACTTCTATGGACGAAAAACAACAATAAAGCCATGAAGATGTTTGTGGATGCAGTGACAGATCACTTAGTTCCAATTATCTCCAAATTGGTTACAACCTATCACATGTTCACAACTTTAGAGAGCATGTATGAAATAAATAACACAAGTAGAGCTCTTGCACTAAAGCAACAACTCCACCACGTGAAAATGAACAAAGGAGAATCCTTCTTAGCTTACTTTATGAGGATAACAGAATTAAGAGATCGGCTATCCTCCATTGGTCACACAATTCATAGCAAGGAGTTAACCATGTTGACTCTTAATGGACTCCCAACATCATGGGAAGCATTCATTCAAGGGATAAGTGCCCGATCTAAACTTCCTAAGTTTGATTGTCTAAATACTAATTGCATTCAAGAAGAGTCAAGGCTAGTCACAAGAGGGATTGGTCAAAAGTCTGCAAATGAAGATTACAAGTTCTAAATTCTCACTCTCACAAGAAGGGTAAAAGAGGAAACTTAAAAAGGAAGAAAGACAAAGATTCAAATGGAAAACGCTCATTCAAGAAAAGGAGGGACATGTCTAAAGTACAATGTTTCAGATGTAACAAATATGGTCACTATGCAATGAAGCGTCTGGACAAGGCTAAACCTTAAGCCTCCATTGCTGAAGTTATGTAACATGCACACTAGTTTGAACAAAAGAGCAACTAATTTACTTACAACTTTTAAAATGAACAAAAGATTTGGAAACTACATTGAACATAAGCAAAACTACTCTAACATGAATATTTTTAAAAACAAATAAAGAAAACTTTTCCACAACATTTCATAAGCAATTCCATGTGGTTTCTAGATCTACATCTAAAATGACATTTGCATAATGTAATATATTCAAAGTGCAGTGAAAGGAAAGAATCTTACTTTACGTCTAGCAATTCACTGTCATTGGAGCATCTTAAATCTCTTTCAGCATTAAGGGGGAAAACATATCACCAGGGCGTTTATCCACCCAACCGTGGATCGTTGCTCGATCCTCCCTTGCTCACTTCTTACTGAAGAGAGCTTGACCTTCCGCAAGGGAAAAGTATAAGGTCAAGTCAAGTATCTGGAATTGGTGTGAGGTCCTACAACCTTAGTCAGTTACACCCTATAGCCTTTGCTAACTCGGTATAAACCTTGACTAAAGTTGTATCTGGATTCTCAGGAACTGACAAACACCAACACCGAGTTAGTGTACCTTGGCCAAGGATTCCATACACATGCTTAGCATGTAGTCAAGTTTGCACCCTATCCAATTTGCATCATCTATCCTTGCTAAACTAACAAAGTTAATCTAGTACTCACTGAACTTGGTATCTGGTCCACTATTTTAAGAAATGCTATTTCCCAATGGAATTGGAGGTTGTTTACTGACTAATTTCTCTAAGGCAGTTAACTCTTGACAGTAGAATAGTTAATCATCATCCTTTATTTCTTAAAGATGTACAAAGAATTCTATTTCCAATCTAATAAACAGATAGCACAAGTCTTGATTGCTCTACTGCAACTATTAAAGGTAAGTTTAAGTCAAGATCACAAGCTACTAACCAGACTGGAGGATTCATTTCGTTTGTCTTTAATGTCAAGAGCCTACTCAGAGGACCAGTTGTTTTGTACTTATCAACTTACTTAGTCCTAGATATTTCGGTTGATATACTCAAAAAACAGACCAATTACTTAAAAAGTGATAGCGGAATTAAGGCATGGAAAAAGATTGAGTAGCTATTCCAGTTCGTGAGTGTTCAACTGGTAGCTAACGATATTGCTTTTACTACCTGAACTTGAATGTGAGTAAAACTCGGTTGGCATACTCTCTTCATTGTTGGTATGCATGGCTTCTCCTATAACTGGTTCGTAAGCTTCCATTCTTTCCAGTTTAAAATAATTTCTTGCACTAAATGAATATTAAATTCTCACATAACTGTGCATGCGTAAACAATATAAATAAGAAACTGAGAAAACACGAATTATATATTTTCTTGGTTGAATGCATGTATTAAATTCTTAATAATTTACACACATCTTTATTAGCTGACATGGCCTTCTCCCTATCGGGTCTGTTAATTACAGTGTTCCAGGATTACAAGACTTTCATTACACAGAAAGATTAATCAATTCCTCTTCTTAAGAGACTAAACATATACACGCATTAAGAACTTACAGAACTGTAAGTTCATGGGCAGAGCATTTCTTTGAATACTACAAAACAGTCAAAATTATCTAAGTAAAAGGAGTACCATGCTAGTAAGGGAAGAACGTAGCTCTTGGAATCTTTATAAAATTCCAAGAACCATCAACATTGCCTAAAGATAACATAAGCTCTGAAGATAATAATTTAACATGCCCGTAATTGAGTCACTGCTACCAAAGAAGAAGTTGGTGTTGCTCTCTGTGCTATGCGTACAATTAACTCCTAAGCTGGAACAGCTTCAACTTCCCTTCCTTGACACACGTATGCTACTACCTTCAACAAGCTTTTTATTTCCTAACTCTCTCTTCTTCGTTCTCTATCCGATATGGCAGTTCACGAAAAACTTTCTTTCTGCCTTCTGCAGAGCTAAACAAGAACTCATTCAAAGAAGGAAAGCCTCTTAATAATCCAAGAAGTCATTTCTTCCATCATATATCTTATCGGCTTACTCCTACGCAGTTGGATGATGAGTTGGCTCTATATTCTCGCTACTCTCTCATCGTGCTTCGCAACTTAATGAACGCTCAGCTTATTTTCCTTTTATCCTCACATAGGATCGAACTTAAATTAATAAAGCTACCTTCCAAAACTATATGGTGAAATTTTGTCCAATGATTTACATCATCCCGCAAGGACATGAGTTCACCAATCGGTGCTCACCATTATTGAAGCTAATATTAATTCCAAAATTCCAAAGTTAGCCTCAAATATTAATTTGATAATTAAAATAACAAATGTTTATTATATTACCAAAGTTTAAATATTTTAAATTTGATTTAAACAAATATGACTTTTAAATATCAATTATATATATAATTTTAATTTTTAATAAAAGTAATTGAGTGTTTTGAAGATTCCCGATTTCTTATTACGTAAAAATGCTTCACGTAAATTAATTTGTAATATCTATTCTATATAATAATCTATATATTCATTTCATATTACATTATGTCTATACATGATATATTTATATCATGCCTACTAAATTAGTTGAAAAATATAACTAGGAAATGTTGGCACACAATCTTAACCACGCGTTGTGGTTACCAAATCCTAAGTGGTGCAAGTCGGTGGCATTGCCATTTCATGACTCTATGACTGTCGTTACGTAAACTTTAAGGTGAAAGTACCACTCCTTTACCCCAAATCCTACTAGATACTCGGGAAGTCAAGGTAACACTAGTCGATTGTAATTTGTACTTACCAGTTTCTGTGTCCAGTTCATCACTGACCTTAACCATATCATTTTCCCTTATTCCTGGTGATATCTTTCCCCCCCTTTTATTTGGAGGCCATGTTGATCCTGCATCCACTTACCAAACGAAAGTAGTTAGTCTGTTGCCATGACGAAGTAAGAATAATAATAACTGCATAATGCGAGGTAAACAATTGCATCAATTCTAGAAATAAATGAAATTGATCTGAACATTCCACATATACTATCCAAATCCAATGCATCATAATCAAAACTTAAGCAGTAACCATCCCAGACATAATTAAACAAAACCACTGTTTCGAAACCAGAAACCATCCAGGGCAAAATTTGAACAATACCACTGTTTCAAAACCAGAAACCATCTAGGGCATTCCAAAACCACTGTTTCCAAAACCAGAAACCATCTAGTGCATAATTTATACAAAACCATTGTTTCAAAGCTAGGAGCCATCTAGGGCATAATAAAAGCACTGTTTCAAAATTAAGCAGTCCGGAGGGTTGTGACAAGTTAGTAAGGTAGGCCCGGAAAAGGACTTAGAAAGACTTGTATTTTATTCATCCTTGTCAAGTCATGTGTCAACCACCCTTAACACTTGGGTAATTGATAGTGGGGCATCACGTCACATCACAGGATTTAGAGAACACCTAGATAGCCTGGTGGAAAATAAAGATGAGGATGTTACTATTGGAGATGATTCTAACTATCTTGTGAAAGGAATCAAAATTTGTACGATACACTTAAAATCAGGCATTTCCCTTCAATTAATAGGTGTATTATTTGTACAAGGAATCAAGCGAAACTTGGTCTCCATAACAGCCCTTGAAGACAAAGGATACCGAATTACCTCCATGGACAGTAAAGTTCTAGCATGGTCCAAGAACTCAAATATCAAGAAAGGTCACACCAAAGAAGTTCAAAATGGATGTTTATATAAACTTTGCACTTCTCCTTCTCAAGCCTTAATTCATGAATCTTCAAATACATCTGAGATTTGGCATAGAAGATTAGGGCATCTCCATTTTCGTGCTTTACCTTCAATTGAGAAAATGGTGACAGGTTTACCTAAACTTAAACAAGAACATGAATGAACTTGCAAAGGATGTGCCTTGGGAAAGAACAGTAAAGGCACCTTCCATAATAGTGAAAGTAGATCTAATCATGTATTGGAACTTATTCGCGTAGATTTATGTGGACCTATGACAATAACCTCTTTAGGGGGATTCTTGTACTATGTTATTTTTGAAGATGATTATTCTAGAAAAACCTGCATATATTTTTTGAAATGTAAAGAGTTTGATGAAGTCTTTATGAGGTTTAAGGAATTCAAAGGTCTAATAGAAAATATGTCTAGGAAAAGAATCAAAACTTTAAGATCAGATAATGGAGGAGAATATACCTATGATAACTTCAAAACTTTTTGTAATAATGTTGGGATTAATAGGGAGTTTAGTATGTCTTATAACCGTCAACAATATGGGGTGGCAGAAAGGAAAAATAGGACAATTGTAAAAGCAGCCAAAGGCATGATGCATGACTAAAACCTTGATACCTCCTTTTGGGCTGAAGCCTCTAATACTGCTGTCTATATTCAAAACAGATGTCTCCACTCCCTATTGGATAACAAAACTCCTGAAGAAACATTTACAGGGATACAACTTGATTTACGCCACTTTAGAATCTTTGGTTGTCTTGTTTACATTCACATACCCAAAGAAAAGAGATCTAAATTAGAACCCTCAAGCAAAAAGGGAATATTTGTAGGCTATAGTGAAACATCTAAAGCTTATAGGATTTATATTCATGGACAAAAATTAATTGATCTTAGCAGAGATGTAATCTTTGAAAATGTTGCATTCAAAAGATCTAAAGACATTAATGAGATGGACATTAAAGATCAAGAATCTCCTCAAAATATGGAAGAGGATCATGCTTCTGAGATTTAGAGGGAGACCCATTAAGTTATGGAAGATGCTAATCCAAATGAGCCCTTGGATCCTGCTAATGGGCCTAGAGACATTATTGTGAACTGAAAAAGACCTCTATTCGTAAGGAAAATGATTCAAGAGGCTAAAAGTGTTGCAGCACCTAAAGGAATCTTCAGGGAAAGCAGAAGACCTCATAGATACTCTAGCTATGTTGCCTTAATGAGTGAAATCATCAAGTCAGAACCTTCTAGTGTTGAGGAAGCCTTCAAACACCAAGTTTGGAAAGATGCTATGACAAAAGAATATCAATCTATTCTTAAGAATAATGTTTGGGACATTGTTCCTAGACCAAAGGATAAATCAGTGGTTTGATCTAGATGGCTCTTCAAAATCAAACATGCTGCAGATGGCATTATTGAAAAATATAAAGCAAGATTTGTTGCCAGAAGATTTTCTCAAAAGGAAGGGGTTGATTACAAGGAAACATTCGTTCCAATTGCTTGATATACCTCTGCAAGACTGTGATTGCTATTGCTGCATCAAAAGGATGAAAGATTCACGAAATGGATGTAAAGACTACTTTTCTCAATGGCATAATAGAAGAGGAAGTGTACCTAGAGCATCCTGAAGGATTTGTAATACATGGAAATGGTTCTCATGTTTGCAAATTGAAGAAGGCACTATATCGTCTTAAACAGGCTCGTCGCGCTTGGTATTAGAGTATAAATCATTATCTCTTAGGCTTGTAGATTTGAATCTATACTTCAAGGTAATTAATGGTGAAATGGTGATTCTCATTCTTTATGTTGATGACTTATTGATTACAGGAGAAGATCATCTCATTACTAAATGTAAACAAGATCTTGCATTTGAGTTTGACATAAAGGATCTGGGTCCTTTACACTATTTCCTTGGGTTAGTAGTATGGCAGCAGACTGATGGGATCACTCTAAATCAAGGAAAGTACACTATTGACATTCTGAAAAGGTTTGGAATGATGGATTGTAAACCCATGACTACTCCCATGGAAACAAACTTACATAAGTTAAAAGAAGATGCAACAAACTCAGACTTGGCAGTTCCTACTCTCTATCGGCAGATTATTAGGTCCTTGATGTACTTGGTCAACACTAGACTTGACATTTTCTATGCAGTAAACACACTTAGTCAGTTCATGTGTGACATTTTGCATCGATTATAGGGCATTAAATAAAAGAACTGTAAAGAATAGATACCCTATTCCTAGAATTGATGAATTACATGAGGCATGCTATTTTTCAAAAAATCATCTAAGGTTAGGATATCATCAAATTAGAATGAGGGAAGATGTGCCGAAGACAATGTTCAGATGCCATTACAAACATTTTGAATTCTTAGTGCTCCCTTTTGAACTCACAAATGCACCAACAACTTTCCAATCTTGCATGAATCATACCTTTAGACAACAATTGCGAAGGTGTCTTCTCATATTCTTTGATGACATCCTCATTTATAGCAAAACATGGGAGGAGCATCTAAAACATATTGAAGAGGTTTTGAGTATTCTAGAAAGAGAATAGCTATGTGCTAAAATTTTAAAGTGTGAATTTGGACTACAAGAGACTATATCTTGGGCATAAAATAAAAAAAGGATTAAGTGTGGATGAAGAAAAGATCAAAGCTATCAAAGAATAGCCAAAGCCAAGAACCCTTACCCAACTTTGGAGTTTTCTCCGACTATTTAGTTACTATCGTCGATTTGTTAAAGGATTCTCAAAGATTGCAGCCCCCCTTACAGACCTAACAAAGGAAGGAGCATTCACTTGGAATGATAAAACACAACAAACTTTCAAGCAACTGAAAGAAGTCACGAGTTCATGCCCGGTATTAGCTATACCAGATTTCTCTATGCCTTTTGGATTACAATGTGATGCATCAGGAGAAGGTATAGGAGTCGTACTAATGCAATGGAAACACCCTATAGCTTTCGAAAGTTGTAAACTCACGGGAGCAGAGAAACATTATTCTATATATGACAGAGACTTTGGCAATAATGCACACCTTGGCAAAATTTCGTCAATACCTAGTCTGCGGAAGGTTCATAGTCAAAACAGATCATAATAGCCTACATTTTTTCTTAAACCAAAAGGATCTAAACGAGAGACAAAACAAAGGGTGAGCAAAGTTCAAGCTTATGATTTCGATATAGAATATGTAAAGGGAATAAATAATGGAGCAGCGGATGCATTGTCAAGGCGTCTCCACATCAATAATATTTCTAGTATCTCATGTGATTGGAAAAAGTATATAATAGTAGAATATGCCAACGATCCTTTTGCAACCACAATTTTAAAAGAGAAGACACCTAATGAAGATTTCTGAGTTCTAGATGACATTATCTTCTACAAAGGAAGGATATACGTAACTCCATGATCCAAAATGAAGGGAATCATTATGAGGGAATACCATAATAACCCACTAGCAGGTCACCTAGGATATTATAAGACAAACATATAAGGGAAAGATACTCATGGAAAGGATTGAAAAAGGACATACAAAAATATGTTCAAGAATGCATGACCTTTCAACAGAATAAAACCGAACAATCACATCCGACAAGACTATTACAACCACTACCTATCCCAAACCTAAAATGGGATAGCATATCCATGGACTTTATAAAAGGACTACCCAAAGTTTAGGGAAAAGATAGTATCTGTGAAGTAGTGGATAGACTCACAAAATTTTGTCATTTCGTCCCAGTCTCTACAGAATACAAAGCACCCCATATAACGGAGATATTCTTTAGAGACGTCTTTCATCTCCATGGGTTACCCCAAAATATTGTAAGTGACAGAGACAATAAATTCCTCAGCAAATTTTGGCAAGAATTATTTAGACTAACAGGAACATCACTCATGCCTAATACCAGTTATCACCCTCAAACTGATGGGTAGACCGAGATTTTAAACAAATGGATAGAAGGATTCCTAAGAAACTATGTCATAGGGCGGCAAACGACCTGGATCAAGTGGCTACATCTAGGAGAATATTGTTATAATACCACAAATTACATGTCCATAGGGATGAGTCCATTCAAAACACTATATAGGTATGAAGCTACCACTTTCAAAGGATTGATTATACCAGAAAGCAAGGTACCTAGTGCACATGAATTTACCGAGAGAAACGTAGACATCATGAAGGCACTAAAAGAGAACTTGCATAATGCCCAAAATCAACAGAAACTCTTTGGGGACAGGAATAGAGTCGAAAGATCCTTTGTGGAAGGAGACTTAGTGTTCTTACGTCTACAACCATACAAACAAACCTCCATTATGAAAAATGGGACTGAAAAACTTAAGCGCTGATTTTATGGGCCATACAAGATAATCCAAAGGGTCGGTGAAGTGGCCTACAAATTTGAACTCCGTAGTAATAGCCAAATTCACAATGTGTTCCATGTATGAAGACTAAAAGGGGTTTTAGGACAACAGGTAGTGCCATGTACAGAACTTCCTCCGCTTGATAACGAAGGACAACTCAATTTACTACCCAAGGTAATCCTTGAGACCAGGGAAAAGACACTAAGGAATAGAATTGTGAGAGAACTCTTAATCAAATGGTAAACACTACCAGATGAAGATGCCACTTGGGAAAAAGAAGTTATTAAAATGCTTGAGGACAAGCAAATTTGGGATGGAGGGACTAAAATGAACCTGAAGAGTTAATCTATGTAATAATTGTGAATAAATTTGACAAGGTATAGAAGCAATATATTTTAACATATAAATTGTTGATAACAAATTTACGTGATAAATAAGACATTAAATGTAAAATATAAAATATTAACATTGAATATTATTAAATATAAAATATAAAATATTAACATTGAATAATATTAAATATTAACATTGAATATTATAAAATTTAAAATATAAAATATAAAATATTAACATTAAATATTTAACATTAACATTGAATATTATTTTAAATATAATTAATTGCGAATGTAATAATGAATATTGTTAATATCATTAACAATATCATTTTATTTAATATTACCCATATCGAAACAAGTATTAATTTTACAAGACTCACGATGGAATTGTAATAAAACAAAATAAATGATAGATCAAATTATAATAAATAAATCTATTAACCAATACTACCATCGTGTATAGGGATGCGACTTTCAGAAATCTCTGATACTTAATAAGTGGAAATGTCTGACATGGGAACACAGAGAGGGCGGTCACAACAGAAGAAACAAGGGATATCTCAACGACCAATGGATGATAAACATCGCCAACCCTAAGCTTTAGTACCGTGGGTATAGGCGGCTTATACAGAGGAAATACTTTTTGGTATACGTCCTAGGGAAGAACAAAAGTTATTTGAATCCAAGGGATATATTATAAAACAGAAGCAGCCATTTACAAGAGAAGCATTTATCATAGAGAAGACTTCAAATTCTGCATTGGCATTCAGAG
The DNA here is from genome assembly GCA_027943335.1 of Chamaecyparis obtusa. Taxonomy (NCBI): domain Eukaryota; kingdom Viridiplantae; phylum Streptophyta; class Pinopsida; order Cupressales; family Cupressaceae; genus Chamaecyparis; species Chamaecyparis obtusa. The sequence continues at coordinate 326,259 of BSBK01007932.1, forward strand.
GTAACTACTGACTCGAATTGACTTGTGTATCAAAGCATAACTATTTAAGAATTTGTATACATTTCAGAGAAATTACTAATTAGAGATGGACTGGTTGTTATCAGTGAAACTTTAAAATTATAAAGATAAGGACCAAGCTAAGCTTGGCAGAGGGCATTCATAGGGAATGTGAAGTTCCTCCAGTAGGAGACTCAGAGGTCCAAGATTATTTTGGCAGAGAACATTCTTAAGGAATGTTGTGATTCCAATGGGAATCCAGAGAGAGATTATAGAGAATTTCTTAGAGATAATATATATATTATAGTGGTTTGTCATATGCATATGTCAGAGGCTTGGTTAGAGGTGGGATCTCTGCCGAGTATTAATGGTTAATGAGTTCACTCATTAATTGAGGTCCCAGAGGCCTTAGGAAGACACTCTCAATGAGATGGTTGCCTAATTATGAGTTTTTCTTATCAGAGAGTTAGGTAATCCGAGTTGAGCTTTCTCTTAAGGATTAGGTGGGTTTAGCATGGGATTGGCAAAAAGTTGATTTAATGTTTATATATATTTTATCATCTACTAATAAGTGTTATAGGTTCAACATTCAATACTTGATCCGGAAGCGGGAACATTACATTGAACATGTTGAACCAATGAACCTGTTGATGCAATGAATGTGTTGAACCAACGAACCTTGAACTTGCTTTTTTTTGGTTAAATGGTTCAACACGGACTCCAAAGTCTATCACCATCTTTTGAAACTTATATGAAAAGCTTCACAATTTCAACTAGGGATTCTGTTTTTCACAAAACTTTGACAGCCAAGAATGTATGAAGGTGCTAAATTTTTAAAAAAAGGCTTGGTCATGCATGGCCAACAACTTGCTCTGTCTGGGGACGTGGACTGAAAGGACACAGAGAGTCCAACATGTCTTTGGCAGAGACCAGTGCCTAGCTCCATTGGGTTACAGAGTCAAAGAAAGTTATGAGCATAGGGAGGTGCTTGCAGAGGGGCGGAGAGGAGCAGGTTAAAACCCAACAATCCAAAACCAATGCTAAGTTAAGCACAACAAAACTTATTTACAAGTATATACAGGCAGGAAAGTCGTACCTTTGAAAATAGGGTCAAGAATTACTCACATAAAACCATCCACTGGCTGGGAGAAGTATGAGCCTTTTTGGAGTAACTCACGTAAAACCATCCACCGGCTGGGAGAAGTACGAGTTTTTCCAGAGTAATAGGTTGTGCCCATAATGTGTGACCCAAAAACACTGCCATGTGGTGACTTCCTCAATGTTGAACATCAAATTCACAGGATGCAGTAAAAACTGTTAAACCCACTCATACCCAAATAACCAGTTTTCAACATAAAGTTCTGAATCTTTGAGAGCGCTTTGCATAGTATTACCCAAGCGTCCTTTAATTTTTGTTTGCAAATGACATTCAAGGATTTCTAAAGAAATGACAGCATTATTTTGAAAATTCATACCATTAGAATCATCATTCTTAAAGTAACTTTCAATAATCACATAGAGCTTAGAACAAAGAAAGACTTCATCAAGCATGGGGTCCACACTAGCTGCAAAGACTTTATCTTTCTTCGTTGTAGTTAAATCTGAAAATTCCTTATCCAAGACCAAGGCATAAGATGAATCAATACCTAAATTTTTAGCAGAAGAGTCCCCTAGTTCAATGGATGACAAGAACGGACATATGATCTCTTCTTGACAAGAAGAAACACTCTCCAAACTGAGCTTAGAACAAAGAAAGACTTCATCAAGCATGGGGTCCACACTAGCTGCAAAGACTTTATCTTTCTTCGTTGTAATCAAATCTGAAAATTCCTTATCCAAGACCAAGGCATAAGATGAATCAATACCTACATTTTTAGCAGAAGAGTCCCCTAGTTCAATGGATGACAAGAATGGACATATGATCTCTTCTTGACAAGAAGAAACACTGTCCAAACTGCCCAACACTTCTCAGGGCCTCAATACTTCATTAGCTTGACTATCATCTTGCTCTATATTTACTCTAGAATTTTCTTTTTCTATTGGATTTTCGGAATTTGGAAGATCACTAACAGAGTATTATTTTGCCTTTATTTCCAATATAAATTTCTCTAGGTAAATAGCTTTCAAATGACATCATTGCATCTTCAAGATAAAATGATTCTACAAGAGATTTATTAAAGTCTTGCAAAGAATCATTCTTACCATCTTCTTCTGTAAAATTGAATACATATTCCGGTCGTGTATTAATGTGAAAAGCTTTGTTTTTTGAACTTTTTGGAACAAGATGACTTTCCATGCTTTCAAAACTGAAGCTTTCTACTTTTGGAGAAAAGAAAGGTTTCAACAAGTCTTCGTTATCTAGGTTCACAAGCCCCCCAACACTGTCCTGATCATCCTTGCTTAACAATGTCTGATGTTCATGAGGTTGAATTGTTTCTTTCTGAACTTCTTGCTTATTCATGACGAGATAGTTGCAGGTGAGAGATGAAATTGAGACAACTGGAGCCTCATCGTCGTCAACACTCAGCTCTTCTTTTAGCTGTGATACCCCTTTCTCATATTCTTTCAGCACCCTTGTCTTTTCTTTCAGCTCCTTCAACTTATGAAATCTAGCACATAGATTTGTCCATAAAAGTGCAGACACATGATCATCTTCTATACTCAGCTTGCTTTTTACAGCACAGGAAATGCTCTCTTTGCAATGATCCCAAAAGTCGTGCAACACTTTGTCATCCATTTTAAGAATTTTTGGTATGGTGGGGTTTGGTATTTTCCCCTTTCCTGTAGCCTTTTGATTTTGCATGATGAATTAACAGAGCCGCCAATCATGCACACACAGTTGATATTGCATGATGATTTAATAGAGCCGCCAATCCTGCACACAGAGATATCTTGAACACTCGCGGAAAGAAAACACTGATCTCTTGATTCCGATTCTCCAGCAGAGTCGCCAAAATCTGTTGGCTAATAGATTTGTCTTTTTAAAATATCTTCAAAATGAATCTTAAATGCCCAAATTCAGAAGACAAAACTGGGACCAACAGAATTGAGTCACTTGCAATAGTGATCTGCATATGCTCTTTGAATCTTAACTTGAAGGTACAGTTCCCTTTGTTTGATATGCAAAGAATAAAGTTACTGATTATGCCTTTAACCGGAAGGCAAAGAAGGCACACTGACATTCGCCCATCAACATGGAATGAATGCGATTTCAGATTAAATAACTAAAAGAGAAATAAATGAATGGCACAAAGACCATTTATTCAATCTTCCCACTTCAAAAGGACAAGAGGAAGATTTGATAATTCATTTCAGACATGTGAATGCATAAAACTCAGATTTTATGGCTAACACAAATACAATAAAATGGAACAGGACAACAGTTAAAGATGACTGAAATAACTCAAAGATTAACTTCAATCATAGAAATACATTCAAACTCAAAGATTTGATATATATTCCTCCTCCTTTTAAACACGGCGAATGACTCAAAGATCATATTGCCCCTGCACCAAAATCATGTTTGAAAATAAAATATACAACTCTTCTTTCCTCTGTTACAGTGCTAAAACAGAAAATGTTTTTCCTCTCCTGTAGCACACAAACCTCCCTGAAAAAGAAAAAGAACCCTCTTTCTTGGTAAGAATCCTCTTTTTAAAGACTTTTCTCTCCAAGAGACCTTTCTGTTTCCCTAACCGAATCTTGAAAAGATTATTAATTAATCTGTTTTTACCTTTCATCTTCCTCCCAATAACTTTACATCTGGACTTAGCATCTTTCTAAACATTGGAATTAAAAGGTTTATAAAGATAATGTTCTACAGATTGAAACGATATATATTATTAGACTTGGACAGGTGGCATTTGGAGGTTAATTTGTATAAAATTTGAAGACTGGATTTTATCCCCTGTACAAGAAGGAGACTTTATGGCCTCAAGGCAAAGACACCCACGGTAGGAATGTGCTTTCCACTAAACACTCCCCCACGATTATCACAAAATTCACAACTGTCTTCATAGTTGCATTTACTTCATTGGATGTTCTCAGTGGCTCGAAGACTGTATATGTTGCCCAGGAGTCTTTTGTGGCTGAGAGTTTTACAAACAAATTGAAACACCAATTGTTTATTATAACATCTCGGTCTTTTCTCACAGATACAGATTTCACCTTTTTCAAAAACAAGTGTGTCCTTCCTCATAAGGCCCAAAGGACAAATTCCACTGCCATGTTATTGTGAACCAGAAATCATTGTTAAATGTTATGCCTGTCCATGATAAACTCTCTGCATAGGGAACCCTTTAATTGACATGAATGATCTTCCAGCATCGATCAACCTTCTATGAAAGAACTCCTCGGTATGAGCTTGTCTTGGGATTGTATTTTATCTGAAGAATCTTGTCGAACAATCTGAAGACCTTCTTTATCATTTGTTTCTATGTAATTGTAGCTGCAAAACGTGTACTGCATCACCTTGTTGTTGTGTAATGTCCCTAGTTTGGTCCTATCCAGATTTGGGACTGACTTCTTATAGTAATAATTGTTATGTCTAATTTCTCATATGTTTATGCAAAATTGAAAATGTTGTTATGTTTGATGTAGTCAATTTATTCTTGATAATAACAGTAATTATCTGTGATTGATAATATTGCTTCCAGCAATGGCTGCGATGTCTGATATAACAATATTAATACACAATTTATACAATATTGCTAGAGGTGATTTATGATATCTCAGATTGTCACTGTGATGCTTGCACTCAACAATGGGTGTTGTGTCTGATGTCTTCCTGTCAGTATGCCCCTCCGACCAATGCCTAAGGAGGCAATTGCTTGATATGTCTTCTATAGTGTATCAATTTGAGGGCACTATGTCTAACATAGATTTCATATGCTTGTATCTGTCCAAGCCAGTGACTTATCCAATCACGATGGTGAGGCTACCAGGGATGAAATGAGAACAAGTTATTCGGTGATGATTTTGAGAGATTGTGAATGTTCTCTATATACCTTACGTTGGAAGTTGCTTTGCAAAGGGCGTGTCTCAAGTGTCTTCCAAAATAACCAAATGCTAACGATACCATTCAATTCAGTTTACCTACTACTTAAATCACGCCTCTTCATAAATATACACTTGTAATCGAATCACTAAGGGTACGTATTATACAACCTTCCCGGTTGGATGTCTTTACTTGAACAGTCTTATTTGTGACTGGTTTGGTCCATAGACATTCTTCAAACGTTGGATTGACTGTTTTACCCTTATCGATTCTTCATATGCTTTGATCGATTCCAGTTCTGTCATTGGTAATCCAGGGTGTTGTCGATGAGGGAATGGTTTTCATCAGCCTTTGACCTATGTTCCTGGCGTCCGTATTAAGGAGCGATTACAGTCCATTATGTGCATCGGGGACTCTGTCTATAGTCTCGACTAGTTATTTATTTATAGTTTATGATTAATATAAAAAATACTTTGCATTATTATATCAATTGTATTATTATTTCAATAGTATATTATATTATTTTATATTCATATATTCATATATTATTATATTAAAGATATATTTTATTGTTTTATGATATATTATAATATTATTATTTATGTATAATAATATTATTTATATTTAGTATTATATTTATTTTTAATTTAAATAATAATATTATTTTTATATTATTTGTTACTATTATATTTTGCTAAAAAATATTATCTCAATATATTAATAATATATTATTATTAATATTATTGTCAATTATGACTTTATTATATTATATTATTTTATTTGTCCATTCATTGATTTTAATTATTATTAAATCTTATTTAGGAATGGGGATATTACATGTTGGAACTTGCATCTAAACTAAAAATGATTGCATTAATATAGAATTTTTTTAAAATGGTGCTTCCCTCTACCAAGCTAATAACCATGTTCTCTGGACCAATTCTGGTCTATTGTGATCGCCCTTCCATATGACTGAATTATCAATACAGCAGTTTGGGTCTCAGAATCAGAAGAGTCCATAATCATCATATTAAAATATTAGCATTTTGAGGTTCTTTTCCCTCCTCAGAGACTATGCACAGGATGTCGTTCAATAGATTCCTGATGAATTCGGAGACCAATATTCCTTACAACTTCAATGCTTTGGCATCAGCTAATGTCGGCATTTTAAACATTTCCCAAGCTATGTCGGGAGTTTGAGCTAGTTTTGGAAGTAGATAGATTGCCTGATACCCATATGGAAACAACCTAATTTCAAAATGGCCCTTTAATCATTTATTGGGTTCAAGATGAACACTAAAATTATTGTATTTGATCAGGTTTGGATGCATCTATGTCAGTGACTTTGTGAGTCAAGTACTGAGGAAAGACAATCCCCTTTCATTTATACTCCATCAAGTTCGTTTCTTTGGGAACTTACTGAATCCACTTTCCTGAATGTCATGGGTTTATGATTATAAAGATGTTAGAAAGTCGGGTCTGTGATATCCGAATCGGTACATTGTGTCAAATATTCATTGTTTCTTCATAAGATCAGGTTCGAAAATTATCCCAAGTTCCTTAGATTTTTATGGTATAAGCATCACCATCTTCCTGGCCCCATAGGAAATAAGCAAACCAGAATCGGTATTCTTGACTCCTTGCATCTTTAGGTGAACAATGAATTAAGCTGTCATTCGGATATGCCTTATAAAGTGAGAAGTTCAAACACTTAGATCATCGGATCAATAAGACAAAGCTGTGAATGGAAATTCATGTAGTCGCTCTTTAAAATGCTCCATTCGCATTGGAGACAGCAATGGGGGTGATTTCAAGAGTTATACATGCTGCCTAATGTATGCTCCAATGCCTTCATGAATAATTGATCATTCGGTATTGCCAATTCTAATGAACATCTGACTCAAAGAAAGGCTCTTATCATTGCTTCACTGAACTATTGAACAATTTGAACTTGGACTTTTGAACGAACGAAACTTGAACAAGTTGAACCAATGAACCTGTTGAACTAACGAACCTTGAACCTGCTTTTTCTTGGTTCAATGCGGACTCCAATGCCCGTTACCATGTTTCGGAACTTATGTGAAAAGCTTCACAATTTCAACTAGGGACTCTGTTTTGCACAAAACTTTGACAGCCAACAATGTATGAAGATGCTCAAAAATTTAAAAAGGGGTTGGTAATGCATGGCCAACAACATGCATGCTTTTGGCTCATTAATTTATATAGATTCTTTTCTTTTCAATTTCCTGATCATAACTATTTCATGATCAAGGCTTGAACTGGTGATTCATATAGAGTCAAAATTGAAACATAAGTAGGAAGATAAGGTTTCCTTACTGGCGACATGTTGTCATAACTATATAGTGATCATATATAATACCAGTCCAAGGTATTGACGATAACTTATTGTATTTATATTATTCTTATGCAAAATTAACTGTGTCATTGAATGCAGATATCATTCTTCTTTTCTTGATATGCAAATTAATAGAGATATCACATTCTGATATACTGATTTCAATGTATGGCAATGCGTATAGATGAGTACTATAGCATTCAATATGCAAATTTCAATGATTGACAGTGCATTATATGACAGAGATCACATACTTCTGTGCAGATATCAAATGAGTATAATTGACTGTAGATGAGAATGTATTCACGTAATATGCAATTTTCAAATCAATGCCAATGTCCGTATATGACAGATATTGCATTCTACAGACAAATTCAAAGACTTAAATGCATGACATTGGTTTTTATCATCCTCTTTCTTATGGATTAATGATGATAATGCAGAAAGGTAATGATTTAAGTTCATTTTCTCAATTCATACGTACTTTTTCATTTGAAATAAGAATAGAAATGGATTGGCTAGCTCGATAAGTCAGTCAATGAAGTTTCTTTGATGCGAGATGTGATAGGTTAAGATCACTTCAGCGATCCTCTCTCTGGCTCGAGCAACATTCAATATTAGAGATTGGATGAGCTAAGATAATGTAGCAGATCCTTGTGGATTGTTAAATTTTTGCAGATGCCCAATGAAATGCTGAGCATGATACTGTGCTTACTCATCCCGAAAGGAATGAGTAAGTTGGAGAACATAAACTGTTTTAGGTTCGAAAAGAATGATGTTTAGCATAACAGTTGAGAGGGCAAAGTAGTTGTTGAGAGCTATGGAGTTGAAGGAAAAACTTTCCACAATGATTTCTTCTATTTGCAGAGCCCAATTGAGCATCTAGCGAAAAGTCGACGAAGACCAAATGTTTTTTGCTGAGAATTAAGTAGTGCTCGGTTCCCGAAAGACAATCTCCAATTACAGAGCACGATGCTGTGCTTGATTCCTCCAAAAGAAGTGGTTGTCATAGACATGAACTGTTCTTGGTTCGAGTATACTTAAAAACTGAACATAGCGGCTTGAGAGGGCAACCTCATTGCTGAGGGATCCTGCTTGTGAAGTGTAGAATAACAAAATATGTCATAGTCACCCAAATGGAAAAATGTTTCGGTAGTACAAGAAAATAATGAGGTAACGTCACTGCCCTTCCCCATGATAACTCGTGGTTGAATTGTAAAACATTGCATGATGTAATGATCCCTTTCCTCTCATGTCTTATAATGCATGAATAGTGCAAGTTAGGAATATTTAATTAAGGAATCACTACTACTAACCAAGTACGTTAGTATATTATTCTATATTAACCATCATTATTTATGAATGTTACGAAATACAAACCATCAGTGGAATGAGAAAAGCTACATATTTTATAAATGCCAAAATATCTCTCATATGGATCATAGAGGATTCCTTCTCTCCCTCTCTCGAAGGCCATCAAGAGTGGAAGAGTTACAGGGCCTTGGTTGCGTGAAACAGGCTACAAGCGGTTTCCCTCAAAGCCTAACCCCAATGTTGGGATAACCATCATGTGCCTGAAATTACTCTGCCTCTACCTTCCACAACCTTCTCACTCAAAGATGCTTTCGTGGGATGAAAGAGATGAGTTCGTATGATCTATACTGGATATAATGTTAGCCTTAAAGTTTGTGTTGCCGTCGGATGTTAGTTGCCGACAGAGGTTAGTTATATTGCCGATGCTTGGGAACGGGTGTGACGACGTTTGGTTACACCTCTTCGGATTGTATATAAACATTGTATTTGCTCTTCGAAGCATCATGATCATTGTGGCTATTGTGTATGTACTAAGATCTGAATGATTAATGAAAGCTTTGGTGTTGTCTGATATATCTTGTTATTTACATTTCCTGTATAATGTCTATGCATGATTAAACTAGTCTACCCCAGCGGGTAAACATTTGGCGCCGTTGCCTTTCGGATCGGGACGAAGGAAAATGGAGTATTGTCCATAAATGGGAATACCAATTGATGATAATAGGCAAATAGACAAGAATGACAAACTCTTTGAAGGAGAAGACCCCCCGACGAACGACTTCCGAGTTACATTCAGTGTGCCCATTGAAACTTTTGTACGGAGAGAGGTGACATGTGCCACCATACCAGAAGATGTTGTTTGGGACGCACTTAACGTGAGCCCGACTGCTAACCGTCTTCTACATCAACTTCCTAGGCTTTTGGCACAGGCAACACTAGCAGAACAACTCCGCTAGGAAGAGATTGCTCAGGAGGAACGACGACAAGAAGTCCTCTGGGAGTACTATGAATGGGAAAACAAAAGACTTCAAGAGGAGCGTGATGGGAAACACCGTCGGGAATAGTCACATTTGAAGATGACGGAAGGAAGGATACCGTGAAAAATAAGAATGACGAGATCATTCCATTAAAATATTGTAATAAAATATGAATAAATAAGTGTCCTTTTGTTTTTTGAAATCCTGTGTTGATTATTGGTGTGAGGAAAAGCATTTATGCCCAATCAGTTGAATAAGAATAGGAATTTAAAAAAGGAACCTGAGGGAGAACAAGTTCTTCAAAAAGCAATACTCGAAAAACAACAAGCCGAGCAAAGGGAGAGGTTCAGAGACGTGCCGATAGACTACCAAAGGGAGTAAGTGAAGGCAACGGTCTAGAGGAACCTAACTAGGAGGACGACGGAAGTGACAACGAGGACCTGTTAGAGGAAACAACGAACTTGTTCGGGACCTTAACTTTAACACCAAGAACAAAAGCCCGAAGGAAGGCAGAAGAGGAAGTCGAACGTGGGGAGCAGTGTGCAGTTGCCGCTGAAAGTGTCGAAGTGATAGAAAGGCACATGGATCACACCACTTCGAGTAGTTCGGGAACATCTGTTAACATGAATAATTCCGGAGGACAGACGGGAGGAGCATCCCAACCTGTCGTACAACAAACACTTCCGATGACTCAACTGGCAACACAACAGGCGATACATACCACCGTCCCACCCCTCAGGGTGAATATGGCGGCTAACAAAGAGAAGTTGCCCAAATTCCATGGCGATGGAAAAGAAGACCCTGTTCGACATTGCCGCACATGTGAGACAATTTGGTCCGCGAATGAAGTCGCTCACCAGGTGGAACGGATGAAACAGTTTCCGGCGACCCTCCGAGGGGTAGCAATCGACTGGTACTCTGACTTAGACAAAAACAGAGTGACCACTTGGGACATTTTGAAGAAGGCATTCAAAAAGGAGTTTAGGCTCCTACGAGACGACAATGAAATCGTCTCCCAAATATATGGAACCAAGCAAGGGAAAAAGGAGACCGTGCAGACCTACGGCCGTCGACTAAAAGAACCCATAGGAAAGATGTAGAGTTAGCCAACCGACGGCTTGAAGAAGCGATGGTTCGTCGAGGGACTGAAATCAAACCTTCGGAGGAAGATGAAGATAGTTCCTCCCACTTCGTACGTCGACGCGTACAACGGGGTGATGGACCTGGAGAGTGAACAAAAGACGTCGAAGAAGAAGAAAAACCAATACTCTTTGTCAAATGACGACACTTCAGGAGACGATAGCGGTAGTGACGGAGAAGCAAAGAAGAAAGTCACTGCAATGCAAAAGGATATGGAAAGGATGCTCAAAGAATTCAAAAATATGAAGGGAAGCATCAGTCGGAATGAAGGAGACTTGTGGTGTACGGACTGCAAGGAGGTAGGCCACACGAAGGGCGCATGCCCAAAGAAAATGTTCTGCGATATTTGCCAAATGGCAGGCCATTCCACAAAGGAATGTCTGTTCGATATGAAGACACGGGGCCAACAAGTCATGTTCACACAAGAAGCCTTAGCCTCAACAGCCTCCGGAAATACACAGAACACAACATTCTCCGGGGGCTATAGGATTAACTGTCGTGGAGGAAGGGGAAACGACAACAATAACACGGATGGAGGATGGAGCCGCCTCCAATACGATGCAAGTGGAAGGCAAATGATTCAATGCCACACATGCAACCAATGGGGGCATTTTGCTAGGGAATGCCCGAAGGGGGAAAAGCCACAATTCCTTTGCAAATGGTGCGGGCCAGGAGAGCACGACAATACAAAATGCCCAAAACTTGGCGTAAACTTCCTGAATATTGAAGGCAATGAAGGGGGGGTGTTGGCAATCACCCGGGAGCAAGCAAAGAAGGCCACCTACCCACATTCGGAGACTGAGAAGGAAATAGTATGGGAGGCCAAAGAAGATATTGAGAGAGAAATGAGGGCTGAACGGAAAGAAACACACAACGCCGTAGGAACCTCCCAAGGACGCCACGCATGCTAAGGCAAATAATGCAGACAAAAATCCTAATACAACTGGGAGACCTCCTTGCAGCGATGCCACAATTAAGAACAACTCTGCTTAACATGGTACCATCTCGGAACGTGTCGAAGGAGACTGAGACGAAGACAAATCCCCTTGGGAAGGGAAATTCTGTTGAGGACCCGATGCTGTTAGCACTCAACACGGGAAGGCATCCTGCAGTAGTGGAAATGGGAATTCTGGGCACAGTACTTACGGACACTATCATCGACAGAGGATCGGGTGTCAACGTTCTACCCAAAGAGGCATGGAGGAAACTTGGGCAACCCACGTTGTGGCCGCCAACCTTCCAACTGGTAGGAGCAGACTAGCATGGGATCAAACCCATAGGCACACTAATGGCACAAAAGGTGATGATTGGCACTCAACCGTTCGTGATGGACTTTATCGTCATTCCAGTGAAAAAGAAAGGTTACGACAGTCTCCTAGGGAGAGGATGGTTGGTGCAAGGAAATGCTAAGCACGACTAGAAAAGGAATGTGATTTTGATGGAGAGGGATGGCCGGAAATTCACAATCGATTTGAGAAGTCAATTGGTTAGTGAAGACCTGACATCTTTGTCGGGATCGGACCCGGAAGAAGAGGTTGACGAAGGGAGACAACAGACGAACAAGGAAGGTGTACTGCAAATAGAGGGGTACTTCGACGATGACATGGACTCACTAAACAGGCTCTTCCATTGGTAGATGGAAGATTATGAGTTAAGGCACTATAACATCTTGGAGATAGATGATGAAGAGGAAAAGCCTACCTTCCCGCCACAGTATGGGGAGTACAAAGAGGGGGAGCTTCAAATTCGGGAAACCCCCGCACACCAATTTGACAAAGAGAAACCCATTAAGTATGAAGAACCGTCAGTGAAGACCATGAATTTGGGAGACGAGACCAACCCAAAGAACATTTTTATAGGGGATGACTGGAACTCTGTTCTGAAAACTGCCGCATTTAAAATCTTCACAAAATACAAAGATGTATTCGCCTGGACCTACAAAGTTTTAAAGAGGGTATCGCCGGAACTGTGTGCTCACCAAATTCCATTGGTAGGAGTGGTACCCGTACGGAAACGTCCATATAGAATGAACAAGAGTTATGCAGCCCGTGTCAATGAAGAGATTGAAAGGATGCTTGAGGCGAGCATCATATTTTGGGTGCAAACGAGCGAATGTGTATCACCGATCGTGATCTTGCTGATAAAGGACACTAGCCAAATAAGAATATGTGTGGACTTTAGGTGTTTAAACGCGGTTACAGTTAAAGATCCCTTTCCAACTCCCTTCATGGATACTATCTTGGAGGAGGTTGCTAGTCATGAAATCTACTCCTTCATGGATGGATTTTCAAGATACAATCAAATCTCCATTGCTGAAGAAGACAAGTTGAAGACAACGTTCATAGTAGAGGATGGCGTATATGCTTATAACTGAATGCTGTTCGGACTCTGCAATGCCCCGACTACATTTCAAAGAACAATCTTGCATATATTTGACAAAATGTCCGTAGGCAACTTCAAAGCCTTTCTAGACGATTGGTTTATTTTTAGTGCTGAAGATACCCATGTAGTTGCTCTTTGGGAATGCATGGAAAGGTGCCGACGGGCACGACTGGCCCTCAACCCCAAGAAATGTCGGTTCATGGTGCCACAGGGGAAATTACTTGGACACATTGTGTGTAAGGCTGGACTAAAAACCGACCTAGACAAGATAAGAGTGATTCTTGAGATGAAGCCACCCACGGATATTACAGGACTCATCATTCCTCAGACATATAGGATACTATCGCAAATTTATCAAATAGTTTGCTCATGTATCTCGTCCGATGAAACAACTAACTCGGAAAGGAGAACCTTATAATTGGGGAGCATAGCAAGGGGAAGCCTTTGAAGACCTTAAGGCAAGGTTGGTAGCTGCACCTATCCTAGCATACCCTGACTAGGATAAAGAATTCCATGTGCATGTGAATGCATCCATCTTCGCGATTGGAGCCACGCTGGGACAGACGGGTGACCACGGATTAGATCACCCCATATACTTCGCAAGCAGGCTCCTCTCAAAGGCAGAGAAGAACTACAACATGATAGAGAGAGAAGCGTTGGGGATGGTGTATGCAGTGCAAAAATTCCGGCATTACTTGCTACCCCATTTACCTTTTTCGTGGAATCATTAGGCCTTAATGTACCTGGTGAACAAACCACTTATTCAGGGCCGAGTAAGCACATGGCTGCTTTTGTTGCAGGAGTTCACCTCTAACATCATAGTACGACTGGGAAGAAGTCACGTATGTGCAGATCACCTATCGCGCATCAAATTTGGGGAGCTGTCGGAGGGGGTGAATGACGACTTCCCTGGCGCTCATCTTTTTTGTATTGCTATTCTTCCTCCATGGTATGCAAGCATTGGAGAATTCTTGTCCACAGGATAATTTCTGGAGGGAATGCCGCCAAGAGAGAGAAGGAAACTGGTACTGAGAAGTAAGACCTGACCTTCCAACTCATTAACGGGTTATTATACAAAATGGGACCCGATAAGATACTTCAGAGATGTGTGATGGAAGAAGTACAAGGTGTTTTGAGGGAGGCCCATGAAGGTCCCGCCGGAGGGCATATGGGGCCGGATACGACAGCACGAAAGGTTTTACTAGTAGGACTATGGTGGCCTACGTTGTATAATGATGCACAGGAGTGGGTGATGAGTTTTAACACCTGTCAAAGAGTTGGGAAACCACTCAAGAGGGACTTTATGCCATTAAACCTATCCAACGCTTAGGAGTTGTTTGAGCGATGGGGACTAGATTTCGTGGGACCGCTTAAAGCAAGCAAGAGACGCAGGTGTCGGTACATTGTGGTGGCAACCGAATACCTTACCAAATGTGTTGAAGCCAGAGCCCTACCAGACAACTCTGCAGTAAGCACGGCGAAATTCATCTATGAATAGATAATCACACGGTACGACATACCTATTCAACTCACTAGTGATAGAGGAGGGCACTTTGTTAACCATGTAATACGGTTGCTCACCACGGAGTTCAAAATTTTTCACTCACTCTCGAGCCCCTACTACCCGAGGGCAAACGGGCAGGCCGAAGCCACCAACAAGATACTTGTGTCAGTAATTTACAAGTCCTGCAGAGTAGAAGGCGAAGATTGGGAAGAGCGACTTCCGTCGGTACAATGGGCATACTATACGGCATATAAAGTCACCATGGGACACACTCCATTCCAGTTGATGTACGGAGAAAAGGTCGTCGTCCCCACAGAATTTATGGTGCCCAGTCTCCGAATAGCACTCGACAACAAACTGGGCAACATGGAGAGCCTCCGGGTATGCTTGTATGCCCTTAACGAACTTGACGAACGGCGGATGTTGGGACAGTGGGCAATGAACGTGGCCCAGTAGTGTCAGAAGCATTGGCACGATAAACACCTTCGACGCACCCGATTCTCTCCAGGGCATTTTGTACTGAAGTACAATGGTAGAACGAGATCAAACCTGACAAATTTAAGGTCAAATGGTTAGGCTCGTACCATGTTCGGGAACTCAATGCTAAAAGAGAAATCAAGTTGTCCACCTTAGACGAGCAACCCATAGTCGACACTGTCAACGGGTCGAAGTTGAAGTTATACCACGATCGTCGGGTGAGCACCAGGCCGATAATTTAAAAAAAAAAAATTAAAATTCAAAAATTAAAGAAAAAAAAAAGCAAGTCCTAGACGGTGGGACCACCAAACGGTGGAACCACCGAACGGTGGAGCCACTCGACGGTGGGAACCACCATGCGTATAAACCCGGCCGCACGGTGGAAACATAAACCAATGAACCGAGCGGAGAGAAGACTACTGCACGAGTTGAGGAACACGGGAGTGAAGAAAAACATAAAGGGGAGAAAGGAGCCATTACCCCACGACTGCAAATCAAAACACACAGGCCCGATACCAAGCGTACGGGAGGAAGGAAATACACAGGTAGAAAGGCATGCGGTGGGAAAGAGATTGAAGGCAGTGAACGGAGAATTACTGAACGGAGGCAGAAAACATACCGTGGGGAGAAATAAAATAACACTGCGGAAAGGAGATATCACCGCATGCAAGGTTCTTTTGAACAAGATACTACCAGCTATTGAAGCTACCATTCGAAGACAACACCGCCGTACGGAGGAAAAGATTGGGGCAGCCACAAGTGTTTTACGACAAGCACCGAAGGGACAGATTGGGCGAGAGAAAATTAATGAAGAAGAGAAGACCTAACCGCCTTTTGAAATAGTTATGCATTGTGTAGGGAAGAGAAGTAATTCGAAGAATCAACTACAAGCAGGGAGTTCACGAAATACAGCCATGAACAAGAAGGCTACCATACTGCCTTCTGGAGTGAAGGTTGCAGGGCACAAACATGCAATTGGGAGCAGCGTGAAGAAACTCAAGTTTGCGCAGGAGGAAAAAGAAGCCGTCACCTACCAGACGGTAGCATTTGAAGGGCTTAATGGAGTAGAGTGTAGGAAATGGTGGAAGGAAACCCCAGAGGATGACGAAGTAAAGAAATTTTTATGGCATGCTGGTGGCCATTGGGCTATCCAAATGCCCTTGTTCCCTGTGCGTAACCTTGAGAACACTTTGAGGGTAATGATTCAGAGTTTCGATAGGCAGACAAGGAAGAGTACGTTTGTGTATCGGAACCACTGGCTTACAGTCTCATGCTTACAGTTCCATGTGGTGCTGAGGACTTCACACGCGTCTTTGGCATTCCAGGACGCAACGGGCGGAAGGTGGACACCACAAAGCAGAAAATGCCAGCCAAGAGGAAAGAATCCTGGATAAAGCGTGTCTGCCGTCCTCTAACTCCAGTAGAGTTGGACACTGTGATAAAAGCCACCAAAGCGAGAGGCTTCATGAAGGAGTTCATAACAGAGGGTGCCTGGCGTTGCATTCTTGACGTCATCAAGAGCAGGTTGACGGGCTCCAGTCGTGCCTCTGATATTGCTCTCCCACAGATTGTGTACATGCAGGGATTAATGAATGGTGTAGTATATGATTGGGCTTCGGTGTTGGTAGACAAAATGTTGGAATTTATGACGTTACAACATCGGACTTTTTACATGCCCCATTATGCCATCGGATTGTTTCTGGAGGTCACACTCAGGCAGATTCTTGCGGACGAGTTGGAACTCAAGCCGCAAGGAAAGCTTACAGGGGGAACTCCTCTTGTGTTTTACTGGCTCTGTTTAGATACTGGAGGTACAACCAATGGGCATAAGCGACATTGGCAAACGGTTGTAGAGTTTGACCCCGACGACATTGATAGTGGCCGAGAAGCTAATCGAGAGTCTTTTGACGCAGACTCGGGGGAGAAGGATAGTGACATGATTGAGGAGGTAGTACGCATGGAGGCAGTGGAATCCATTGCGGCAGCCCCAATGGTCCAGTTTACTGCGCTGATATTGTCTACCTCGGCCCACTTGACTTCCACATGGGTGGTGAGTCCCATAGTTCCTTAAGTCGAGTTTCTGTTGGAGGAAGAAGCTATGGATATTTCAGCTGAGGGGGGATCCTAAACCTTTGACAGAGGTAGTAGTAACAGTTGCAGAGGAAGTTCTTAGAGGCACCAAGGACATTGGTGAGGGTCAGTTTCGGATGGAGGTGGTAGGATCGGATGCTGTAGTGACAGTGGACGCGACACTTTTGCAGGATTCCTCACTGCCTCATGACCCTGCGCGGATGGGGGCCATGTGTTCTTGGATCAACTGATGGTTTCAGTTAGTTCCTGCTCCACCACCAGCAAGAGTTCTTTCTCCTCAACGGGAGGACCCGCCAAAGATTATTGGTATAGACTGTGGAATTCACAGTGGCAATTGATATTCCCTCTTTCTCTGAGGAGGATGGGGCTGTGGTAGCAGGGGCGATGTGGCAATAGAGGCACCTTGTGGGTTTGAGTTGGCTCGCCCGACAACCCTTACCAGTCCTGTGCCGTTGGAGGGAGAGGATGTGGAGGCCTATTTAGCAGACATGGTCACTCGAGGACGTCGACTGGTGGCTGTAGCAGAGTCCTGGGTTGTGGCAACGATGGTTCAGGATTTGAGGCGTCTCCTAACCTTTGCTCGAGTAGGATGTGGTGCAGCATTTGCCGAGTGTTTTGAGCAGGGGTTATGGCCCGATGGAGAGACTGCCGAGATGTTGGTTGCCTGGGCTGTTCTTACGCCAGTCATTGAGAGCGAGGTAGCATCTCTTGTTCGAGAGCTTGAACAGACCTTTCTGGATGGGTACTATGCGTTGAGGCGATCTGAGTATGTCTCGTTGGACCGTGAGACTGCATTGGTGACCGCACAAAGCTTGGGAGGAGCTAGGTACCAAGTTAGAGGCAGTGGAGAGAGACTTACTCCAACGTACCTAGGAGTTGGTGGCTGAAAAGGTAGCATGGGTGGCTCTGGAAGAGAGATTGGCTAGGGAGACAGTGGCTTGGGAGCAACGGTTGGCAGCAGCATAGGCAGAGAATGAGGCCAAGACGAGGGAACTTTTGGAGGCTGCCTTAATGATTAAGTCCGCCTTGGAGTTGCAGATGGTAGCTGAAGCACACTTGCAGACCCAGACTACATAGGTGTATGAGCTCCGGGCTCAGTTGGGGTCGTCCACCACACCGGTTCCTCCATCAGAGCAGCACGCTTCCTCATCAGGGACGCTTCCTCTACCCCTCTCTACTTCTTAGTCCTAGTTTTGTTTTTGGTAGTTCATCATTCCTATTTTGTTGTTTTGTCCTGGACATTTTCTTGTCGTTCGGAGACAACTTTTCTTTAGGGGGGGATGATGTTAGTTGTAAAGTTTGTGTTGTCGTCGGATGTTAGTTGCCGACGGAGGTTAGTTATATTGCCGACGGTTGGGAACGGGTGTGACGACGTTTGGTTACACCTCTTCGGATTGTATATAAACATTGTATTTGCTCTTCGAAGCATCATGATCATTGTGGCTATTGTGTATGTACTAAGATTTGAATGATTAATGCAAGCTTTGGTGTTCTCTGGTACATCTTGTTATTTACATTTCTTGTATAATGTCTATGCATGATTAAACTAGTCTACCCCAGCGGGTAAACATATATCAGTTTGATATTTCTATTTACAAATTCTATTTGAATACAAAGAACATATTTATTAATATCTCTCTTTCTACACACACACATATATAATCATGATTTTATTATTATTAACATATATGTATTATATATATATAAGTTCGTTCTTATATTCCAAATAAATTAATCGATTCAATTATATACTCTCTATATATATGATGGATATATATATACAATTCTTATATATTTCACAAGTATCTTTTATATTTTAGATGTTCGATTATCTATATAGTTCAGATATATTATAACTATATATAAAATAGCTGATACATATAATTTTGAGTTTATTCTAACTTAATAAATATATATAATCCTCTAATCATTTTGATGAGTATTATATTTTAATCCTCTGATCAACTCAATGTATGATCCCATTTTCTTCTTAATATGTCACTCTCTCTTAATGTATGTGATTTTCTTCTCTTTTCCCTCCCCTTTCAAATGAAATTCTATTTTTCTTTTTATGTCTCATGCTTGAAGGAGACATCTTTTCATTTCATGCCTTTTGACCGCTCATTAAACTTAATTATATTTTAGTTTAATTCTTTTATATTTTAACTTAGATTTTATTTATAATTCTTTTACATTTACATTTAATTCTTTTATATTCTAATTTAGATATTATTTATATTTCTTTTATATTTTAATTTAATTCTTTTATATTCTAATTTAGATTTCATTTATATTTCAATTTAACTCTTGTATATTCTAATTTAGATTTTATTTATAGTTTATTATTATTATTAAATATTATTTTAGAAAGGGAACATACTTTTTACAATTTTGTCTCTTGTAATATATTTATTTATTACTATTATTTATTATTAAATCTTATTCATAAAGGGGACATCACACATGATGATCTTCATTCGAAAGGGAAGCTCCTCCTTGAAATGTTTCCTTACGGTTGCTAATTTGATGAAGGAAAAAAAAACTCCTCTAAAGCCCGTTCGCTCCACGTATGTGGTCTCTTTATTTCCCTAAAAGATACGCCACTGGCATGAGAAAAAGGAAACCATGAAAGAATAGATGAAAGAGTTCTTGATATGAATGGTTAAAATGCCCTTGGTGATCTTGGTTCGAATTCATCTTATGCAGTGGAAAACTATCATAGCCTTATTTCATTCTTTCGTTCTCTCTCATCGATGTTGGCTGAGGTGGGTGTAATGCTCCTTGCCTCTTGATAGGCTTGAGCTTATGATGCCTAGTAATGATTTAAAGAGTGATAGAGATAAGATATTTCGAGCTTAAGTATAATTACTTATAAGATCGATTGAACATTTCAGTCCATAGCTGAATAATATTCGTTTGGAATTAAAATCACGATTTTTAATTATTAAGAAGATATGGAAATTACATGTATTTATAAATATAGTGAGATAATCATGAGGTTGTTCTATTTAAAATCGATAGAATTTAAAAGAGTTACTGAGATGATTATAAATATAGCAAGATAGTCATGAGGTTTTTCCATTTAAAATCGTTAGAATTTAAAAGAGTTACTCAGATGATTAATTTGATTCTCATTAACATGAGCATAAAAGTACTTGTAGATGAAGGGTAAATCTTTTTTTTTTAAAGGTATTATTCTAATAGCCTCCTATTCCCAGCCTGAAAACCGACGACTAATGACCACACCTAACCCTAGAACTCTAGGTGACCAAATGACCAAGATTACTTATCTACTCCCTCTCTCTTCTAGGGTACTCAGTTGTCCTGCATCCACTTGACACATGAGGCAGTAAGTCATAATCTTGTTACCCTTTTTGTATCAATAAGATAAACAATTATTGCTAGCATAATTCATCTTTAGTGATAAATATTCATCATTGTTCATCAATGTACATAAATATTCAACGATATGCTTCAATACTCATCAAGATGCATCAATATTCAATGTTCATCAATATGCATAATAACACATTCCAACATTAACATAACATCTCTAATTAAGCAGTTAAAACAGTTTTTTTTTTATAAAGAAGGGCTGTAACATCTATGTTCCTGATTATTGATATCTTCTGGACTGATCTGCACTTTATGATCACTGATTGCTAATTGGATTGATTGCCTTCCTCATGGTTTGATGTCTATATACTATTGCTGTGTAGTAGCTAATTGTTGCATTATTTAATTTGTTGTCTTCTATTTAGGATGATTGCTTCTTTTAATATATTATTATTGCTGCTTCTTGCTTACTACTTCTAAGATTCAATTCTGCTTATCAGTGCTGTAATATCCTAGAATATTTTATTCCATTTTCTTTGATGGATTCATGAGTGTGACGATTGAATCCTTGGAATGATCTCTTCTTTATATCTTATTGATGAAAGAGTCACCACCTTTCCCAATAGTCGGGTCACCAACTTTCATTGCAGCCTATAGAGAATAATATATTATTTTCCAAATCTTTTGGATTCCTTTATTATTGAGTGTCGTTCTGAATTATTGCTCTAAATTGTTATGATCTGAATTGATGGCTCTCCTAATGATTTGGGGGAGACAGTGTTTCATTTATGCCTTTTGACTATTCATTAAACTTAACTAAATTTTAACTATGTTATTGTTATCTTGGAAAGTTGCACCCAGATTAAGTTGAACACCTAGTCACCTCGAGAAAGATTGGATCTTTCTGGGTCTGTGGGTTACCCAAGTGGAAAGAACCTCCGGAGAAGGCCGGCTTCCTAATGTATCACCTAAAGAACTGACACTACTTTTTTCAGAGGGAAAAGGTCAAGAATATGACAAAACTGCAAACGACAGGATGTAAAATAAACTAAACTCAAAATGCTCTAAAATGAGGTGATACACCAAAATACTAAGCTTGCAGCGTATAGAAGAATGATTCTTGAAAATACACCTAAATGCAATCATGAATTCACACAACCCATTACTTCATGCTCGTTCATAAGTATTTCATAGAAAGGTCTGAGAAATTATGTGTTTAGGAAGGAAAGGTAAACTTTCACTACACAAAACTATGACAATTTCTTTAACACAAACTATAACCTGCAACAAAACACTTCAAAACCACAGAGAAGGTACAAGTAGGAGACAAGAAACTGGGAGGAAGATAGATTTTCACTAACAAGCCTATCAATCATATGCTCATCACACTAACTCTGCAATGAATAGGAAAGCACAAAATATTGCATAAAAATGATCTCCAATGTATTACTACATCTGCAAAAAAAAATTGAGTTATAAGAAGTATGCTAGAAGTGAGCAAATGACTGAAAATAGTCATTAAGGCTCCCCAGATCTGCATAACCAAGAACCGCCTACAAATGAGTCTTCAAGTCATACTTATGCCTTTCATCTAACTGCATTACCAAAAGAGCAATAACTTTTAGGTTTGATCAGTCAAAATAGGCTATCCTTGAGGCCTTCAAATAGCTGTAAAGAGTCAAAGTAGCCCAAAAAGTCACATTCGAAAAATGTGACCATTAGGGCCCTCCTTTAATGTGATCTTATCTCTGATAAAAACTCAAAAGGCCTTCAAAATGCAATAACGTCCTCTGTCCCCACAACTACATTGGCTTAAAGTCAATCATAAACTCCTCACCTTGTCACTTCATAGTTGGAACAGCGTCGCCGCCATGGACACGTGCCCGATGAAGTGAAAACGTAGAAGCCTCCATGTTTGTTGTATACTCGAAAATGATGTTTACAGGTAGCATTGTAGTCATCTTCACAATTGGAACAGTTCCAATCGGAGTGCCAGAAATCCTTGGCCCTGTTTGATTTCAAAATGTCATGGCGATAGCCCCTCATCGGCAAAGGTCTTGCCGATAAAGAATTCCCTCCTTGGCGCCATCGGCAAACAATCTTTCTTCCTCTTCGAAGCCTTCACTTCATGTTTCCATCGACAAAACTCATACCGATAGGCCCATCGGGGGTCGGTATAGCACAAAAAATGTTCCATTGCTGTGCATCACTATATCGTTGATTCCCATCGGCACAACTCCCCCCGATGTCTTCGTTCCTGCCTCATCAGTGAAAGCTTAACCGATAGCCGATGGCAAAACCCAAAAATGCCTTTGCTGCCCATGCAAGTCATTCCGATGGAACACATCGGCAAATTTTGATGCCCCACATCGGCCAAACTTCTATTGACAGAACGCCTCTGCACAAAAATCTATCGGTGTAGGTCCTACACATAAACTCATCGGTTATCAGCAAGACAAAACAAGCGCTTTGTCGCTAATGCATGCTTCATCGATGAAGCTCATCGGTGTAAGTCAACCTGATAACCCCATTGACGCATGTTATGCCGACAAGCTCATCAGGCATCGAGGAGACCCAGAAGCACTCATCCTGACAATGTTAGTCATGTCGATGACATCCATCGGCGAAGCTCCCGCTGATAGAACAATCCTTCTTTGGCATCCATCGGTTAAAGTCTTACCGATAATCTCATCGGCTATTGACAAGACAGAAAAATGCCCTTGCTACTAGTGAGTGTCATGTCGATGAAACCATCAGTGAGAGTCATGCCAATTAAACCATTGGTGAGAGTCACATTGATGAGTTATTTTCCCTTTGCTCACTTGACATCATCGACATAATCTACACTAATAAGGACTCTTTTTGTAGCACTCCGCTCCTTAATTAGCGTATGTGATCCCGATCACCCTCTTTGTCATTTTTTTAAAGTGCCGTCATCGAGGAAACTCATGCCAATGAACTAAACCTTCACTGGTGTGATCTCCTATCTTCCAGATGTGTTGTTCCTGCTACTTGATTGCCTTGGTGTCATTCGAAAGCCTCATTTTGGGGTTCCTGTAGAATGTTGGGATCTTGCATTTCTGCAATTGAATGTAACCTTCCTGTGACTTTTGACTCCATAAGATAGACCGCTTCCTGCTTATGATCCTGTAGCACGCTGGGCTCTACCCTTGTGGGAGCCGCATTTTGCTACAGGATAGACATCTGTATCTGAAATGAGCTGTGGGAAAAACTGATAACAATTATATTTTAATTTTACTCTTTTATATTTTTAAGTTGAGTTTATTTTTTTCTTCTATATTTCAATTAAATCCTATCTGGAAAAGGGGCACATTACAGAAATATTCTAATTTTCTTTTGAATCTTATTGACTTGGTAACTATCAAATAACTAGACAAATGAGTATACAAACCATAGCTCCATGACTCAAACTCGGCTATGACTTGGCAACGTTGATTGGATTCGTGACTTGGCTACGACTCGGCAAAATGAAAAAAATCAGTGAAATTTAGAGATTTTTAACAATTTAAAACTTGTTTCATGGACCCATTATTGAATAAAGCTTAAAGACACTATAACATCATCAAATAGAAGCTAATTTGATCACATACATAAATATACATCCATCACATAAGTACAGGCAAGGAATATATATATATATATATATATATGGCATGTAATATAAACTAACTATTACATGCCATATATATTTTCCTTGCCTTGTACATTTGTGTTCACCAAATACAAGATCCCTTCACAGGAGTAGAAAATCATGTGAAAATATTATTGAAATTAGTATACAAAATAACACTAGGAAAATCTCTACTGTATTGTAGTTGATTGAACTTGTAATGTACTGTTTTCTGGGCTATACCTTTTATCTTGCACTAGCCATAGCTTAGTGATTGATGCAAATTTACTGCGTTAATCATATGCTGTTGAAGTTGGGGGGTCACAGACGAGCATTGCAGCTTCTTCCTCTGGCATATCAGAGTAAATATAATACTATAAAGTTGTAAACTTTTGTAGCTTTAAGATAAAGAAACCTGTTTCTGCAATATGTGCGGGTCATGACCGTCGGACCCGGCGAGTCATGGCATGACCCACATGATTTGACCGAGTCATGCGGGTCATGGCCCATGACTCGCTGAGTCATGGTGCCAGGTCATGAAAACTCGCCAGCGACTGCACGGCCCGCGACCTGCCTGAACTCATATGACTCGCCGTGAGTTATGGAACGCCGATACAAACTATAGAGGATAAAATCTATTGTGAGATCTGTATTCTACAGGCCAAGGAGCAACTGTGCTTAATATTTAAATTTATATATTATATATATTATACGGTTGAAGCCGAATCATGCGGGTCATGGCCCATGACCCGCCGAGTCATGGTGACGGGTCATGAAAACCCGCCAGCGACTGCACGGCCTGTGACCTGCCTGAATTCGCATTATTTGCCGCGTGTTATGGAACATTGATACAAACTATAGAGGATAAAATCTTTCGCAAGATCTGTATTCTACAGGCCAAGGAGCAACTGTGTTTAATATTTAAATTTATATATTATATATATTATACGGTTGAACCTAGCTATACTGAAGATGGGGAAGAAAATCAGGAAGCTTTTAACCTGGACTGACAATTTAGTTGATTCTTGTTTAACGAAGAATAAAGTAGTTACAAATTGTATATTCTGTCAAACACAGTTGCCACCTCTCTTGCTTGTTCTTACCCAAAATCCATTACATAGTTTGCTGTTATTGATCTTTGGACTGAATTAAATGGGTAGAGAGTAAAGGTTGAGATTTTTAGAAGACTTTTTTGTCCTAAAAAGTATATAATTAAAAAACAGAAAAAAAATGAAATCATGCAATTTAAAATATGCAAATTATACAAGAAGAAAAATACACAATAATTTTACCATTTGATTTTTAGTATTTCATTGTTGTCTCAAAATGTATCAAATGTCACTATGGCCTCTATACCATTCTGAGCATCCTATCAACTGTAGAAAGTTATATTTATAATTTTATTTCAAAACCTTTGAAACGACAGGAATTTAGACATTGGACATCACTTTTGTGTTTGATCTTTCACTAGCCCTCAAAGTGTCATATCTGCTCAAAGGCCATGAGGGTAAACTAATTATCTTGGAAAAGTTGCTCATTATCCTGTCTTACTGTCTCGTGATTTATATTTGTTTATGTATTAGATATTGAGGTAAATTCTTTTTAAATTTCCTCTCATTAAATATTCTTATCAACCTTCTACTATCCTTTCCCTCAAGAAGTTTTACCCTTTTTTCTTCCCATTGCACGCATGAATATCGTATATGGTAAATGGTTTGTCTACTAAAGCAAGATTATACATGATGCTTATCTTATTTATAAATGCTTGAATTGAGCATTTGCCATGTTCGAATGTGAATCTATTTTCATATCTTTTAAGTTGGTCTATAGGATAAGTTATTTACCCACTCTTATTCCTTTTGCTGTTGGATCAGCTTCACAAATTTAGGGAAGAATTAAGAAATCGCTCAAGAGTACTTAAGCGACTTGGACACATTGATGCTGATGGTGTGGTGCAATTGAAAGGACGGGCTGCATGTTTTATAGATACAGGAGATGAGCTCCTTGCAACAGAACTGATGTTCAATGGTATGTTAATACTGTCTTGAGTGCAAGTAATAGGTGTGGGAAGTATTTTTTTGTACTTTAATGCTTGTTTGATAGTTATATTGTGATTTCTTTTGCACTTCTATTGATATGCAGGTATATTCAATGAGCTAGACCATCATCAAGTAGCATCACTGGCAAGCTGTTTCATTCCATGTGACAAGTCAAATGATGTTATACATTTAACCAAGGAGCTTGAAAAGCCATTACACCAACTTCAGGATAGTGCACGACGGATTGCAGAGGTGAGTTGGAGCAAAACCAAGTAAACATAAATTAGAATAGTTTCTGTGTTGTGTTTTGATAAATTTCTTTAGAAGTTGTTTTTGAAATATAAATGTACATAAATGCATTTTTCTCAATACAGGTACAGCGCGAGTGCAAGTTAGATGTAAACCCAGAGGAATATGTAGAGTCAATAAATCGTCCATTTCTAATGGATATTATTTACCATTGGTCTAAGGTTAGCCCTTTTTCTCATTTTTTGCGTTCAGTGTCTTAAACAATGTTGGTTTGCATGCTTTGATCAGTCTGTGGAAGTAGACTCTGTTTTACAAGCTTGCAGATTCTTTTTATTATAAAATTCAGTGGAAGTCCTTATTAAATTAGTATTGTAATATATATCCTATAATCAGTGTAACACCGACACTGGGACACACTGGGACGTCGGGAAGAATTTCCAGGACGGGGGGACAAAGCGCCTCAATTTCAGGACGACAGGGGGCCTCAATTTCAGGACGACAGGGGGCAGAGGGTTGCTGTATACTATACATATAGAACTTGAAATGGTAGTTATGAAATGATGTTTCAATGTAACGTACCAAATTGAAATGCTTGAACATAGCAAAATTGCAGCACAAACTAGAACCATTGAACATTCAACATAGTAAAATAGTACATACCCGATAGTAACATTCAAAAATCAAAACTCAAATAGAAATTCAAGTACCTGTCTCGGCAGCGGCATGGTTGCGGAATGGCGGAGGTGGGGGTACTTGGCTACTCCAAGTACTTGGTGCAGGGACGCCCCCAGGATGGGTACTTCAAGGTTTTGGGGGGGTCATCTAAGTCTCTTAAGTTGTCTATTTAGTTTAGTTAGTGTTGGTGTTTTGTGTAGCTATGGTGAGGGTCATAAGTGTTGACACGGGAGACCACTACTCATTCTGTCTGATCATCCTCCCTAGCTAAGAGGGAGTGTTAATGTTTGTAGCTTCAGTCGTATGATCATTTAGAATACATATAATATATGTTGATTAATAATAATATATTATATATGTTATATTATTATATTATTATTAATCATATAAAATTTAAATGTTGATCTATTATATTATTCTAAATTAATAATTGATTGATGAAACATTGTAAGATTGATTAAATTATAATTAATGGGAAGAGGCATGTCCTTTCAACGACATACCTCTCCTACGCATATATATATAATGTAATGTTCCCACTTATAATCTCCTAAGTTTATGCAACTATTTACTTTTAACTTTAATTGTGAAGAGACATCTTTCTGTTAAATCTTTGCAAATATGGACATAAGTCCCTTAACACCAAGAAAGATTTAAATAATTTACCAAATTTGTAAAATGATGATGACTCTTGGGCTCAACTAACTTAATAAATCTTACTTGTGGGCTGTTATGTTTATGGATTTGCAATGGATTGTTATTTTACATAATGGGTGTAATATAACCTGAGGTTTAAGATGTGACTTGTCCTTCCTGTCTGAATTCTAAATGTATATGAATCTTGTCTGAAGGTCAAGTTCTGGAATCTATGTACATGTTGACCTTAAATATAGTATAGTATTTAGGAGTCTTGTATTATGCAATTCCAAAGAATTAAATCAATCATCAATGCTGCTATCTATTCCGTGTATATGCTAATGGTCTTATTTTGATGTGATACCCAGGTCTGCAGGTTATATGCCTTGCCCAACTTGATATTGACAATTTTATCATGCTAGTCCTATTCAGATTTCCTAAACTGAATACTCATCTTAGTATCTTAAGAGTCAACAGTTATCATGGCCTTTACTGAGTTTGCAGATCGAAATTTGTGTGTGTCCCCCATCTTAAGAGTCAGGCAAGAGTTTGATCTCTGTCTCTGATCAATGCTTTGCATACATGCACCAGGTATGCCGAAAGACTGGTCTCTCTAACAAAGTGAATCTGTCATGTCCCCATTTTGGCTGACATCGTTTGGCATGACGGATTTGCCTATCATCGACTCTCGTAGGCAAATGGTTTGGAGAGAGGGTCATTATGTTGATCATTTGATTGCATATTGCTGATAGAGCCTACATTCGGTAGAGCCTACATCCAGTTTGGGCCTACATGCAGTTGTAGTGGAGCCTACATTCAGTTTGAGCCTACATCCAGTTGTAGTAAAGCCTACGTTCAGTCTTGAGCCTACGTTCAGTCGTAGTTGGGCCTACATTCAGTTATGAGACATTTGGGCCTACATTGTTATAATTTTGAGTTGAGAAATGTACTTTATTATTATAATGTTATTTTATTATAAAGTACATTATAATTGGATGTTTCTAGAAGTTCTAGTAACTTCTCAAGAAAAAGAATAAATAGAGGGCTTGGGCTATCATTTCTACATGCTTGGATTTGGGATTTCTTCTACTTCTTCCATTGTGAAGCAATTTGTAGTCTTTTGGTCTGCAAATATCATTTGATCTTTGGGAACGATAACTCCCCTAGATTAGCATAACTGAGGTAGTGAAATATCTACTGAAGGGTTGCATTATTGGAGTTGGTACTCAGCCAATTCATGTTGGACTTCATTGAGAATTGATGTAAGGGTTTGCAATTGTTTGGAATAAGGGTTTGAATTCATCATTTGCATTGGTGAATTATTTTGGTAAAGGTTGGAGATCTTTTTGGCACATTTTCAGTCAGTTCACACCAGGGCCTGAATTCAGAATTTTGTTCATATCTCTCAACATACTTGGAGATAATTTTTATGCATTTGAGGGGACAATAGTACTTCATTGGCGGTCCTGTTAATACCAATTTGGAGGCACAAAACCCTGCCATTTATTTTCTGCAGGTGCCGTACTGTACGGCCCTGGTACGGCAGGTACAGGTCTGGTACAGCAGCAGCAATCTGGGCTATATCAGGGTGCATTCGGAGGTGTCTCATCAGCGTTTGCAATCAGGGTTCAAGGAGCGGTTTCCAGGTTCATTACATGAGTTTTTGTTGTTGTTATTGAATGCCAAAATTGCATATAAGTTGTATGTAACAGTCACTGTCATACAAGTCTGAAACAGTACTGTTCTTCTATCATTTTGTAATTGAAATCAGTCATTGTTATGGTCAAGGAATCATTGTATTGATAGTGCATTATTAGGCCTTGTCTTTACCAAAGTTTCTTGTAAAGTAACAGTCCATATATGTGCTCAGATAACAGTCCATTGTAATCAGACATTGCAATATTGTATTTGGATTGATATAGTAGAGAAGTGCATTGCAGGGTCATGTAAGAGTTCATTGTCATATGTGATAGTTCATACATTCTCTTGTCATAATTCAGTGCTCAAGGGTAAGAGTTTGTAACTGTCATACATTTGTAGAAAATCAGTCCTCTGAACATTGCAATCAGAATTTGGGTAGTTCATGATACATTGGCATTGGGGTCTTTGCATTGATATTTAGAGTTTCATTGTTGCTCATTTCAATATTGGTATTGTTATCTCAATTGTACTTGATGCTCAAAACAACTATCACATTGAAACACTCATTATAAACAAAACAATTTAGTGCATGCCAAGTGTTTGACAAATTGTCTCAGTTCAGATTTGGGGGTTCTTAGTGGCCTTTATAGTAAGGGTCATTACAGAATCTGATATATATATATAAACAAATAAAAATAATTCCTTCCTGATCAATAGTCTGCCGTATTGTTGCCTGATATCATCTCCATGTCAACTCAACAAATCACTTCCTTAGTGACCTGCATCTCATATGTAGATTGTCGTGTTGCTTCCTAGATGTGTTTGGTGACTTTCCTCCTACATATGGTTGCCCATTAACTTTTCAGTCCTTGATTGTTAATGTTGAATGTCCGATGTTACCGCTTATGTGTACCCACCAATGAACAAGCTGATGAGTTGAGTAGACGTGTATCTTTGTTGAACGTATACAGATGATGCTGAGCGGATATTGACCTCTCCGTGACTTATTCCGTGTTCGCTGTTATATCCTCTTACATCTTTGTTCACCTTCCCTTCCCATATACTTCTATCCTCATCTCTCCTCCTTCCTTTTCCGCTCGGGAATGTCAGTGTATGTATAAGAATAATTCTGAATGGTAGCGATTGATCCTCAAAGCTTCGTGTCTTTTCATTAACATATGAATCGATTGGTAGGGGAGTTGTATTTAGGTAGATGTATTATATTATTTTATATGATATTAATAATAGTAATATATAATTATTATTTTATTAATTTACTAATATATTTATTATTTATTATTAATAATATAATTATTATATATTGATTATCAATGTTTGTTCTATTAATCAATATTTATTAATCTTAATTATTCATTAATAATATTGTTAACTAACAATATTAAGATCAAATAAATCTAGTATTACAATTATATTATACTATATTATTTATTTATATTTTATTATTATTAATTATTAAATTCTCTTTCATTATAATTTATAATGATATATCAATTATCTTAATAATATATTATTATATCGTTTATCTATAAGAATAATATATATTTTTTTATTAATAATATATTATTATATTAATAATATATTTTCATGTATTATATTTTTTCATTATTATATAACTTATTATTTTATTCATTTATTTATTTATTATTATAAATAATTGATAATATATTATTGTCAATAATTTTTATTTATTGTTTTTTTATTGTGTATTTATTGAATTTGATCCCTGAGATAGGGAACATCACAGGATATTACATATAACATAATGTTATTCAATCTGAGAACATACAGAATTACAATAGTATTAATATCAACATTGATAAAGAACTTAATAAAATACATCTACTTCCAGATCTGATATGCTTTAACAGTTAGCAACTTTCTATATGTTGTGTGTTAGATAGTTTAGTATCTTTCCATTTCTGCTCTTAGGTAACGATTATTTCTTTTAGAAACATCCTCTTTGTAGTTCCTTATTTAAGGAGCTTTCGCCTCCTCTGTAATTACCCATTCAATTTAGTCTATCAATGTAATGTACCCTGGCTGGTTGCTTAAGACAATAGGCACAATTCTTTGTACCTTGATCAAATTACTAATTTCCTTAACACTGAAGCTAAGTCTTTATTATTTCTAAGAGGACCATGTGAGATGATTATGTATATATGTGTGTATTTGTATAATAGTTGAAATTGTTTTATGGTACAATCTTCCAATGTTCATAATCACTGTTGTAAAGAATTACATATAATAGTCTGCAAATGTAATGTTCAACTCTTCTCTGCTAAATCAATATGAACTATGAAATGAACTTTATTTGATGCAATGATGTTTTACTGTGCTGTCTGATGTGTTGAGACGTTTAAATAATCACAATATGCTGCTATATAGATATGCCGATCAGTATAACAGTGAGAGGATGATGTTGCTCATAATAATCAGCTTGCTGTTTCTGATTAGCCTGTATGTTCTTGCAAATATGTCCCAGCTGATTATCATTACTCAATTACTTGGAACCTAATTTGCCATAGAGGCCAGTGCTCCACTAAGCATATTCAAGAAGGATGAAATAAGAAGATAAGTTGTCTCTGAATGTATTTAGGTGTTTGCAACCACCTTTAAGCCAATCATGCACTTACTCAATTGAGCAGACACCGCATTTGATATTTTTTTGCCCCTCCCCCCTTGGAATGATATTTCAATCTTATTTTATATGTCATGGTGGGACGCGATCAGGTTGCAACTCTTCTTAATTATCGATCACAACTCTTGTAAATAGATATTAATTCTTGACAACCAATTATTGTTCAATTTGGTGTTTTTCACTTTGATGTCCTTTCATCAAAAACAGTTGTTGAAAGTATGTAATAACACCCGGTGAGGATGTTGTGCTCAGCGTCTGTTTGAGTAATGTTATGCCCTTCTTTACTAATTGTAAATCTTACTTAAGCTTCCATTGCTTATTTACGTAAATGTTTTATTCCCAGCATCTTATGAAGAAGATTACCTCCCTACCATTATTAATGGAAAGCTTGGATATGAAGAGCACACGAATATACTGAGAGGGGGGGGGTGAATCAGTATATTAATAGTTTTTAACTTTTAAAACTTTATTCAAAGATAACTTCAAATTCACAAACAAACCATTATGCACATGAACACAAATTTTACGTGGAAACCCAATATGGGAGAAAACCACTAAATAATTTCCTTTTATATATAATATTGTTCTTTTACAATGTTTTGTAGGCACCAACCTACTAGAGGCTCCAACCCCTATGTTTATGAGCACCAACTCACTGGAAGCACCAACTCCCACACTTCGCAGGCACCGACTTACTGGAAGCACCAACTCCCTGTCCGGATTCTGAGCACCAACTCCCCGTCCGGTTTCTGAGCACCAACTCACTGGAAGCATCAACCTCCAAATGCTGTTCTGAATTTCCACCTTTATATAGTTGCTTATTCAACTTGATGATGGATGCAATCTGCTCTTTTAAGTCAGCCAATATTTTCTTCTTCTTTTGAATATATATTTGTATGTCTATTCTCACAATATTATATTCAGAATCTGAATATATAATATTAAACTTCTATGTCTTCTTTATTACTGTTGCTCTCCTTCTTGTATCCACATGCTGACTTGTTTTTTTAATTTCCACAAAAAGATTGAATATATATATATACCCATATTTGAGTGAAACATTATGTCCCTTTAAAAGTTTATGACTTTTCAAGAGTGAAAAGGTGTCTTTTCAAAAATGTTATTAACTAATAAAGTTAATATTATTAACTTTAATTAAAATTAACAATGATTAATATCTTTATATGTATCGACTGCTGTAGTATATATATCCATCTTCAATAATAATATATACTTTATTGCTGTATACCTTTATTTCAAATGCTGATTAAAGACTTATTGCCGCTGTAGATATATATTATATTCATAATATAACCTTCGATACTTTATATCCCTGCCGCTGTATATATATATTGACTGCTGCAAATACATACCTTCTATAATATATAAGTCTGCCTCTTCGATAATAACATATCAACCTTCAATTAAATCTATACCGCTGTCGACTTCGATAAGCACAGTATATTCCTTCATTTCAAATCCCGTCATCATTATATTCTGCCATAAATATAGTCTTCGACTACTGCTATCAATACTTATGCCATCTTTATATTAAAAATGCTGATCAAAAACTTCGATGCAGTTTATCATTCATTATTGAAAGCCGCTGCATATGTTGCCGTCAAATATATTTCCGTATAATGCTATTTTTGACATTGACTGATCTTGCCATATAAAATATATTGTCTTCAAATGTATACGTCTTTGTTCACCAGTGGCATACCATATCACAAATGCGATGCATAGTATTTCTCTGTTTGTATTTTAATATACGTATATTTCTGCTTCAAATATTTCATATACGTATATGTATGCTGTTCAATATGCCGTATTTCAATGTTTATAATACATATATTATAGTCAATATAAACTATCGATATACAATATTATAATCTTTGCCCTCTCTGCTTATCTATTGCATACGATATAATATCAATCTTCACTATTGACGTTCCTTTTTATCAACCGCTACTTCAACCTGTCGCTGTCTACTCTCTTTAAAGGTAATCGCCTTTTTTAATTGATGAAGTCGCTGCCATAATATGGACTAAATAATAGTCTTTGTCATTTTCTATCTACTCTTCTCCTTTGGTCAATAGTGTGTGTAGTCCCTCCATATGACCACTATATTTATCTCCGGGTATGTTAAGTTTGATATTGCATCTTTCCCTGAATAGTGTTGATATAAGTGATATTTGCCAGTTCAAATATTATTTGTTCCAAACTTCAGACTTCCCTCTATTTTTTTTTCATAATCCCGACTATATGCTGAGGACTCTATATATGATAGTCTTGTATATGTCTTTTATATGTATCTTATATATATACGTATTTTCACTATTTATTCTTGTCTGTTGAAAGTATACTGAAAATATACTGTTTATTCTTGTTCATTGAATATATGCCTCTTTGATTATATACTGATTATCTCTGAATATATGCATATCAAATATGCTATATATATATATATATATATATATCATATCAAATATGTTGAATGCTGTATATATATTTTGAGTGTATCATATACCTTCTTTGATCTCTGATTTTGACATCAATGACAATATGTTCATCAATCTCCCCCTTTGTCATTGATGGCAACTTCTCAAATATATGATATTGATTGTGCAAAACTCCCCCTTAGTTCACTGTTCCCTTCATCTTCAATCTCTCCCCCTTTGACATCAATGGCAAAGGGTCTCCAAGGCTAGAGACTAGCTCCCCCTGAACCACTCTGATTTTGACAATGTAAGTACCTCAATCTTGTGTCATAGCTAATTCATTAATTTCACAATATTTAGAAATGTTATATTATGCTCTTGATCACAAAGCTGACTTGTACTATGTAAGTTTTATCTTAGTCCACACCACACATCTTGTTGTTTTGAATATGTAAAGCTATAGTGACTTTTCTTTCTTTCTCCAAACCATCTTTCTAGGGAGATCTTCTTTCTTTGTTTGTTCTGTGGGAAAAATTATTCTACATTTGTGGGCTGCATGTCCAAAATTGTTACACTTTGAACATAGAATATCAAAGTTAACTAATGGAGCAAAAGGATTTTGTATGCTGAAATTTTGAACATTCTTCACTTTGCTTCTGCAGTTTAGAGCTTTATGACCAAACTTGTTACAAGAGTAGCAATACCCATTGAATTGGTAAGAAAAATGTTGTCTATAGTATGGCCTCTTCCATTCATTCATTCTTTGTTTTTGTACTCTACATTCAAGTGCTTTATGACCAAAACAATTGCAAGAGTAGCAATATCCATTAAATTTACGACTAGGTTTATGAACATTTTCTTCATCCTTCTTGTAGTCTTTTGATGATTCATTTGTGACTGTCTTGTTTCCTTCTTTTATGAAGCCTTTGAATGCATTGTTAATATTTGAGTTTTCTTCAAAACCAATACCTGTTTTGCTAAAAGAAGGTCTTTGATTATCAATGATATCATTTAGTATTTCTGAGCCCTTTTTAAACTTGAGATTGTTAATGGTGCATTCCTTCAATTCTCTTTCTAATTTTTCAATTTCTAGTTTTAAATTAGCTTCAGTTTGTTTAGCTTCTTCTAATTGATTCTTCAAATCTTCAATTGTTTGTTCTGATTCTTTTGTTGATTTCGTAGCGTCCTCCTTGAATTTTACAAGCTTTCTTTTTAGTTTTTCATTTTGTTTATATGCATAATGAAGTTCTTCTTGGAGATCAACATCATCTTCATCATTGTCTGATTCGTTTTCCTCTTCTTCATAGCTATCATTGGAAACTGCTTCGGCCATGAATAGAATCTCGTCCTCATCATTACTTGGGCATTCTTCGCTGCTTTCATCTGAAGATCTGTCCTTTTTTGAATAAAAAATCTTTTTGCTTTGATATCTTTTCTTCTTATTATACTTGTTATTATTTTTCCATTTCTTCTTTGTGTGTGCTTGATTCTCGTCTTCGCTTGAGTCATCATCATTTTGAGGACATTTTGAGGCATAGTGTCCTACCTCTCCACAATTAAAGCATTTGAAAGGGAATTTCCCTTTATATTTTCCTTTTCCCCTTTTTAGCTTTCTCAAGAAATGAGCTTCACCTTCATCACTGCTTGAACTATCACTTGTAATTTGTTTCTTGCTCTTATTTTTAGAAATTTTAAAGGCTATTTCCTTTTTAGGTTCTTTGTCTCCAATCCTCATTTCATAAGCAGTAAGGATTCCATGTAGCTCATCTTTGGTAAGACTATCTAGATCTTTTCTTTCTTCGATTGCCGACACCTTAGAGTCAAATCTCATAGGTAGAGATCTTAAGATTTTTTCAACCACAGGCTGCTCTTCTATTTCTACACCAAGGGCTTTTATTGCATTGACTACTTCATCAACACGGGAGAGAAATGAGGCTATGTCTTCATCTTCCTTCATTTTTAAACTTTCAAATGTGCTTCGGTGAGACTGGAGTTTAGCCTTCTTTACATTATCGGTACCTTCATAAATATTTTTCAATTTGTCCCATATCTCTTTTGCAGATTTACAATGCATGACTTTTGTGAATTCCGAGTCGGCTAGATTACATAGAATAGCATGTTTTGCTTTGGCATTATTTTCACTTCTCTTCTTTCCGGCTACATCTGTTGGTGGGGTTGCTGGTGGTGTATAACCATCTAGTACTGATTGCCAAACATCGAATCCAATAGCATTTAAATATGCTTCCATCTTTATACTCCAAAATGCATAATTTGTCCCATCAAAATTTGGTGCCTTGTTTTGGAAACTTTCAGCCATTTGTGCTCTTTTAGATCTACCTTCAAGCGGTTAGGCTATATAGAAGGAACCCGCTCTGATACCAATTGAAGAGCACACGAATATACTGAGAGGGGGGGGGTGAATCAGTATATTAATAGTTTTTAACTTTTAAAACTTTATTCAAAGATAACTTCAAATTCACAAACAAACCATTATGCACATGAACACAAATTTTACGTGGAAACCCAATATGGGAGAAAACCACTAAATAATTTCCTTTTATATATAATATTGTTCTTTTACAATGTTTTGTAGGCACCAACCTACTAGAGGCTCCAACCCCTATGTTTATGAGCACCAACTCACTGGAAGCACCAACTCCCACACTTCGCAGGCACCGACTTACTGGAAGCACCAACTCCCTGTCCGGATTCTGAGCACCAACTCCCCGTCCGGTTTCTGAGCACCAACTCACTGGAAGCATCAACCTCCAAATGCTGTTCTGAATTTCCACCTTTATATAGTTGCTTATTCAACTTGATGATGGATGCAATCTGCTCTTTTAAGTCAGCCAATATTTTCTTCTTCTTTTGAATATATATTTGTATGTCTATTCTCACAATATTATATTCAGAATCTGAATATATAATATTAAACTTCTATGTCTTCTTTATTACTGTTGCTCTCCTTCTTGTATCCACATGCTGACTTGTTTTTTTAATTTCCACAAAAAGATTGAATATATATATATACCCATATTTGAGTGAAACATTATGTCCCTTTAAAAGTTTATGACTTTTCAAGAGTGAAAAGGTGTCTTTTCAAAAATGTTATTAACTAATAAAGTTAATATTATTAACTTTAATTAAAATTAACAATGATTAATATCTTTATATGTATCGACTGCTGTAGTATATATATCCATCTTCAATAATAATATATACTTTATTGCTGTATACCTTTATTTCAAATGCTGATTAAAGACTTATTGCCGCTGTAGATATATATTATATTCATAATATAACCTTCGATACTTTATATCCCTGCCGCTGTATATATATATTGACTGCTGCAAATACATACCTTCTATAATATATAAGTCTGCCTCTTCGATAATAACATATCAACCTTCAATTAAATCTATACCGCTGTCGACTTCGATAAGCACAGTATATTCCTTCATTTCAAATCCCGTCATCATTATATTCTGCCATAAATATAGTCTTCGACTACTGCTATCAATACTTATGCCATCTTTATATTAAAAATGCTGATCAAAAACTTCGATGCAGTTTATCATTCATTATTGAAAGCCGCTGCATATGTTGCCGTCAAATATATTTCCGTATAATGCTATTTTTGACATTGACTGATCTTGCCATATAAAATATATTGTCTTCAAATGTATACGTCTTTGTTCACCAGTGGCATACCATATCACAAATGCGATGCATAGTATTTCTCTGTTTGTATTTTAATATACGTATATTTCTGCTTCAAATATTTCATATACGTATATGTATGCTGTTCAATATGCCGTATTTCAATGTTTATAATACATATATTATAGTCAATATAAACTATCGATATACAATATTATAATCTTTGCCCTCTCTGCTTATCTATTGCATACGATATAATATCAATCTTCACTATTGACGTTCCTTTTTATCAACCGCTACTTCAACCTGTCGCTGTCTACTCTCTTTAAAGGTAATCGCCTTTTTTAATTGATGAAGTCGCTGCCATAATATGGACTAAATAATAGTCTTTGTCATTTTCTATCTACTCTTCTCCTTTGGTCAATAGTGTGTGTAGTCCCTCCATATGACCACTATATTTATCTCCGGGTATGTTAAGTTTGATATTGCATCTTTCCCTGAATAGTGTTGATATAAGTGATATTTGCCAGTTCAAATATTATTTGTTCCAAACTTCAGACTTCCCTCTATTTTTTTTTCATAATCCCGACTATATGCTGAGGACTCTATATATGATAGTCTTGTATATGTCTTTTATATGTATCTTATATATATACGTATTTTCACTATTTATTCTTGTCTGTTGAAAGTATACTGAAAATATACTGTTTATTCTTGTTCATTGAATATATGCCTCTTTGATTATATACTGATTATCTCTGAATATATGCATATCAAATATGCTATATATATATATATATATATATATATCATATCAAATATGTTGAATGCTGTATATATATTTTGAGTGTATCATATACCTTCTTTGATCTCTGATTTTGACATCAATGACAATATGTTCATCAGGATATATTGTAGCGTTCGCAGCCTCCATACTGTTTTCCTGGAGTATTGTCCGTGTCTGTATATTGTTTTTATGCCGTCCACAATTTGTCTTTTTAGGCTTTAGTCATTTATTCAACATACTTGTTATAATATATATATTATTTCAATATCATATTTCAAATTCAATTATGAAATAGTATAATATTCATATTTAGATTATAACGTTATATATATGTAATTATGATATGTCTATAAATATATATAATATATCAAATTTTTGTATTATAATTATTTATTTAGTTTATATTATTAAATTTAATATCATTATCATTTATCTTGTAATTATTAAGTGTATATGATATTGTAATATAATTAAAATGTTATATTTTAATATTATATTATAATTATATTATTATTGTTTATTATTAATTATTATTTTATTTTTATATATTTAAAATCTCTATTATTTAATTTTTATTTGTTATTAACCCTATTTTGACATGAACATCACAATCAATTATCATTTCATGGTATCAGAGCCCATAGGATTTTTTAGCAAATTTTTAAGTTCATAGTTCTACACCTAGAAGACATAAAAATTTGTTAAGGAGCCTAGAAATTTTTAGAAGGAAGTTTTTTCCCATTTTTTTTCAATCGAAGGTTTTAAAGATTATTTTTTTTCCATGCATTGTTTGCAGAAATTGCAGGTTACTTTCAGTGCCTTGGGCTGTCCATTGGTTATTTTTTCGGCAATGTAGCTTGGTCAGGCCGCGTGCAATCGAGAAGTATTTTTGTGCATCTCTTAGTGCTATGTTCATACTAAAATTGCATTGTTTTTAAAGAAAAACGTGTTGTTTTCTGGGGATCTGCTTATGAGAGGTTTTAGAGTGCCGATTTTTTCAAAGGTTCTTTTTCTCAGAAAAAATTGCGATTCTTTATGTTTGAGCATTACACAGAGAAATCACATTTTTATAGTCCTTCAACAACTCGGCTAGGGCACCCAACCTGTGTGTTTTTTTTGGACAACTGAATAAGTTTTTTTTTTACCCATGTTTTTGTGTTTTGAGCTTGCGGTGGCTTTGTAACCTGTGTTGTCAACACATGACATGCAACAAAATTGCAGATGGTTTTTGTTTGAGTTTTTCTGTGGCTAGATTTTCAGATAAGCTCCGCAGATTTTTTGAGCCTGCTCTCTTCTGCATGTTAAGATTTTTGTTTTGATGGTTCTTAACACAAAAACTCACGGGCTTTTTCTCTTTTGCAGTGTTAGGGTTTTTTGATTTTCCTCAAACTCATGGGTTTCTTGAAAATTTTGGCTAGGACCTCTTCCTAATTTTTGTGTTTTTTTGATTTTTTGCCAACATTGTGTATGCAGTTTTTTAACTGGGTTGTTTTCCAAAGCAGATTGGCTTGGGAATTGTGGTAGGAGGGTTTGATTTATTTTGACCTCAAATTTAATTTTTTCACAATTTGTATTGGGTGCTTGCAGAAGGTTTTCTGATTTTTGATAGAAAAATCAGCATCAAAGCCCTTTGAGAATCTCGGTTTTTGTGTCATTGGAAAGCGGGAGGGATGGTGTCAATGACCAACATCATGTTGGAAAAAAATTAGTGCTTCAACGACAGGAACTACAAT
Organism: Chamaecyparis obtusa; assembly: GCA_027943335.1. Taxonomy (NCBI): domain Eukaryota; kingdom Viridiplantae; phylum Streptophyta; class Pinopsida; order Cupressales; family Cupressaceae; genus Chamaecyparis; species Chamaecyparis obtusa. The sequence goes on from BSBK01007932.1 coordinate 366,980, forward strand.
GCCTGGAAGTAGAGGATGCTATTGGTTTTTGAATATTGTTGCCTAGACCATATTGTTTTGGATAACACTACTCACCTTATAGCGGCAGGCAAAGACTTGGTCAAGTTTAATGAGTGTAACCGTGAAGCATCTATGTTGCCCAAGTTATCTGTCACCAATGAAATGCTTACAGAGGTGGCATTTGGCAAGACTGTTGCAGTGATTTGGGTAGAGAATCCTTTATGAAGACTATGCCCTTTCCGTTTATGATGGACGATAAGATGTCTCTGCAGGAGCATCTTATGAAGATCAAGGATATATGTGATCAACTAGAGTCGATTAGTTGCAAGATGGAAGAAGAGGATGTGGTGGTCATTACATTGATAAGCTTGCCACTATCCTTTTAGCACTTTATCAAAACTCTCAACATTACATCTACTAATGTTGACCGAAAGCTTGATGAGTTGTGCAATAAGCTACTATAGTTGCCTAGGTGGAGACAACTGAGTGATAGCAATAGTGACATGACCAGTTTGGAACAAACATTTATTGCCTAGGACAAAGGCAAAGGTGTGTCTACTCAGCATAAAGGACTCAGCAAATCTGATGAGAATTTCTACAAGTATAACATGCCACTTTTGTGGTAAACTTGGTCATATACAGCTGTTTTGCAAAAAGTGGTTGGTTGAATTGAAGTCGAACTACAAAATGTCTTAGATTCCGGCTCATATTGCAGAACGTTGTAATGTCACCTTTCTAGAATAGGATTTAATAATAAATAATAAAAATAAATTGATGAACGAATAAATAATAGTATAATTTATTATTTTATTAACTATAATACTAATGAAAAATACAGAACATATTAATTAATAAAGTATGATATAATATTACATTTTAATATTATAATATAATCTATTATTAAATATAATATATTAATAATAAATAATAAATAACAATTATAATTGTAATGATAATAATATATAAATAATTATAGTAAACGATAAAATTAGACTATAAATCTGATGAATAAGTAATCAAATATACAATGATTGAGGGCGATATCTTCTATCAGTGATAATATGAGAAATAGCAATGGAGTAGACAACTTGAATTTGCCGCAATACTAGATGAGGAGCCATGCTAGACAATCTAACAACCATGATATGGAAATAAAAACAACAAATTGTTATTGTTGATGAGATTATATGCCACCATTAATACAGACAGCATCACATAATGATATCAATCGATATATTCCTAAAGAGATATGAGTTGTGTGGTCAAAAGAAGCGAATAACATATTATTAGAAGAGAATAATATATTATCATTCTGCCGACTCAGCGCTTAGTGATAGGATTTTGACTTAGTCATGGCACTGCATGTAGTAATATTGTCCAATGCAAGGATAATATTGAATATCAAGTTTTTCCGTTACAATTATATGCTCCATCGATTATCAATGAAGACTTAGTGAATACTAAAGAAGTAGCAGCGATTGTCTTGTTGCCAACGGTCGGTGGAAAGTTGAGGAAGATAGCCCAAGAATCCTGATTAAAATTATGAGTTCAATCTTTCTCTTGCAGTATCACAAAGACAAAAACAAACGAACAAAATTGATATGTAGGATTGCTACATGGAACAGAGGCTACGTTAAGCCTGAGAGGAGTGCAACTGACTTTCATCAACAAGTGGATAGCATCAATTAGGGGAGAAGATCAACAAGATCTGTTGAAGGATAATAACTAATCAAATGTTTAGCCAAGTGGTGATCATAAAGTTGCTAAGATAATCGTTTGTAAACTAATTAGAGATCGATGTATAAATTATAATGGTGGATTATATTAGCCAATTAATCCATTGATTAGTAATTCAAGAACTAATAACCAACGACCCAAATCATAAAGTAAGGTAGTGATCCTGTGAAAGGATATCGACATATTAAACCTGATTAACTTTAATAATGCTATCAGTATATTCTAAGTTAAGAGGCAACATCTAAACAAAAATAAGGTACTAATTGAGTGGTGACCAACAAAGGAAAGGATGAATGGGTATGTTCAGGAAAGGGACGTGACTCTTAGAATCTTAAAGGTTGCAACCCTTCAACATGAGAAAGTATATAAGGGATATCAAATCCATTCATTTGGGGGCCATCGAACATTTAACTTTTCTTATTTCATCCACATTAGCTATAGTTTCTTAAGGTAATCAGGTTTATATTAAAGGTGTCAATCAAGAAGAGATGTATACATAAATAGAGCAGATTTGAAAGGGAAATATAGAATAAGATCTTAGAATATACATTGTTGGGTGGACTCATCAAGGGACAAATGTAGAATTAATCAAGGGGATGATAATTGAATTATTATTAATAATTGAAGGAAAGAATCAAAGAACATAAAATACCTTTCTATTCTTTACAAGGAAGAAAAACAGAAGGAGATTCTTCACAAAGATAAAACATTGAATTGTGAAGTATAACGGATTATGAAAAATATTGATCTAATGAGGACCATCATTTTTTATTGCACTTAACCATATTTGGATTGGTTAAGTTTGAGAAGCAGCCACTCTACATATATTCAACATTACAAATCAAAACATAGTACCCATATTTTAGTCCTCATTTGGATACACAGTGACTAGACATATAATCGAAGTATTGATTACTAAGATAATTGACACTGCATTTTCCATGCTTCCAAATTTTTCTTGAGTGTTAGTTTAATAGAAAGAAATCTTCTGTAATCGAATTTCAAGAGATCAGTCCTAAAACGTAAAGGATCTTGGAGGGGCATTACAGTGGTATCAGAGCATGATCCTGCCATCCAGAAGGGTAAAGATGAAACAAGGAATCATTCTATCAATGAGAAGTGAGATAACCTAGTCGGCATAAGAAATTTGAGATCTAGTCAACAATAGATATCCAATCAGTTGGCCTGTAGACAGTGAATGATAATCAGTTCAAATAATTACAACGTCAAAGGTATATATTACATGCTCCAACAGCCTTGTATGTAGAGAAAGGTTAATATACAGACACGGCAGATTTGGAGGAAATTATATATAGGATTAAGTTATACGAGTGAATGATTTTAATAAGGACAGTTAGAGTCTACAAGTTAATTCTTAATCACCAATAAGATCTAATAATGAATTATCAATGATTTATTCACCTCAATCATAGTTGGTGTGATGTTCCCTTTTTAGCAAGTGTCTGGGACACGCCATTGTTAGCCCATCACTGCAACTCTCATGGGCTAATGGATTGATTTGGGGGTCTCTGGTTGAGAACTTACTATTTATAGTAAGTCCTTTTTCCTGTCAGTTCCCATTTTTGGAAGGGTGTCTAAGCATTTGATTTGTTAGGGCAGTTCCATTGGATTTGGCTTGAAGTGGATATAGTTAATTAATTAAGTTATCTTAATTAACTATCATGTGTGGGCTTATATTAAAGTCAAATCATTAATTTATTAATGATGTTATATTTGCCTTATGTTTTTGAATGACATATTTTGAATATCCAAACTTCAAAACAGAAGCATAAAAGTTTAGTTGTGAAGAGCTTCTCCTCAAAGCTGGTAATTTTCGTGGCTTCTAGAAGAAGCTGAATTGCATTATATGAAGTTTTCGAAACTCTTATTGGATCAGCTTTTGAACATTTATGAATTTGCTGAAGTTCTTTTGGTGAAACAAGGGTTTGATATTGCTGAAGAATTGGAAATTTGTCCATATGCTGCACTTTGAGTTGGCTTGGTGCCTACGAATTGTGTCAAGAAATTCAGATTCTGATATAGTTTGTGGAGGATTCACATAGTAAGAAGGTTGACGCCATTGAAGGGGAAGTGATAAGAATGCTACGATTTGTACTGAGTGTGTGATAGTTGCAAACGACATTCTTCTTAGGAGTTGCGGCCAGTCTTTATGCATTTGCGGGACAGAATTTGAAGCCGTCTCTTCCCTCCTTCATCAGCCGCGGCCAGTTTGTGGAGTCAAAGACAAACATGTTCCTTATATTAAATTAATGTTGCTTTCATAATCGCATTGTATGGTTTCAATTGTGATTCAATACTGATATTTAGTGGTTTGGTATGAATTTGGTTTGTTACGTGAGTAGATTAATTGCTTTCAATTTGTCAATTTTATATTTTGAAAATACCACCCCCCCCCCCCCCCCCCCTAAAAAAAGAAAAAAAAAAAGAAAACATATATTTGCAAAATATTAAAAAAATACTTTCCCAGAGACAAGAAAAGCACTGGCAGTTGAATTTCAGTGTTAGAGCCAGTTAGGCTCTTTACAGTTGGAAGGAGGAAGTCTAGGTAAGAGGGCATAAAGCTGATCTCTAAGTGGGCTAAGAGGGATGAGTTTCACTCTTGGGCTTAGATTAATTGAGCTGAGGACTCCACTACAAACTTCCTTACATTCCTTTGTGATGAGTTATTATTAGGAAAGACAAGCACCTACTAAGTAGGACACCATGGGTGGAACTTTGCCCAAGAGGGCCAAAGTCCCGCTTTTGGGCTTAGTGAGGTCTCCTTGGTCAATCCTAAAATGGCCTAACCTATTTGCATCAAGACTATTCAGTAGTTGTTCCCTAATGCCATAATTATATACATCCAAGCGTATATTTAAAGACTCAATGAAGAAACATTTGTAAGTATTATTTCTAACTCTAATTCTTAGAACTATGTTTAAGGTTGCCATATAAGTAGATCACTTTAAAAATGCCAAAGTTCTGCCATCAAGGCCAAGAGGGCCAAAGTTTGGCTCTTGGGCTTAGATTGGTCAAGTTGAGGACCCCACTATGATTCTTTTCCATTCCTACTATGTTGAGCTAATTAACTATGAGAGATGAGGCATGGATTAGGAAGCAAGAGAAACACCCTACTAGGTAGACCACCTCATGTGAATGTCTAAGTCTTGCCATCAGTGCTAAGGGGGCCAAAGTTTTGCCCTTGGGCTTAGTTTGGGATTGCTTTGGACAACCATATCATTACACAATCTCTGCAAATCAATTTGTTCAAGAATGATATTAACATACTCACATTTTGGAAATTGTATGCTAACTTGTGTTTTCTTGTTGCAGGGTTTGTAGTCAAGAGCATAGTGGTGGAATACATTTTTCATTTCACTAATCTTGGTTTATTGCAAATTATAAATTGTAGGGTTTAATCAAGGAATCTAACAAAGTTTATATTGGGTGTATACTTTGTGTTTACTTCGTGTCTTCATGCATCAAGATGCATAGGATGCAGTTGCTTTACTTACACGAAGGAATGACAAATTATGGGAGAAGAAATATCAGTTGAAGGAAGAAAATGCACGCCTTCTGGAAAGAATTGAGAAGATGAACAACTCCTCACAACGAGTTGATCCCATCTCTTCATCTCTCCCAGAAGAATCTAGCAGGTACAATGAACAATTTGAGCGCAAGGTCAAAGCTATTGATGACTGGTGCAGTCGCTTGGAATCATAAGGTGTGCATGTGATTCGGGATGCATACAGAGTACTGATACATGTTCATCAAACTGTCACCAATTTGAATAAGCTCCTCACATCATTCAACCAGAAATTGAAGGTCTTAGATGAAGATTTGAGTGTGTGGAGAAGTATGTCGGGCATGGATCTAAATGCATTATGTGAGTACGAAGTTATTTCCTCCTTGGATATGTACTTTGATTACTTGGATTTAATGGTCAACAAGGAACAAGTCCTTAAGGGACTAGTGACAGAAGTGAAGAAAAATCTATAGACTTATGCAAAGGACGGGAGCACACAATCACAAGTAACTTTGAGGAGTTGAGATGTAAAGTAATAGCTGAAAATGGTGAATTGATTGTAGAGGATCATGTTATGACTGAGTTCACGAAAGTAATCCGCCTAGAGCTTGAGGTGGAGAACTTTGATTTCAGCTCAATGGACAAATTGACAAGCTACAAAGTTCTACTAAATCATCTGCAAGGCAACATTTCAAGATACCACAAGACAAGCATAATCCACAAGGCAACATTTCAAGATACCACAAGACAAGCATAATCCACAAGGCAACTACTATTGCACAACATACAAGTGCACCTGATCTCGCTGTGGTTCATAAGTCTCTTTGCAAGTTTGAGGATTTTGTCAACACTCTTTGAAGATAACTCCTAAGTGTCATGGATATTTACCTTTTTCTTATGCTTCGATAGAATAGGTATAGATTTTATGACAGATTACATGTAGAACATGAACAAGTTGTAAATAAAAGGGAACATGTACCTATATAGTAGTTTCATGTAATCAGGTTGCAAGTGCTTTAGGCTTTACAGCATTGAATAAGTTAAATAGAATAAGTCAAAGGTGGTTAAGGGTTTCCCCTTATTTCTCCACCTTTTCGTCTACTCCTCACCTATATAAAGGAGTTAGGCCTATTGTATATCTTCGTCTTTTGTTTGTGCAAGGAGATTACGCTAAGATTTCTTGTGTCTTGAAAACTTTGTGTTTCTTGGTGCAAATTTTCTTAAATTGAATAGAAGAAGCAAGATTTCTCAGACTTTGTGTTGTGGATCTTGAGATCAATTGGTGTGTTCTTATGTTGCATTAATTTATCAATTTTTAATGCAGCTTATAGTTCTCTTGTATGATCTCTTGAGCATTTGATTCAGTTTCTTAAAGACTTTGTGCTTCAAGAGGAAGAATTGTTATAGTTAGTAGTGGCTGCAATTACTTAAAACTGAAGACTATGGGCTTTAGTTATAAGTATTTTATTAAGTTTAAGACAAGCGCATGAGACTTTGGGTTCCTGTTTTTGTTTCACAAAATATAGAAGTAAACTGTTGCTCGGTTATTGTTCTTATGTCAACCCCTGTGCCACTGGTATTATCGTAGTAGTAGGACCTTTTTGTTAAGTTTGAAAGTTGTTTGTAAATCATTCCTGAAAAAGAGGAATTGATCAAGAGATCCGCCCCTTCGTGTAAATTCAGTTAAGTTCCTATTGAAGCCACCTAGGGTAAGAAGGGAGCCTCCCCTATTGCTGAGAGTAGAGAGAAAACTCATGAACGTTGCCTAAAATTACAGGTTTGCAAGTTGTAGTTTTAGTGACTTAGAAAACTTTTAGCCAACAATTTGGAAATGTATGGTAGCAATGTATGAACTTGTAGATAACTGAGAGGGGGGGGGGGGGGGGGGGGTTGAATCAGTAAGAACTATTTTCTACTATAATTCCAATCTTGTGTAATACTTCTTGTAATCTAAGCAAAGTGTAAAGCAAACACAAGTAAAAGTACACAGATCAACACAAGATATATATGTGGAAACCCTCGGTTAGAAGGAAAAAACCACGGTGAGATAGAGCTCACAACTTCACTACTACTGAATGAAGGCGCCCTGTTAGGAGCTTACAAAGCACTGGTTAAGGTGCTACCCAGTTAAGAGATTTTACAAAAGATCGGTTAAGATTTTAACCCTGTTAAGAACTGCGTGGTTATAGGACTTTGAACATCAACAAAGATGTTACCCTGCTAGGGGATTTTACAACGAACCGATAAGATCCACCCTAATAGAGGGATTCAATTTGCTTTCACACCTTATAAAAGCAATGATCTTATGTGACACTGATTGTCTGATTAGATCATAGCTGTTGATCTCTCTCGGTTTGCCTGGCTGTTGAATCTTTTCTGCCTCTTTGCCTTTCACCTCTGGTGACTGTGATTTCTACGTAGATGTCTCTTCATTGCTCTGATTCCTCAACAATTCTCAACAACCTTCAACAACACTTTTCTTGCGTCCTATGACCTGTATTTATATAAGAGTTCACCGTAATGAAACCCTTAACTCATAGAACTGCTAGGCTGTAAACTCAGCAATAAATCATGCAACTAGCAAAAAGCTATGTGTTATGATCTGGAATTTACCTATAAAACATCCGTAGAAATAAAGCTAACTCCTGTTAAAAAGCTAACTCCACTTCTGAGCGGTGGATGTCCCGTATAATCCGGTTTTAACTCAAACTGCTCCGCATAATCCGGTGCGGATCTTTAGGTAGTTAGACCAGTATATCTTATACCCAGTTTAACTCTGTATGCACTCTGAGACCGGTACTGTGTATTTAGATCGGTCTACCAGTGTATTCCCTTTTCTTTAACTACTGTGCATACACTCTGTTTCTTGTCTACCGGTGTCTTCTAAGTAATGTGAGTGACCTATGATCTTTTACCGGTGCATGGTGTTTGTGAATTTACACTAATGACAACTTAAATTGCTAACAGACACAAAAAGGAGGAAAATTGACTAAAAATGACCAATAAAGCAATTTCAGAGTTTTTAGGACATATTGCCCATGAGGGGACAACATGGTTGCAAAGTGTAATAATTTGCGTAAATCAGAATAAAAATCTCTGATTACGAGGGTAAAACTCAAAATTTTTGGTGTAATCAGAGATTGGGGCTCCGATTACACATTACATTGCATAAGGGAAGGTATTCACAATCGAGACTAAATGTCCTAATTTCACTTGTATTTGCAATTGCAAAGTGTAATATGATGTGTAATTAGGACCAAAAGTTCCAACTACACTAGTTTGTGTGAAGAATAAGGTGTAATCAAAACTTTGGGTTCCGATTACATAGTGTAGAACATTGTACAATGTCATGTGTTGTTGGGGTTAAAACCTTGACTACACTCTTTGGCAACCATGTCTTGTTGGGGTCCTAATTGCACTTGTCATTGCATGTAATCACATATGCGGTCGAGGTGAAAACCCCCGACTAATGTAATGGTCAAGTAAAATATTGTTTCATCACGGTTTAAACACCCCAACTACACAATACAAGCAATAATAAGTATATGACCATCGAAACTTTTTGTCCGAATTGCACTTGAGACTGCTTGTAAAGACATGCAATCGGGGAAAATACCCCAGAATGCATTTTGAAAGCCAAATATATTATGTGCAATTGGAGGTAAAAACTCTCGGTTACACATGTTTCATAGATGATTGAGACTTTTGGTTACAATCATGCACATGGCTACATGTAGCAACACATGCAATTGGCGGTAGAAACCCTGACGACATTTAGGGCGATAGATATTGTTTGCAGTCAGAGCTTTTAGCTCCAATTGCAAATAGAGAGAATCAAATTTGTTCATCTAAGTTCATCTATGCAATGTGATCATTGGTGAAACCTGTAGTTGTAACCAAAATCAATAAAACTAGGGTAAGACTCAAAAAAAACAAAACAACTGAGATTATCTCAAACCTATAGCTCATGCATTTACAATAGTGGTATAAAGATAGGGTTTTCAAACTCGAAATCATCACAAAGACAAAAACAAAAGGAGGAATTACCATGGATTCGATTTTGAGTTGATGGAAAGGATTACAACATGGGATTCCTTACTAGATTCACAAAATCTTAACTAAAAAACAAGGGGAGACGAGTTTCCTTGAAACGGCAAAAATGATAGAAATATACAAAAAGTATCAAAAACATAAAATATGAAACCTAGCTTATAAAAATGACATTACTTAAGAGAAAGACTGAAATTAAAAAGCATGAATGTGCGCCCTAGTTCGAAAACTAGAAAGAAGAACAATCAGAAACCACAAAATGATAGCCATGAAACAAAATGTGCCCTAAATGCATCGAACTTCTGTTGAAACTCCAAAGTAAACAATATAAAGCAATGCCAATTCTGGTTTCAAGTTGTAGAATGCTTGCTCAGAGGCATTCCAATCACAAAGACTGCTAAAGCCGAGGGTTTCGCACCATAAAGAAGAGAAAATGACTTAAAATAAAAAAAACTTAAAAGATATAACAAGGCATTAAACGTTTAAACAAACTCGGCACAATTAAGAATTGAAGAACAACTTTTGGGGGTTTAAAGCCCCTACTACAAGTCTTGTAAATGCTTTGTCTTATGTTCGTTAAGACAAAAGGCCTGATAACACATGGAATTTGGACTTTCAAGTCCACTTTGCATCATGTATTACATGCAAAAAGATATTAATTTGCGGTTTTCTCCCTGATCTGCACAAGATAAAAACAAAAGAAACTTGTAATGAAGCCTAAAAATTTCGACTTTTAAAAGAAAACTTGACAAAAACTTAACTTAAAACTAACAAAGCTATTGAATGAAGACAAAGTTTACGACCTTTAAATGATGAAATGTCAGAAAGATGAAAATGTAAAAAAAAATGTGATTAAGACTTCAAAAAGCATAGCAAAAGAATGTATGAATTGTAGGGTTGTCCCTCAATTTTCAACCTTGCGAAAATTGAGGACAACAAGTACTACGGTTCCCAGAAAAGTATTTGGAATCTTATGTTTTTATGTGCACTATATAGTTTAGTAACTAACAGTTGCAAATTGATTGAACTTAAGTTACATGAGTTATGTGCCACCCTACTGCATCAAAAATTAGTTGGACTACACTCAATTTTCTGTTTAGAAAAAAATGACTTACCATTTGCAACGAATACTTTTGTGATTTGATTGTTGCTTACAATAGGAATAATTTATTTGAACCTTACCTCTTCTCATATCTTGCTGGATAGATTTGTTAATTGCTTTTGACAACAATTTTTCTTCACTAAAATTTAAAACATGGCCAACATTTTTTTTCAGGGTGCATCATTTGCAGAAGTTACCAGTAGGACAGATGTGTTTGAGGGCAGTATTATACGCACAACCAGGAGGCTGGAGGAGTTCCTGAATCAGGTAAATGACTTATTTTTGTTATGCATTCCTTTTTTCAATGCTTTGTGAGGTAGATATGCTTGTTTTCTTGTAGTGTAGAATAGTACATGATATCCATACCAAGGAGTGAGGTTGACAACTCAGTTTAGTCGAACTGGACATGCTTTTTACATAATGTTTTATGTCACAGCACTTACCTATTTTTGCCTTTTTATAGTGCTCTATTTTTGCCAACAATTTGAGCAATCAGTAATTTGTTATAGTTTTAATCAAGATAGTTAACTTATTTCTATATTCTTATTATCTTTTTTTAACATGGCAATCTTATTCGAATTTGATCGTTATCATGGTTAATCTTAGACAATTTGGTTGGTAGACAATATTTAAGATAATGCTATCATGGATGATTGAGGTATGACTGATTATTTGTTTCACTCATTTCAGTTTACCCGAATCTGTCTGGCTACCAAAGGTTGGAGAGCGGTACTGTTTACTTTAATTTACATACATGAATTAATAATACAGATGGAAGTGCGTACCAGATATAGGAGTAAAACATATCTTTATTAGCTCATGAATCCATTAAAGAGAAGAAGACCAAAGATGGCCGACCAAGGATTACAATTCATTTGACTATACACTACTCCCTTGGCGGTACACAGCATATTTAAAGGACCCGATGGTTGCCAAGAGAGACACAACCGTCAACGAACTGACTCAACTACCCGAGAGTGACAACCAACAGATAATTAATACATTGACAGATAACCAATATTATCAACCATAACAGTAGGCATTGTACACCGACTACATCATCCCCTCGAAAAGAAAAAGTCGTATTCCAGACGACAAGTATGGATCAAGTTATATTTGGGAAGACTACTGACTTTTTAGAATGCCAAAAACAATACTAATGAAGCCCAAAAATAGAGGTTTTTGCCAATTTCTGCAACTTCGAAAAGTCTGATATTTAAGCACAAATCCTCTTTGTTGTACAATGTATTTCTGTTTATGCCATGCCAAACCCAAATGGTGATGTTATACTAATGGAAGTGTTCGTACGCAGCCCATGAATGGTGGTTGTACGACAAGAGGTCCCACCCATACGTGGTCAAGAAACAATGACCCTATGGTGCCCAAAAAATGTGCGTGTTGGACAACTAGTCCGTACAATGTGGAAGAGTCTTTATTCAAAAGTTGATGTATCCGTACTTAGGTGTCATATTTGTATGGCTCTAAACAATCTGCCAAGATGTTTCTATACAACACTAAATAATTTGCCAAGAAGTTGCCGTACAATATGAGACTGAGGCCGTATGACTCGAATTTGCCAATGTATTGCTTGTCGTACAACAACGATCAGAGTCCATACAATGCATGTGGACAAATGTTGGAGGTGTCACACATTTTTAATAAGTTGCATTGTCCGTACAAAATGTTGCCCCTGTTGTTTGGAAGGAAAATTGACCTGCCAGACAAGGCGCACATGACAACTGAAGAGTGAGACTGGATAATTGGATTGTTGTACGGTCGTATCAAATAAAATTGTGTTGTACAGGGTGCAAGAATTGGCCAAGGGGCCGTATGTGAAGATGTATGAACTGTCGTGCATGATGCAGAATTCGGCCAGGTTGTCATACAAAGTCCTTTTACGGGTGTTGTTTGTGTTGCAAGCACTGTACGGAGTTGTTGTGCGGGTGTTAAGGAGAACACTTCAAAGACCATGTCCCAATTTGCTGTACAGGATGCCCAAGGGGCCGTATGTGAAGATGTATGAATTGTCGTGCATGATGCATAATTTGGCCAGGTTGTCATACAAAGTCCTTTTACGGGTGTTGTCTGTGTTGCAAGCACTGTACGGAGTTGTTGTGCGGGTGTCAAGGAGAACACTTCACCAAAGACCATGTCCCAATTTGCCGTACATGATGGTCAAAGTGTTGTACGAGAGATTTTCGAACAGAGGTTCCATATGAAGTGAGTAGATGTCACTTCCAAAAATAAACCTTCAAATGATCAAGTTATGTCGTACAGTGCATAAAACAACATGACCATCCATCACACTAAGGTGATAGAGATTGTACGAGAAACTTGGGTATGGGATGGTTGCTCCAATCTTTTTTATGGACTAGTGCAATGTTCTCTCTTCTTAGTACTGCCAAGTTTCTACCAAGGTAAGATCTTGCCAAGGTTGCCTCCTATTGCTTCTGCCAACAACAAACATACCCTTGCCAAGAGTGTGAATTAAACAACCACCTTTGCATAGTTTGCATTATTTTTTGCTTTCCATTTTCCATCCTTGTATTGTGAGCCATAAATTTACATGCTTTCATTGGTTTCTCTTCATCAAAAGTTTAGTTTCAAGAAAATTACACATTGGTGAAAATACCTCGTAGTCCTCCATTTGTCAGTGAAATAGTCCATCCATAGAACCGGTCTCATCTTCAAAGCAATTTTCGAGCACAAGCACCCCTTCATCGTTTGGTTCCATGCTTTTCCTCCTTTTGTCCTTTCCCAACTCTTCATCTTTTGACTCTGATTCGAAGGATGCCAACTCTTCACTTTCGGCTTGGTTCTTCAGATAGATGACATACTTCCTCCTTTTACTCTTGAGTGAGAGTGTCTTCTTCCAATTGTGGTTTTCTTTCTCCCTGATCAGCCATCCCCTTTTGAGGAGGGCATCATGCGCCTCTTTTCCAGTAGAATGACAACAAAATCTAGAAAGAAATGTTGAGTTTCAATGTTTACCTTTTCCATGAGCGTCCCAAGTGGTTTGATGTCGTGTTGGTCGGCACCTACCGGATGGAAGGTTGGTGGCTAGAGCATTGGCTTGCTGAGCGCCTTCCATGTCTCCTCTAGTAGTATGTTCACGCCTGAGCCTCCATTGACGATGGTGTTTGTCAACTTCTATCCCATTATTTCCATCCTGATGATGACCAGCTTCCTTCCAATGCCCACTATCAGCAACATAGGGTTGTTTTCGGGTGGTGGCTTTGTCGTTGGTTCACCTTGCGACTTAGATTCGTGTTGGCCAAGTCTGTCGTCACCGATGGTGTTGGTAATTGTCACTCAACTACGACATAGTTTGAAGGTCTGCCACTTTGATGGGTACGGTTGCCTGTAGCACTTGTCGAACTACGTTCTTCTCTGACTCTGGTCACAATGACATATTTGTAGTTTCGTTGGAGGTTATTTATTCCTTTGCCATCATTTGTTCTATTTCTACTCTTGCTTCTCGAAGTCTCTCCTCCTTTCAAGGGTTTGGGTACACTGCCTTCTTTGTTTGATTTCTTGTGATTTCCAAAACTGCCTCGTCTTGTTCCACATTCAACATATTAATACCCTTCTACTTCGGGCAGCTGGTGCCTTCATGGTCACTTGGTCCACACCATTGGCTCAAAAAATGTACATTGTCTTTCTTATTTCAGTAGTCTCTCACAAAGTGTCCCCATTCGCTACATTGTCGACATTGTCTGATGGGACATCCTTTGTGTTGTCGGGATATTTGAATGTACCGGCTATTATATTAATAAAGTATTATGTTAGCCTCGGTTGTTAGTGATCGAGAGGCTAGACAGTTACGTCACGACGTTTCGGTCGTGGCCCTTCGAGTACTTTATATACCCTCTCGAAGGTTGGACAAGAGATATTATTGTATGATCATTACGATGTAAATGTACTTGCCAGTCTGGAATGATTAATGAAAGTATTTATTATTCTATGATACATTCTGTGTTTATTATATTTCCTGTACTATGTCTGTGCAATACTAAGTTTACCCCAGTGGGCAAACATCTGGCGTCGTTGCCTAGACGTACTGGGGAAGAGAAGTGAGGAAAGGATTTATGCCCAATGTTTTAAATAAAGATAGAAATAAAAAGGCACGAGATGACGAAGGCGAGGCTGCACAGAAAGCTTTGATCTCTGCACAGCAACGTGAACGTCGGTATAGGTTGAGGCAATTTGCCAAGGACCAGCTTGTTGGAGGGTTGGCCGAAGGGAACCTTGGAAGTGGTACGGAAGGTGCAGAGGCCGACGGAGAACAGTTCACTTCGCCGGAGCATCGGAGAGTGTGGAGTAGGGAAGAACTACTCGAGGAAACACGATTGAGAAAAGTCTTACTTCAGGAAGAGCGAGACCGGTTTGAAGATTTAACCCGTACACCAGGTGCGGAGGACCGAGACCACGAAGGGAACTGTACGGTCGAAGGTGACGGTACTGCTGGAGGTGCCAGTGACAGTACGGCCGAAGGCGCTGCGAACACACAGGCGAACCCTTTGTTGGAACCAAGGACTCCACATAGTACGGTCCCACCAGTCACACAACTACCGCAAGGGCAAGTGCCACCGGTGAACACTACACACAATACTCAAGGAGGAGGTAGTGTCGGAGTACCGAATCCCTCGCGGAGGCAACAACCTACCATGGTTGCGGGTAAGCAGAAACTGCCTAAGTTCACAGGCCAAGCGAAGGAGGATCCTGTTCGGCATTGCCGGACTTGTGAGACTATATGGGCTGCCAATGGAGTCACAGACCAGGATGAATGGATTCGACAATTCCCTGCGACATTGAGGGAAGGAGCCATCGACTGGTACTTGGATGTAGACAAATCAGGCCTGACGACATGGAATGATGTGAAAAAGGCCTTCCAGACGGAATTTCAGTTGTTAAGGGACGACAATGAGATTCTGGCGGAGATTTACAATACAAAGTAGACGAAGAGCGAGTCTGTCCGTGCCTACGGGCAGCGACTAAAGGAACTCATTGGGAAAATGGAGTCAGCCCCGGCAAACGAACTCAAGAAAAGGTGGTTCGTGGAGGGACTAAAAACTTCCCTTCGGAGGAAAATGAAAATTGTCTCGTCCACGTCGTACAGGAATGCATACAATCGAGCAATGGATCTGGAGAGCTAATGTAAGACCTCCAGGAAGCCTAAGTCTTCGGATGATGAATCGGAGCCAGAAAGCAGCGAGGGCGAATCGAGTAAGAAAGTGTTGGCCCTACAAAAAGATTTGGCGAGGATGATGAAAGAACTAAAGGCCACCAAGGGAGGCTCGAGCAAAGTAGAGGAAGACATCATGTGGTGCACAGACTGCAAAGAAGCAGGCCACATGAAAGGTTTTTGTCCCAAGAAAGCCTTTTGCAACATCTGCCAGATTGCGGGACATTCTACCAAAGAATGTCCCTACAACCTGAGGGTGAGAAATCAACAAGTGCTCTTCACCTAGGAGCTACCCTCCACGTCCGGGACCGGTGGTCAACAAAATGCTGCATCATCCGGCGGGTATAGAAACAACCGACGGGGAGGCCAAGGCAATGATGAGAACAAGCCGTGGGTCCAGTATGACGCGAAGGGGAGGCCCATGATATAGTGCAGAAGCTGTAACCAATGGGGACATTATGCCTGTGACTGTCAGAATGAGGCTAGTGCTGCACTAAAACTGTGTCGGTGGTGCAGATCGGGGGACCACGAGGATGCTAACTGTTCGAAGCCCGGCGGCAACATCCTAGACATGGAACGAGGAGGCACTGAGAGGGTCCTGACAATCACACGTGGGCAGACGAAGAAGGCCACATATCCTCACCCTCCGACGGAGAAACAAAGGATGGTCGAGGCGAAGGCCAAGATTGCGAAGGGTATGGAGGACCGAAGGGACTCCATAGACGCCGACACTTCTACCCGAGCAATGGCCGAACAAAATATTTTAAGGCAAATGATGCAACTGGAGATACCCATAAAGGTCAAGGACCTATTGGAAACTATGCCGCACCTGAAAACGGCCCTATTCCTAGGCCAAAACATTCCAACAAGCACGGTTGAACGGACAGAGGTTCCCGACGGTTCCGCAGCTGACCCCATGATGTTATCAATAAATAATGGACGGAACCCCGCAGTGGTGGAGATAGGTATCTTGGGTACCATCCTCACAAACACGATTGTAGACGGTGGATCCGGGGTGAACGTTCTACCGGAGGAAACCTGGAAAAGCCTCGGGAAGCCAAGACTGTGGCCGCCAACCTTCAACCTACTTTGGGCCGACTAGCATGGCATCAAGCCCCTTGGAACTCTGATGGCACAACAGGTAACCATCGGTACCCAAGCATTCATCCTCGACTTCGTAGTAATTCCCTTGAAGCAGAAGGGGTATGACGCCATCCTAGGGAGGGGGTGGCTGGTGACTGCCAGAGCCAACCATAACTGGAAAAAGAACATCCTGTCATTTGAGAAAGGGGGAAGGAAGTTTGTAATAGACCTCACAACGCATATGGTCGGAGAAGAAATGGCATCCTCCTCAGATTCAAACTCAGAAAACGGAATAGACGGAGGGGAAGAAACCATGGAGCCCAATACCGAAGGGATACTGAAAGTGGAGGACGATATAGATTTGATGGACGGTCTATTCCACTGGCAGATGGGCGATTACGAATTATTTCCTCCGTCCTGCAACATACTGAAGATTGAGGAAGCCCAAAGTGAGTTCCCCCCAGAATATATAGCATACCGAAAAGGGGAAGTCCGGATAAAAGAGAGCCCTGCCCATGAGTTTCGGAAGGAGGAACCCATCTGGTACAAAGAAGCAAAGTTGAAAGAAATAAACCTCGGGGATGAGGGAAATCCGAAAACCATCGTCATGGGAGACGATTGGAATCCTGTGTGGAAGACCGCATCCTTCAAAATCTTGATTCTCCTTATGTACGGGCAAGAATTTGTGGTTCCTGTAGAATTTATGGTTCCAAGCCTTTGGATTGTCATTGAAAATAGACTCGGGGATAGGGAAAGCTTGAGGGAATGGCTGCACAATGAGATTAAGCCAAGAAAATTTCGGGAAGTCAGCTACGACGGAGTTGTCAAGTTGTGGACTCTTGACTGACTAGAGATACATGAGGCCATCAATAGGTCCAAATTGAAAACTTACCTGGAGGAGATGGACCTGAGAGAAGGGATAGAGCACCTAAGAGGAGAGGATGGAAAGGGACTCAAGCAACCAAGCAGGTGACTTGAGAGCCATCCGTACGGGCGACCAGAGAAGCATCCGGACAGTAAATTGAAAAATGTCTGTACGGCTATGCATGACCGTACGGTGACAAAGAAAAAAAAATTAAAATAAAAAAAAATTAAAAAAAAATAAATAAATAAAAAAGAATAAGTGAAAAACACCGTACGGTCATACGACAAAGGTGAAGCATATTGGATTGACCGTACGGTCACTACCAAGTCAAACAAAGGGTACCGTACGACACACTAAAAGCCTAAAAACCCAAGATATCTACCGTACGGCATAAGCAGTATAGGGAAAAGGAAAAATCGCATGTCTAATTAGCGTACGACAAAGGACAGCATGTGGCAACCATACAGCTGTAAAATAATGAATGGAGTACTGTACGGCAATAGAAGGCATACAAAATATAATAATTGCACCGTACGACAGAAGTATGGCATAAACATGACATAAGTTGACACGAGCTTGCAAGAGTACAATCATTCCATCGTACGGCCATACGGAATACATTGAGAAAGAAGCAGAGTGTTTTGGGTGCACGTACCTGTACGACAAAAGCCAAGATACCGTATGGCACGCAGAACATCATAACCGTACGGTAGAAGAAGACAATGCACCGTACAGTAGGAAGGAATAAATAATTGGCAACACTCGACCCCGCTGGGGGCGTTGCCCCCTAGACTCCCATCGTCCTTTTGAGGAACACCACAATTGTGAGTTGGGACATCAGGATGGCATGAGGGAATTATTGAGTTCAGTTATCAGCCTTTGGAAAGTGTGACCAGTTGATGAGACCCGAGATGCTGCACGCATAGAGTGTCTGCATGCCGGAGGTGGAGAGAGCACTAGAGCAAGCCTTTGGAGAGGGGTACTACGCTTTGAGGCACTCGGAGTAGGTGTTGGTTGGACGTGAGACTGTTTTGGTGGATGCACAGAGAGCTCGGGAGGAGCTGACCACCCGGTTGGAGGCAGTAAAGCAACACTTGGCTCAGCATACCCAGAAGTTGGAAGCAGAGAAGGCAACACAGGTGGTTATTGAGGTCAGATTGGCAGAGAGACAGTATTGTGTTAGCGGAGGCTACAACTGAAACATGTTTTTTGGAGACCAGTTTGGTGCAAGCACGGGAGGAATGTGATTGACGGAAAAAGAATAATGACGCAATATTCTCTTCAGTGATTTTCTTATTCTATGTAGTGTATTTCATCTCCCTGTTGTTGTAAGTCGTCGGAGACGACTTGTTTTTTTTTGGGGGGATGATGTTGTCGGGATATTTGAATGTACCGACTATTATATTAATAAAGTATTATGTTAGCCTCGGTCGTTAGTGATCGAGAGGTTAGACAATTATGTCACGATGTTTCGGTCATGGCCCTTCGGGTACTTTATATACCCTCTCAGAGGTTGGACACGAGAGATATTATTGTATGATCATTACGATGTAAATGTACTTGCTAGTCTGGAATGATTAATGAAAGTATTTATTATTCTATGATACATTCTGTGTTTATTATATTTCTTGTACTATGCTTGTGCAATATTTTGTGCTTTCAGTGGAGTGGGCTCTCTTTGAGTGAAGAGTACTTGTGTACCTCTAGTTTTGAAATTATAGGGACACTCCTTTATTGAGTGACCCATCACCTGGCTAATCTCATAGAACATCATTTTAGGACAATTATCTTTCATGTGCCCCTCAATTTTGCACTCAGTACACCATTGTTCATTACTTTCTTTATTAATTCCTTTCTCAGCCTTCAATTCTTTAATCATTCTCATCATATCTTGGCATAGGGCCTGGAGTGTTGTCAATTCATCATTGCTATCACCCTCGGTTCTCTTGTCATCATTTGTCTTCCTCTTCCCTTGGGAGGAATGTCTTGTTTTCAC
Organism: Chamaecyparis obtusa; assembly: GCA_027943335.1. Classification (NCBI taxonomy): domain Eukaryota; kingdom Viridiplantae; phylum Streptophyta; class Pinopsida; order Cupressales; family Cupressaceae; genus Chamaecyparis; species Chamaecyparis obtusa. Next base: position 386,524 of record BSBK01007932.1, read on the forward strand.
TCTCAATGTCCATTGCCCGATTGTAGGCATCAGTGTATGAGGATGGGGGTACTACCTTCATTTTTTCTCTCAGGGAGGGATTCAATCCCTTGATGAACCACCACTTCATCAAGCCATCAGTCGGTTCATTCTACATCTTGTTTAGCAGTTCTTTGAGCCTACTATTGTAAGCCCAGACACTCATTTTTCCCTCGTTTGGTATTATAAATTTTGACGACAATCTCATTGTCATCTTGTAGCAATTTAAACTCGGCCTCGAATGCCTTCTTGAGAACGTCCTAAGTGGATATGGATGAAGCTTCCAAATCTATGAACCAGTCAATGGCTATACCCCATAGTGTTGTTGAAAACACTCTCTATCGATAGTTCTTGTCAACCTGACTGTTTGTTACCCAAATAGTTTTGCATGTCTTCCAGTGCCTCGTAGGATCTTTTGACCCATTCCCTGTGAACTTTGGTAGTTTCTGTCGATCCACATTTGGATCTTTCAAAGGAGTCACCATCTTTCTCACTTGCTTTCTCCCTTGTGCATTGGACATGGGTGGATTGTTCCAACCACTACATAGTGGTGCTTTCCCTGTACTCTGGACCACACAAGTGTCGTCTACATGTCCACCTCTAGCATCCCCAACACATCAGGTATTTTCAGGCTCTAGCTCGTACTTGTACTTCGTCTGAGGGTCTTTGGTTTAGATCCTCTAATGATGAGTTCTCCTAAGATAGATTCTCAATGCCGTGCAATATGTCTATAAGTTCAAGATTTCCTTCTTCCTACTCCTCTCCTAACAATGTTTGTACAGATGGTTGTCTTGGTTGGTGAGGTACGCTTCGTCAGGGGCAGTAAGTTTCTGGTACTACTTGTAATCTTCATCTCTGTTCTTGTTCTACAATTCTAAAGATCGTCTAATTAGTTGTTCTTGACCACCTTGTGGCCTCTTCTCGCCTTTATTGGGATCCAAGGGCATGAATCACGCAACGCTGACTCGACTTCTTTTAAGGAAACGATGCTAAATGTTTATTGTAATTTACTTACATGAATTAATAATACAGATGGAAATGCGACCAGATATAAGAGTAAAATATATCTTTATTAGCTCATGAATTCATTACAGAGAAGAAGACCAAACACAGTCGGCCAAGGATCATCCGACTATACACTACGCTCTTCCTTGGTGGTACACAACATATTTAAAGGACCTGACGGTTGCCAAGAGAAACCATCAGCCAACTGTAATGTGCCCTTTTTCTATACTATGGGACACTACTGATTTCTCTGTAATTCTTAATGTGGCCAATAATGAAAATGCACAGATCTTAACTTCTTTGCTTATTCTAAATGACAATGGAAGTAAATATGATTATTTGGAACTTAATTCCAAATGCATACGCTATATACTTCTTTGCTTATTGATGAATATACAGTAAATTTTTGCAATGATGGGCTTAATTCCAAATTCATACGCAATGTGACAATGTAGTTCAATTGTATATACAACAATCAATATCGAATTACTATATTTGTTGTTTTTGATGTACACGAATTATGTGCAAAGTCTGAGATGAGTCTCAGTACCATATACTGCTTGTTGTGTCTGATCTGTGATTATGAATATGCAATACTTGCAGACCGTCTCTGATATGTTGATCAATATATGCTCTGAGTAATACTCATAGGGCTGTGTCTGATATGACAATAACAATATGCTCTGATAAACACTGATAGCCGTATCTGATATGGTAATAAAAATATGCTACTGAGATGTTGTCTCTGATAATGTTGTTATATGCTTGCACCAAATAAAATGCTGATAGGCAAAATGCTCTTGCACAGAGTGATCCGTATAGGATAACAAATAATAAATTCTTCCTCAATGATGCTTGATCGAATGATACGATCATCATAATATATGTGTGATTTGAAAGGAAAAGGCGCGTGTGAAGAGACGCCTCTTTTGACTGAATTATTACCATAATTATTATGTTAATCAGTTGTTTAACTGATTATCATATTAACTAAGTTGCTAGTTCAGGTTCAAGTTCGGGTTCGAAGAACTGATACGACAAAAATTTGAAATGGGGTTTGGGTTTGTTAGTACAAAAACATGTATATATATATACACATATGTATGCATTCTAGAAGAATGAATTAAGATTAGAATGCCGCAGAGTATCATAAAAACAACAAAAACACTATAAACTTGTAATCATAGCATCGTATCAACATCAAAATAGTAAAATAATAATAGTGAGTTCAAGTATCATTGTTTTGACTTTCAACAATTGGAACTCTATACTATGTTTCAATCATCTAATAGATTATCTAAATCTTCATATTCATCTTCTTCTTCTTCATCAAAGGCATTAGTTGATTCACAAACAGTGCCACTGCCAATGGGATCAGCCACACCAATAACATTTTCGCTTTCCAAGTCCTCAAATGCTTATTACTTTTTCACTGTACAGAGAGCTTGCTTGTTTGTAATTAACATCCTACTTGAAAAATGTTATAAAAGTTGTTTGCATCTCCCTTCACCTATTGAAGATATTGTTTTATGTTTAAAATATGATTTATCACTACATTGAGCTTTCATTTAATCAGACAGGGGTCATTATCAGCAATTGGATATAAAAAATTCATTGGAAGATATCTTGAGGGCTAGTTTAATTTGATGTAATTAATATCTGAATTTCAGCAAATTTTGTTTTGTAATGTTAAAGATCTTATTCAAATTCTGTAATAATTGTTTTCTGCAATAAATTATAGAATGTTTCTCAGTGGAACTGTATCTGGTTCGCACTTGGTCTGCCTCAGTCTTCCCTATTTCGACTTTGGTTCAACCTAGGTTCGGCCTAGATGAACCAGCCTGCCTGGGTTCGAACCCATAGGCGAACAGGACTAGGGCCGTGAACCGGTTCAAAATTCTCTGGTCCAGAGGGCCAGGGGGTGAACAAGGTAACTTAGCTTATTAATCATGCCATAATGCATTATAGTTTGAGTATTGATAATTGCAATTGTAATGCGAATTATGCTAAGTTACCAGTTTCTCTCTCAGACCCCCTGGATCTGGATTCAGATACGTTTTGGTGAGGGTCTTGATTCTGGTGCTCTCGGAGGCGCACATGGAGCGTTACAGCTCCCTGTGGATGCGCGTAAATGTGCATCCAACGCATCCACGATGCATTTGTGTAATGATCCCTTTTTGGACCCTTACTTGATTTGTTCTAAAATTCCTTATTAGGGTTTGGTTTATGTTTGGGAATGACAGTTCGTAATGTTTCATACTAGGAGGATGCCAATTCCCAATAATTATCATACGTCATTATGCATATAAATTATATTATATTAAGAATAAACTCATTCACAATATATGCTTAAGCTCTAATTCCTTACTTCACTCCTAACCATGGATCTTAAGAAAGATGGTAGATTTATTGTGCTAGGAGGCTTGCACAATCTACAAGTGGATTACCTCAAGGTTCTACCTATCTCGGGATCTTTCCATCATGTAACCGATTTACCCGCCTCTTCCTACACACTCCCTATCCCCTTAATTGTGATTATTGAGTTATTAAGGAATTGGCCATGTATATATTAATAATTTATATTACAAATATATAAATGAATATATATAACATAATTGATATATAATTCTGATTTCATTGTTTACTAATAAATAGACATAGTTTACATAAATATTAGATCAGCTATAAATGTATTATATAATTCAATATATACTCCCATTATTCCTGATATTAATATAACAAACATATATATAGAATTCTGATTATCATTAATAATATATATACTTATATATTCACTATATATCTGTATGTATATATCTCTTATATATATATATATATATAATTTCTGATTATCAATAATAATATCTATACTTATATATTCACTATATAATATGAATTATTGCTCACTAATATTAAAATATTTCATTACTCGTTATATGACCAAATTTAGTTTATATAGCTAACTTATTCTTATTAATCTTATTCATACAAGTCTTATATTTTAAGAACATAAACTCAAAGAAAATGACTTAACGTACTTTTTTTTAAAGTAAGGGAGATTCCTTATTTCAACTTATTTAACTTGGCTACTTTCCACGTGGAATGAACTTTTGTCCTTATTCTCAATGTTTCCTGCCTTGGTCAATAAAATTATTAATTTTCTTATATTCTTCCTGTTTTTCAATGCCCTTTACTCTCATGTTTCCATCCATATTTATATGTAGATGGAGTAAGGGTCGTGTCTATATGCTGCCAACGAATCTGTTTTAACAAGGATGTTTAATATACCGTTAACTGGAGTTTAATTATTTATTTGGTTGTCGGTTGCCAATATAAATGATAATGATTGACTATTATTTTAATGGTATTAATATCAATATGTATTGATTATTATTTTAATTGTATTAATGCTAATACGTATTGATTATTATTCTAATTGTATTAATATTAATATAGATTGATTATTAATGTTATATGATACATAATTGATTCAATATCGTTATTTTCTATTGTATATTTTAACACATATTGGTTATTGATTTAATTGATATATTAATTAATTAATTTAGTTTAATAATTAATAATAATATATATAGATTACTATCAATTGATCAAACCAATATATGTATTATTAAAATTTAATACATTTGTACATCAACTAGGGCTCATGACAATCCGCAGGGAGCTGTAACGCTCCCTGTGGGCATCCCTCAGCATTTGTTGAAGACAACATTTCCAGGTCAATATTTGGTCAAGAATTGGACTTTTATAATCTAAGTTCTTTCATGTAACTATGAGCAGTGGACTTGCTGTTATAAAATTAGCTATACTACAATGACAAAGTAACTGAGAAATCCAGAATTTGAAACTATAGAATGCAGAGTTGTAACAGTATATGGAAACAAAATGACTGTTGATTAATGCCTTATATTTAGGCTACCCAATTAAAAGTTAAAACAGAGGAGAAATCTGAAACTTTTGCAAGGGAAATATTTCTGCCTGATAATTTGAGGAGCTAAAAAATTCAGACATATTAGATGTGCCAATTTAGTCCAAGTTATTTCTGCTTTTTATTTATTGATGTTCAGAACTGCCATATCTCCATACCATAGGCCTGTACCAGTTTGGGGACTTACAGAATATGCCATATTTGAATATTTGTGAACTATCAATTGGCATTTAATATTTATCTTGATCAATGATGAAGTATCATACTATCAAATGATTTAATTCTGTATATTTTTTGCATTGTTTTGTATATATATATATAAACGCACCCAAAACCCCTTAAAAGAATTTTCACGTATCCATGTACCGTATTCTTGTACCCACATCCGCATCTGCACCCGAATCAGTGACTTAGGATTTATCATTTATGTAATAACATGGGAATGCGATTGCGATGCGATTATATGCAAAGGCAAGGCTGAGTAACAATATGCAATGTGTAATGTATTCGGATGTGACTAAGAGCTTGGCATGACTATATGAAAGATAATATGACATTGAACTGTTATATATATATATATATATATATGATGCCGCTGTTATGTATGTAGGCATGACAGTTTTATGACTGTTGTGTATATGTGGATGGCATAATGCAGATATGGTATGATCTATCATGGATGTATGAATGCAAGTATGGGAATGCAGCTATGAATGAAATGCATAATATAAAGGTGATTACAAGATGATGGGTGGCTTCAACCGGTCATCAAGTTATCAACCCCTCATATAGCCAACATGTTATGGTGAGATTTATAATTGATCATGGAGGTCACTCATAAATGGTATCATAAACATCTTGTCCACGTGGTGCATGGATGGTGTGGTGATTGTCTAGCTCCTCAATCATCACAACTTTATTGCTTTGTTACAAAAATGCAGGTTATGTACAAGGGACAAGGTTTATCAACTCGTCAAAATTATAACTGATTTCAGAATGTTGGGGATATCACACCAACCGACAGCTACTCGAGAGTGACAACCAACAGACGATTAAGACATTGACAAATAACCAATATTATAAACCATAACAATAGGCATTGTACATCGACTACAAATACATGGGATTCACATTGTGGACAAAACATATATCGTATCATTCCTGTACTTATTCAAGGAAAATGAAAAGAGGTTCAAGACAATATGGTGGTTCATTATCAAATGAGTAAACTTTCCCAACTAATGGTATGGCAAGCCTGCATTGAAGAATGGACAAGCAATTCATATGATCATTTTGTAGTTTAAATGCAACTTATTTAATATATCATATTACCTGGGTATTTGTACAAGTAAAATTAAATTGAGACTTGAGACTATAATGCCCTATCCGAAGGACCAAGCCAAAATCTGATAGAACAACCTTTTCTTTTGAACAACACCACCAGCAAAACTACAACAAATTACACCCACACTGCAATGTGCACACAAGTGTCGTATGGAATATTATGACATAAGGGTTCCTACTTACCTGTCACTTGGCAAGGATGTAGATGGTAAGTCGCAAGCAAAGTCCAAAGCCTGACGGACTTGGGAATCTTTGATGTCTGAAAGAGGTCTTATTGAGGATTGGGTGTTGAGGTTTCAACTTACCTCAATGGTGATTAGGGTTTGGTGGTAAGCCTTACTGCTTTCACAAAGTCATGGAAATCCTCAAAGCAAGAGCCCACCTAACGAGGCTTGATACACTTGGGAAAATTTGCAAATTTAAATTATTTTATGAGATGCAAGGATAGGATCTAACTCATGCTAGAGGGTAAGATCATTTTATGCTCGAAATTTGAGTTACTACATTCATTTTACCTTAACCAACACAAGCAACTTGATCAAATCATCATACAATTGTGTTTGGCTCCAACACCAAGTCATGTAATCCAATTCATTCACTAGAATAGTCCATCTAAATACATACCATCCCGATAGAGAAGTTCAATGAAAAAATATTACAAATTACACTACATGTGGACTCATTGTCCTTTAAGTATACCATATACATTAAAATGAGTCAACTAATAAAAATTCTAAGCAATTACATGAGAGAAGAATCCATGAAGCAATGTCGGTCTACTATCCTCTAGATCCCAATGGTGGTATTCACACTACCCAACCACATGGAATCAAAAGATCCACACTCCTTGTGCTAGGAGACTCACAAGGCCGAATCAGTCACTAATGCAAGACACATGGGGAAATGTCATGAGCCATGATTGACATATAAACGCATGTATACATTGCTTATGTAATTAGGTCACATATTCATGCACATGTTTTCAAGTGTATGATCTACTTAGCTTATCTAGAAATATTGTTTCAAGTTCAGTTATTAAATCATAAGTAGAAAATATATTGTTACTTGAAGACAAGAAAATTTGGGAGGGGTGGACTGTCATAAGCCATAATTAATAAATCTACAATAAAAATATAATTTTAAATTATATGTGATTGTTTTAAAATATACATTATTTTGAATAAGTATATGATTAATACCTTATTTAATAAATACAATAATAATCTATAATCAATAATTATAATTAATAAATATTAACAATTAACAATTATCAATGATTATATGTTATTAATAGATATCTAATTTACTTGTTTATAATAACTATTATAAACTAATAATTATCTTAATGATTATATGTTATTAATAGATATCTAATAATCAATAAATATCTTAATAATTGAATACGGTTCATTTACAATAATATGGTATGTTAACAACTTAACAGTATACAATAATACGATTCATTGATATATAACCCTATAATATACAACTAAATTGGTGGATTGATCATTGGTAATATATAGCAGCGATTTATATAAATAAAAAGCTTGTGTATATAAATAACAAAGATAATACTTATAAGCAGCGATTAAAGTTAATACTTGTGTTTATTTATGAAAAAATGGGCAGCAGTAGTTTGTATGTATAACAATTACAGCAACTTATATAAATAATTGAAGTTGTGACTAATGAGCAGCAAATTAATAGCACCAACTTCAAAGAAGATTAATGTAGTGATTTCATTAGTGATTAGGCAGCAAAAAGTTTGTCTATAAACAAAGAACAATTCAAAGAGGGGGCAGCAGCGATTAAGAAAGGTTATGTCTTCTAAACAGAAACATCTCTATTTAAAGAGATGGCTCTCTTCACAGGAAACTTGACGATATATAAAGAGAAAAGAATAGTGGAAGAAGGAAGGCATTAAAAAAAAGAACAGAATAAATACGACAATGGTAAATAGAGAATATAAAATAAATGTCAGATATTGATCGATGGGGAAAGGAATAATAAAATGGATCATACTTATTGTTGGCTGGCAGACTTCAATAACTTAATATTGATTACATAATATTGAATCAGAATATATTTATAAAATAAGGGATAAAATATCTAAGTAGTATTAATAATAAAATCAGAAAAGTATATATATAACTCAGAAATATATATATGTTCTAATGTATACATCTAAATATTATACCGTATATTTATGATCTAATATAATCAATTATAAGAATAATCTAATATTTAGATATATTATATATATCTACTCCTAATAATAAAATTAGGAATTATATATTAGTTATATATTTATATTTTTGTAATATAAAATATTAACAGGTACTTGACCAATTCCTTAACTCATTAATCACTATTAAGAGGATAGGGAGTGAGTGTAGGAAGAGGCGGGTAAATCGGTCACATGATGGAAAGATTCCGAGATAGGTAGAGCCTTGAGGGAATCCACTTGTAGACTGTGCAAGCGTCGTAACACAATAAATCTACCATCTTTCTTAAGGTCTGTGATTAGGAGTGAAGTAAGGAATTAGAGTTTAAGTATATATTATGAATTAGAGATTATTCTTAATATAATATGATTTAAACACATAATGACATATGACAATTATTGGGAATTGGCATCCTCCTAGTATGAAACATTACAAGTTTCCATTCCCAAGGGCAATTCAAACCCTAATTGAGAATTTTAGAATAAATTTAAGTAAGGTATCCAATCTCAAAGAGTACACTATGCCCAATGTTGATGTTTTGTAGCTTCAGTCGAATAAACACTGAGTCAATACTAGTATATATATATATATATATATGTAAATATTAGAGAAATTAATATAATACTCAAGAGATCTTATATATATAATCATAATTGTCATTATATTAATTACATATTAATGAATAGACATGTCTCATGAAGGGACATGTCTCTTCTTGGCTCATTCTCAATATAAATGCAAGAGATTGTTGCATTTGGAAAATACATACAATGAGATAGTGCTATTACATTTGCAATGATCCTAAAACCTTAACATGGTATCAGAGCCAAGTTGCAAATGTAAGAGAGTAGTTTATTCATGGTGAATGTGTGATTGTCTCAGAAAATATAATCTCGGTACAAGGACCATATCTCACAAATGAACCGTTGGATTTTTCTAAATTTTGGATATGTTTGTGAAAACCAAATTTAGAAGAATCTCACTGAAGCGATTGGAAAGAGCATGTCTTGTTAAAAAGTTATGACCGAATGTGTACGGGTCTATGCAAAAAAAATAAAAATAAAAAAATCTGTAAAAAAGTGAGTGTCCTTTAAAAGCCTAACTGCTCTAAGGGAGATCTCATAAGATTGAAGGTTGTGATAGTGTATAGAAACTTTGGATATTCCAGATAGGTCATGTGAAGAATTATGGTAATGTTTGAGAACGATGACGTCCTTATGTGAATTAGCATGATATTTTCTATATGGGCTCACCTTACAAAATGAAATACTTGAAATTTATAAAAGATAAGTATTTCATGTTTTATTAATGCACATAATTTTTGAGTTTGTAATTCATGCTATACTATTGGTTAGTAAAAGCTTGTATGCTTCTATCATTGGTATTTATGATCGAGATAGTTTAGTGAGCTATTTGTAATCTCTCTCTGACATACCTTCAGGACAGAAGCACAAGCTAATTGCATTCAAGGGAGAAAGAACTTGATGCTTGCAAACGAATTGATGATTGAGACTAGATGCAAAGGGAGTCTGACATTTCAAAAGAGGTCAAGAAGTTGATAAACTTGAGCTTCAGAGGGAGCAGATGGTTCAGTCAACTTGTGACAATCTTGATCATGTTGATTGAGAGGGAGTTCACTATTTAAGGTGAAATACTTTTGAGGTAAACTTGATATAATTGATTATTATACTAATGAATCATGCGTATTTTTAATGGGCCTGCCCCCTGTGTAAATCATGAGGAAGTGACGACTTCCATATGATTATCACTTGTATTTGTAGAAGTTATTGGAAGTTGACAATCGTACAATAATTTAAATCATGATATACATTATTGATAATGTTGAAACAGATCATGATGAATTAATGCAACAACTAAGTGTTAGATGTCATTAAGTTGACGGTCTATAAGTTGTTTGCATAAATATATCTTGTAAAGCAACAACTAAGTGTTAGATGTCAAATTGACGGTCTATAAGTTGTTTGTATAGATACATCTTGTAAAATCAACAACTAAGTGTTAGATGTCATTAAATTGATGGTCTATAAGTTGATTATATAGATATATCTTGTAAATCAACAACTAAGTGTTAGATGTCATTGACGGTCTATAAGTTGTTTGTATAGATATATTATAGGTATTTGGTGAATATCATGTTTTGATATTCTGTAGGCCAGTACCTTATTGAGTACTTGGTGAATACCAAATGTTGGTGTTCTGATAGGCCAATACTCTGAGTATTTGGTGAATTTCATGTGTTGACATTCTGATAGTCCAATACTCAAGATCTTGTGGATAGAATCGCTGATGAAGGCAATCCACCTGAGAACTTGTGGATAGAATCACTGATGGAGGCAATCTACATATTGAGACTATGTTTCTATTGACTACATCTTGAGGATGATGCCTTTATTTCTTACATCATATGATTGATGTTGTAGTGTCTTAAATGTTGACATTGGATTGATTTATCCTCCCTAGCTAAGAGGGAGTGTTGATGTTTTGTAGCTTCAGTCGAATATACACCGAGTCAATACTAGTATATATATATATATTATTATGTAAATATTAGAGAAATTAATATAATACTCGAGATATTATATATATATATATAATCATAATTGTCATTATATTAATTACATATTAATGAATAGACATGTCTCATGAAGGGACATGTCTCTTCTTGGCTCATTCTCAATATAAATGCAAGAGATTGTTGCATTCGGAAAATACATACAATGAGATAGTGCTATTACATTTGCAATGATCCTAAAACCTTAACACCCAATCATAAGGAATACTTGGTATTCAAGAATGCAAGAATGGAGTCAACACCAATAGGAAAGGAGCAAGCCATTTTTTAGGTGCTACTCAACTACATTAGGACTAGATATTTGAGAGCTTGTTGGGGAGAGTCATTATGAAGCTCAAACTAATAGCTACACGTGGAACCTAGTACCCTCTCATATTGATGAGGGCACTTGACCATACACATCCCATGCTCCATGAGTTGACATGTCTTCAAAAGTCATCATACTTGGCCTTTATGACTGTACAAGGAATGCAACGGGTTCAGATTATCTTGGTTAATTAGTTACCCATGTTTCTCTTGTTTTCACTTGATTAATCGACTGCCAAAAGTGATTGCCTATCTCATATAAATTTGGGCCAAGGACACGTTGGGAACCGCTCCCATAAACCTCTCTAGTACCTATGTTGGAGGCTCATCACATTCACTAACGAATGTGGTAGAAAACCAAACAATGCACAGTTTCCCATTTTCACATTTGGTTGACAACATAATTTCCTTCAATGTTTTGTTCACATCAGAATCCCAATCGATCCCTTTTCAATGACTGTGAAGAATATCTTTGTTCCGACATAATAATCTATCATAATTCATCATAAATTCTCATTTTCCCACTGTCACAATTTCACCAAAACCAAAAAAAATCCAAGAAACTCTGTTAAAGTAGCTTCAAATTTATAAAATTTTTAATGAAAAATAAAAATACCTGTTGGTTCCAATAGTGCCCAACACCCCTCTTTTAACATAAAACTCATATGTTTATAATTTCTTAAATTTGGGTATAATAACCACATATATTGGAAAGTTTACAAATTCTATCTATAATTTCATAATAACTCACATGGAAAGAAACAAAGTGCAAAGGATAATAATAACACCCAACCAATACTATTGCAACCTTTCAAAATAATTGAAAGAGAATATAAATGAAGAATCAACAAAATACCTCATTTTCAAGCAAGAACTTAAAAGTTCTTTGAATCAATTGAATGAGAACACAGATGATTACGGGTACAACTTCCTTCCCAATGCAATTGATCCCATGTAATTCAATTTCCAATTCTCTCAATCAACAAATCAATTTTCCTCGAAAAGAGGGTTTTCTTTCCTACAAAAATTTGGTTCCCCAAAATGGTAAGTATAAAATGAACTCTAATTGTGCCCTTTTGAAACCTAAGTTACTGGTTTGGGTTTGGATTTGGGTTTGAGAACCCGGTTACACCAGTTCAATTTTTTTTTTGAAATGAGGTTTTGGGTTTGTTAGTACAGAAACAATGATATATATATATATATATATATATATATATATATAGTCTAGAAGCATGAATTAAGATTAGAATGTCACATGGTATCATATAAACAACTTAGTCTGAAACGCAGCCCAATTTCAACTTTTTGAGTTACAATAACATTAAGTATTCAATTGATACCCCAAATTCATTTCTTTTATGATTTATCCTTATTTGCTAAACACAGTTAACTAGTACACATAAACCATTACTGAATTTAAACATTAAATTACAATTTTAAAACCATAAAAGCTCATTTTCAAATTTAAATTTACAGAAATTATAAATTTTCATGTCCACTTGTAAGTGGATGCCCTTAGAGGGATTAATTTTTTGAATACTACCAACTACAGTATCCTGGGCAAATTATTGAAATAACCTAATAGGAGACCTTACTTGAACCGAGTATGACGGGTAAGGATTACTAATTACGGTTGATGGGACATCTCTCATATCACCACCATTGGGGTATAACTTAGATTTGTGGAGCTTGGTGAAGAAGCACCCTGTACCTGTTATCACTCCACAAATGTCAAGTGTACCTGTGGATGTAGATAATAGCCAATGCATAGGAAAATAACCCAATAGGATCCAATATCACATATAATTTTATTGCAATTAACTGATCTAAATTGTATTGTCATTAATTTCAACATAAATATTAACACTACAAAACATTACGAGTTTGTAACCACATTTAACTCACATTTAAACGATATCTTGCATATCATTATACATTATACATCTCATATACATTATAGGAAATATCAATTGAAAAGAATACATCAAATCCTCACAAGGAACTTGGCACAATAACACGCATGCATCTCAATGCAAATAACACCAACAAACTACATTTTGAGGAACACCATCTTGAACATGCGGGTTGTCCACACAACATGAGTCATAAGGCACCAGTCACAATGAACATAATGAAGCAGAAAGATCGAGCAACCACTCAGAAGCAAAACACAACCACAACCTATGCATCCCTAGATACATAGTCGAATCATTGAAGAGATCTACATCTGCAAGCTGCAAACAGGCAGGGCATTACAAAGACAACATAATGGATCATCATCAAATGAGTATCCTTTTTTGAGTATTGGTGAGTCAATCTTGCAATGAAGAATGGGACAAGCAATTTATCTGATTGTTCCGTAGTTCGAACATAACCTGTTTAGCATGTGTGTGCGGAACCAAAAGTTGTTTAAAGTGTTTTATTATGATCTAGCATGACAAGTGCTTCTCCAAGACTCGGCGACATGGGGATCAAATTCAGGGACACTTTATTTTTCCAGATTTTGAGGATTGCCCAGAGAACAATTAAAATAATATAAAAATTAATTTGAAAAGATGGAAGTAGAACTTTCAATTTATTATTTATGTATACAATGAGTAGAAGCAGCTGAAAATATACAAATCTGTCAGTTTGGCAATCAATTGATCCAATGTCAATGAGAAGCATCTCTACTTTTTGTGCCTATGGTTTCTGGTAATATTATATATAATTTGTGGTGCCTTTTGTGCTGGGTTGATATGATTTTCTGGCTTGTTCATGGCTGCGATAGCTTGTATTTCTTCAGCCTTGTGGTTGCTTTTGGTGTTTTTGGAGAGTAGTTTTGATCAGCCCAAGTTTTGTTTGCTTCTTGTTTGTGTTTTTATGTTGCAGGGTTGGGGCCTTGTATATGGTTTCCCGATATTATATATAAAATAGTCAAGCATCTCTATTTTAAAATTCATATTTTTGGAAATAAGGGATAGAAGGGGAGAGCTGGTGTGGATGCTGTTGGTGGATGTCGAATGGAACAAGAAAACAAAGAGAGAAATGAGAAAATAAAATAAAAGGCATAAACAGCAGCTTGGGTATGTAAAATGATTCATTCTTCTCTACAATTTGAAGATAGCAGATATTTATAGAAGGGAAAGAGAGGTAAACGAGAAAATAGTAAAAGGGTGAAAGACTCTTTGAATTGTGATATTGCCGGTTTGAATTTGAAAATGTTCCCACTCAAATCCTGTGTGTTACAAGTTCATATTCCTCTTTTGCTTTTCACGTGGCTACTTTTTCCTCTTCTACCATGAGGGCAAAAGTAATATTAGAAGTTTCCTTTAATTTAAAGCTTCTTCAGAAATATTTTAACTGCCCATTTAATATTTAACAGAATCTTGGTTTCACACGATGATTTGATTCTCAACCTTAATCAAAGGGATCTTATGGTTGAATTTAGCTAGATTTGGCTTGTTGGTACAAGATTTCAATTTGTATTGCCAGTTGTGTGTTTGAAGTGAGTTGTAGTTCACATTTCACTGGAGTTTTCTCCTTGATGTGAGTTTCTCAAAGATAAATACTTATTATTCCTTTTGTTGTGATGTTTACCCACAATTTCTTTCAAGTTTTAGAAGATGCATTAAAATTGTGTCTGTCTTCAGAAGATCCACAGTGAATATGGTCTGAGAAGCTTCTAGGAGCCAAATCTTGTTTTTTTCAACAGAATATTTCCTTGCATTTAAATCCCAAATATTGTCACATTAAAAATATGAAACGTGTACTTTTATAGATATAAAAACTTGTAACTAACTCTTTCTGGTGAATCCTTTGAAGCTGAAAGCTGCAGCACATGCAATTGGAGATGCAACACTAGAGAAGAAATTCGAGGATAGCAGTGAAAGCATTCGGCATGGCATTATTTTTGCCAATTCATTGTACTTGTAGCTGAAAGAAAGCAATGAATTTGATATAGTCATTCTTGGTGAGGTTGTTGCAATTGCTGCAGGTCTCTTTGCATGATCTGTTGAGAATTTTTTATTTCTGGCGTGGACAAACTGTACACTAATGGTTGCCCTGAAGTTGGTATTATGGACTACTGCTATAGGACTTAATAAAATACATGCCTTTTCTTGACTTGTAGTTCAGCGGGTCTCTGTCTTTTTGATTGATTGTTCCTAATTTCATCTCAACTGTAAAGATTTGTGTCTTTGTCAGTAAACAAAATCTACACTAGAAGAATGTCATCCATTAGGCAAGCATTGAATTGAATACATTTCAGCCATGCCTATGCTGTAACTCAGACTAATTTGTTGGGCAAAGTGGGTTCACTCAACAGCATTGTATATTTTGAAAGAATCAGTTCTCAATGTAATATGTATTGTGTACCATATGGGAATGTGTATCCTGCAATTCAAAAATTTGTTTTTCAGTCTCATTTTGAAGATGCTGGGATTTACAAAGAACTGACTTTTCCACTATTATAGCCGATAAGATAATTATGATGAAAAACTTAAATTGTCTTTAAAACATTGAGTAAGTTTTTTAGAAGAATCTTGTTCCATCCATGACATGCATCTCAATTTGTTACTTGTTCCAAAGTGAACTTGATAACTTATAAACGAACTTGATAACTGATGCATCTTATATTTAATCAAATAGTAGGCCTGATTTATTTTGCATGTCAACAAAGTGAACTATCACATTGACTTTTTACTCTCTTTTGGATGATCAAGACGTTGAACTTCCATCTATTTTAGGCCTTCTTTGTTGGTAGCATATTTATTTTCCCTAGTAGTGGTGGTCTAAATTAGAAACTGTGTAGGGGGTTTCAAATATTGCAGAGCACAATTCTGCTTGGGTAAGCACTTTAAGCATGTGAAATGAGGTGGGAAAGGGCTCACCAATGCTCAAGTATCAAACATCTTTTATAGATAGGCGCGAGCTTCCATCTCAAATATAGGAGAAAAACTCTAGGATTATGAGAAAGTTATAGGAAGCCATCTACCATCAAAATTTGTGATGCATTGCAAAATGGTTCGCTTCATCAAGTTATTTTCCTTGTACCTCAAAGATTGAGTAGTACGGTAAAGATACATGTAATGAGTTTTTAGCAAAGAGAGCATCAAATGATTGGTTCAAATCCAAAACATCTGCAATCAGGTTTTAAATGAAAGATAAATAGGACAAAATATTTGAAAGAATATTTCCTTTTAAACATGGACTTGTGGCATTGTTGAAATCTTGAGTGATGATACACTTCTAGCAATAGACATGTAGAAAGGTTGTTTATAACATCTCCACCTAAAGATACTCGATATACCTTTGAACTTCTTGGCTATGTTTATGAATGAACATTTGACTTTGTTGTCTTTTTGGAATGTGGGCAAAGCCTTAAGCCCCTACATTTGGTTATCAACAGAAGAGCTAAAATTTAGATAATTCATTTGATATACATTTAATGTTTTATATTAATTTGATTCTTCCTTTGATCCTTTATTTTTTATTTTTTGGGTCTATAAATGCTCTTTGTGTGTGTGTGTGTGTGAGAGAGAGAGAGAGAGTGAGTGAGAGAGAGAGAGAGAGAGAGAGAGAGAGTAGGGATTGAAGATGAAAATGTATGTTTTGAAAATGAACATGTACATGTGGACAAAGGAAGTGTGTACATTGACAATGACAATCCACTGATTGAATATAAAGGAATTGACAATGACAATCCACCGATTGAATATGAAGGAATTGACAATGATAATGGTGCACAAGAACCAAATCAATGTAACACATCTCCATATTATATGAAAAATGAAGTCCCTTGGGAAGAAAAAAGACAGACTTCAAAATTGAGACCTTCAAGAACAACGAAATGGTTACTTGAAATTGATGAGAATATAATGAGCAATTTTGATGGCAAGAGATTAGAAAGAACCGTTCAAAGAGAGAGAGATGCTTTTCTTGATATTCCTTGCATAGAGCTTTGGCATCTTCTAGATCAGTAAGAGAGTCTCGACTCTTCTTCAAGATCTACTATTGCATCAACATCCTATCCTTGTGGTTCCATCACTTCCAAATCTTTCTCTGATTTAAACATTGTGTTCAAACACGTGATTTATCTCTATTGTTAGATTGTTACTTTAGGAACCTTGCTCTGATACCAACTGTTGAACACTTTTGGATGTTGAAAGGGGGTCCTGAATTAGTATATATTACAACTTCACCACTTGTTATCCATTCATTCTATTTGACACATTTGTAGAAGTAAGCAAAACAAATAGATCATTTGACACATAAGAACACCAAGATTTTTACATGGAAAACACAATGCAAGAAAAACCATGGTGAGTTTCAACTCACTATATGAAAAACTTATTGTAATAGTTTTAGGCTCAAGGCCAAAGAAGTTTGTTGCTCGTTATTTAACTTGTAGGCCATAGTGCACAACATTAGGGCAAGATACAATATAATGTGATTACAAAGAAATATGTTTGTTGAACTACATAACAAAACACATTCTCTAAAATGTTGATTATAATTCTTTTCTAAAATGCTGATTACAATTCTCTGCTTTGAAAAATAAATAAAAAATTGGCTTCATCACTAATCATTTGCACTTGTGAGCCTTCACACTTAGACCATACACCATACACATCTAACTCTTGCAATCCAAAAAGTGATTTGAACGCCTGCTCGTGTCCTCCACAATAGAAAAATGCATCAATTAGGTCAACCTAATTAGATGAAATGTGTAGTATATAATCTTCCAACCTAAAATATTATCTCCAATGCCTTGTGGAAGGAAAAAAATGTACACCATCAAACCATGTCAACACATCATCCACACACTCCCATATCATTGCTTTTATCACCACATGCAATTGAACAGTTCCAACCTGCTTAGGTTGACTCTAAAATACATAATCGATCAAGCAAGCAAACTATTTAACCTTCAATTATAATGTAAAACACAACATCTAAGATGCAAGTCTTATAATCATATAACTAAAAAAATGAGAACCTCATCACAAAATCTTCAAAGGAAGAGGAATGCAAAGCATTCCAACAAAAAACACTTAGTTTCTATATAATTCAACACAACTTCACTGAATCACCTATGAAGGGTATTAGCACTTGAAACCTGAGATAGATCTTCTTTATACAAAACAACATATTGGAACCACAAACCAAAATGGAATTGCAAAATACATAGCATAGAAAAATGTAAAATGCATAACAATGCAAAGCAAAATATAGTAACCCAGTTTGTCATACTTTGTTCCTTGAAACAATCATGCTGAACCAAAATCCAATAAAAGCGCTTGCACATCACTTCATCATTCTAAAATGGACATCAATAATCCAGATATTACATCTCCAATGAAGTTTGATATCAACCAAACAAGTTTGACATTGATTACCCACAATTTTGACATTGATGGTTCATCACTATACAATATATACATATTGCTAACAGGTCAATGTCTTATTGCTAAAATATTAATTGAAAAGTTATGTAGCCCACAATTGAATGGTTCATGTTGACCTCTTTGCTCCTAAATTTTCTATAATGTTCTCATCAACTTCAAGTAACCATTTTGCGGTTCTTGAACGTCTCGAAGTTGGAATTTGTCTTTCTTCAACACAAAGGTGTTTATTTCTCATGTGATTTGGTGACACAAAGTTTAATTATTTTATAATTTTCAATGTTATTAATGGTTTTTTTTTTTAATTATCAATATTATCAACATTTTCATTTTCAATTTCAATATTATGTCCAACATTTTCTTTGTCAATTTCATCTTCACTTGAAATAACATTTGCAAGTGGAGAAGAGGCCTCGTCTTGACTATATTCAACATACCTTGTCTTCTCTTCCTGTGACTTTATCTTTTTCTCTATATGCTTCAATTTACACTATTGTGAGTTTTCTCGTCTCTACTTGTTTACGACGAATGCTTGTGATGTCCCTTTCCTAACATAGAATTTAATAAATAATATTAAAATAAAAAAATATTACAAGTGACAAAATTATTAAAATGTGTTCCTTCAATAAATTAGGATTTAATAATAAATAATAATATTAAAAAATCTAAATTAAAATATAAAAGAATTAAATTAATATATAATTAAGTTTAATGAATGGTCAAAAGGCATGAAATGAAAAGATGCAACTCCTTCAAATATGAGATATAAAAGGAAGAATAGAATTTCATTTTGAAGGGGAGAGAAAAGGAAGAAAATCGCATACATTAAGAGAGAGTGACATATAAAGAAAAGTCAATTAATTGTTGACAAAAGGATGTGTCTCTTCCCAATAAGATGCAACCATTAAATCACACTAATATTTAATAAGGATTGAAATCATTTCCAAAGGATGAAATATGAGAAGAATATATATATAGATTCTCTTCCTAGGAAGACTAAGAATGGAACAAAAGATTATAATATAATAGTAAAAATATATATTATGGAGGTGGTTTATATATATATATATATATATATATATATATATATATATATATATACATACCTGTAATACAAGAGTTATTAATATATTTGTAGCCTATTCCTTAATCTCTTGCTATAGTCTCGAGAGGTGATAGGTTAGTGATGTGTAGGGAAATGAGTAGTAAATCCACGAGAGGGTAGGTGATTCCCAAGACGGGATAGGCACGGGGTCCCCTAACCTTGAGGGAACCTATTATAAATTGGTGTCAAGTGTCCTAATACAAGAAAATCCACTCTCCTTAGGGTTGAGTTTAGGAGAGAGGTAAGGATTCGAGGCATAAATATGCTAATTCCAAATGTATTATGAGTTATATATTATTTTCTTAAATCGAATAAATTTAGTTACATAGTAATGAGTGTTAAAAGATGGAAATTGACAACCTCCTAATTGGGGACATTGCAAGTGGTTTTAGAGCATGATCCTGCTATTCTCCAGGGTAAAAGATAAAATGAGGAATCATTTTAGTCAATGAAAATGAATCTATATATATATACACATATACTTGAAATAATTTCAATAAGATTATATAAAGAACAAATTATGAACATTATGAATAGATTATGACTATACTACCTTAATTATGGCATGTCTTACCCTGTAATCAACTAGAATGAATGGATGAATTAAGTTAGTGAATTACAGCTTACAAATTCTCCCAAGCTAAGTAGACCACCCCAAGGGATGGAATTGCCATAGTAGGATGTTCTTGCCTCTTGTGGGCCAATGGGTGAGTTGTCATAGTGGGATGTTGCATGCTCTTGGGCTTAGTTGGGTTGAGTAGTTTACAAGCCCCCTCTCGAGGCTTTCCTACCAAAGTATACCATGATTGATTATGAAAGACACATTTATCATTCTTTGGTTTCTAATGAATAGGAATGAATCTAACTATGTGTGTATTATCTGTATACTTTGTGTATGCTCTATGTCTTCATGCATTGATATCTATACTTTGTGTTTTCATGCATTAATGTGTTTGTTTTGTGTCTTCATATGTTCATACATATATTTCATATTTTTCATGTGTATGCACCATGTGTGGTTCTACTTGATTGCTCTAAAATAAATATCTAAAGTGAACCAAAACATACAAATTTATTGGCAAAATTGGTCAAATCCCAAATTAGTTTGATGCCAATACAAAATGACCTTGATCCTTTTTCTTTAAAATATGAGAGAAAACTTGTTTGGAGTCAATTTCTACAATCAAATCATAAGGAGAAACCATATGATTACTTGAGGACAAGCAATTTTGGGAAGGGTGGACTGTGATGTCCCTTTTCTAACAGAGAATTCAATAAATAATATTAAAATAAATTAATAAATTACAAGAGACAAAATTGTTAAAAATGTATTCCCTTTCTAAAATAGGATTTAATAATAAATAATAATATTAAAATATAAAAAGGGTTAACCTATCAAAATAAAAATATAAAAATATAAAAAGAAAATAAATAAAATATAAAAGAATTAAATTAATCTATAATTAATTTTACTGAATGGTCAAAAGACATGAAATGAAAAGATGTGACTCCTTCAAATATGAGATATAAAAGGGAGAATAGAATAGAATCTTGAAGGGGAGAGAAAAGGAAGAAAAACACATATATTAAGAGAGAGTGACATATAAAGAAAAATTAATTAATTGTTGACAAAGGGATGTGTCTCTTCCCAATAAGATGCAACCATTAAATGTCACTTATATTCAATAAGGATTGAAATCATTCCCAAATGATGAAATATGAGAAGAATATATATTTAGATACTCTTCACATGAAGAATAAGAAT
Organism: Chamaecyparis obtusa; assembly: GCA_027943335.1. Lineage (NCBI taxonomy): Eukaryota > Viridiplantae > Streptophyta > Pinopsida > Cupressales > Cupressaceae > Chamaecyparis > Chamaecyparis obtusa. The sequence continues at coordinate 408,219 of BSBK01007932.1, forward strand.
TGAACAAGAGATTATAATATTATAGGAAATATATATAGATATATTATGGAGGTGGTTGATATTATAATATTACGAAGGAAACATTCAGAACATTGTCAATTTTATTATGTAGAACTTCTTGCTTTCCCAAAAAGCCTCTAACCATCCACTTTATGTCTTCAATGAAATGGATTTCAAATGACACTTTTCCATCCTATACTTCTTCCTTACCCATTGTCGTGCATGGTAAAAGGATAACATATAAGGTCTTCTAGGTTAACAAGCTATTGCTAGAGGATGTAGTGGTTCCTTAACAATCGGCTATTCCGGAGAAACTTTCACATCATCAACTTGTAGTGAGTACTCAAGATAGAAGAGACAAGGTCCTTGAAGAAATCCTTCAGAAAATGGCAGAGAAATTACTAATTTCAGTTGGTTCAGACATGATTGATCAAGTTGCATAGGAAGTCTTCAATGGGGATGACAAAGTTGTAGTACCCCACATTCCATAGCAGTCCCTGATCTTTAATATGACCTTGGCTTCTATGCATACCATCTTCTCTAAAACATTTCTAGAAGAACTAGAACATTAGTTTGAAGAACATCAAGAATCTCAATAAACTGAATTTGATTACTCTCAAACCCTTTGCATCTCTCAAACTATGTCATCACACAGTCCTTCAAGTCCATCACCTAAGAAAAGAGGTTGGAAAACTAAAGTGACTAAGCTTAAAGAAGAGATTGAAGTTGGGATCCAAACCAGACTTGATGGAAAAGCATCAATCTTAAAAAGGCCGAGGAGAATGCGTTTCTCTCCTCAAGTATAATGAAGATCCTATCGTGGAATGTCAGAGTCTTGAATGCCTCTGACAAAAGATACTAGATAAACCATCAATTGGATGCATCTGGGCTAGATATGATTATGCTATAGGAAACGAAGACATCAGAACAAACCTTTGAGACCACTATGAATAAATGGAAAAAATGGACAGTAGTTCATGTCCCTGTAGTTGGTGTGTCTAGAGGCCTCATTACACTTTGGAACCTGAAAAAGGTAATGCTCTAGGTTCATAGTTCAGGTTATAATTGGAAAGCTTTGATAGTGAAGAGTTTTGATCTAAATTTTCTACTAATAAATGTCTTTTCACATATGATAAAAGATTGTTATGGGATACTCTAACTACATTTATCCAATAATCACAATAGGATCATATTCTATTAGGGGGGACTTCAATCCTATTGCAAATATTCAAGAAAAGAAAGCAGGAATAATTCTGCCACAAAGAACAATTGAAGGTTTCAAACATGTTGTATCTAATAATGTGCTACAAGATGTGCATCCTCAAAAAGGTCAAGTTATGTGGACAAATAAAAGAAGGGATTTTTCGCAAATAGCAAAAAGGTTGGACAGATACTTGGTAACACATAGTTGGCTTCAGAAAAATTCATGCTACAATAAGATATTTTACCTCTTTTCTATTCTGGTCATTATGCCGTAACCTTACAAATTAGTAAGGGCAATACTATCTCTATGAGGAAGCTTTCATTCAAATTTGAAAGAATGTGGTTCTAGGATCCTCACTTTTTGCCATTACTTAGACAATGGTGGGTAAGTGATCCCTATCATAAAGGTACCAAAATGTTTCTTGGTTTCAAAGGAAAATGCAATTTGTTAAATCGCAAACCAAAATTTGTAACCAATATGTTTTTTGTAAGATATTTGCTGAGAAAGAAAAGGTATCGAAGGAACTTACAAATATACATGAGCACATTATTTTGCATGGTTTGGATGTGAACATATATAACAAGAAAAAATAGTTGCAAGATTTGAATTTGGCAAACGAGAGGAAATTAATTGGAGGGAAAAGTCAAGGGAACTTTGGTTGAAAGATGGAGACCAGAACACAAAATTCTTCCATGCCTCAACTAAAGTCAAAAGGGCGACACAAACTATCTTTACCATTCATAATGCTATCACTAGTGAGAAAATCACTAATGTTGCATCAATTCAAGAGGAAGGAATCAGATTCTATAAAGGTCTATTGGCTCCTTTACAGACTAATAATGGACAACCCCACCATAATGAGAAGGAGATCTTAGTAGGATTACTAGCAGTAATAAGTCACCAGGATAACAATAGTTTAATGAGACCATTCACCCTCGAAGAAATTCATGTGGTTGTGTTCTCTTTAGGGCCTAATAAATCTTTGGGGCCAAAAGGCTTCACTCTTATTTTCTTTCAAAAGTGTTGGAATGTCCTAGGAGCTGAATTGTTGCAAGTTCTGAAAGAGTCAAGAAGATGTGACTTTTTCCTTAAGTCATTTAATCTGACAAATATAGAAATTCTACCAAAAACAAAGGAGCCAAAAGATTTTGTTGACTTTAGACCAATCTCATTGTGTAATACCATTTACAAAATAATCACCAAGGTTATTTATCTAAGACTACAGTATTTGATCCCGCAAATTATTTCTCCAAAATAAGAGGGATTTGTGCAAGGCCGAGAAATGGTTGAAGGTGCTTTGGTGGCACATGAGGATTCTTATAAATGGCTCTCGATCAGAGTTTCTTAATGCCACACAAGGTGTGCATCAAGGTGATCCTCTGTCTCCATTTCTAATTATTATCATGATTAAATCTCTTACTAGAAGCATCAAACATAAGAGTGAAATAGGACTATGGTAGGGTATTGATATTTTGAATACAAGGTTAACAATTACACATACTTTTTTCATGATGATGCTCTCTTATCTGGGCAAGCTAATTAAAGAGCGACCCTTGAAATAAAGAAGGCACTTGACATGTACATTGTAGTATCTGGGTAGAAAATCAATGGACAAAACAAGTGATAAGAAGGAAGATTTTGCAGACCCTTGGATTTCAATTAGGAGAACTTACAGGAACATATTTGGGCATTCCTTTTCTTATGGGGGCAAATAAGGTCACTTATTGGAATACATTGATTTATAGAATCAACCAACGAATTATAGCTTGGAAAGAAAGATGGTTTTCCTTCTCAGGGAGGTTAATGCTAATTAAATTAGTTTTGGCTACCATACCAAATTATTATATAGTAGTATTGAAAGATCCAAACTTAGTAATAGTAAAGATTGGAAAGATAATCGGGATGTTCCTATGGAAAGGAAACTTATCAAGTGTTAAGAAGTTGTCTTTAGTTTCTTTACAAAGCATGGTAGATAGGAAAGAAACAAGGGGAGTAGGTATGCATTAGCTAAACAATCAAAATAAAGCATTTGGGGGCAAGCTGATATAGCGGATGCACACAAAGCCATCTGCACTATGGTGCCAAATTATGCAAGCCAAATACTTAGACACGTCACATCCAATTAAAATCTTAACAATATCCAGTCCACTTGATGGGTCAATAATGTGGAATTTCATGATGGCTTCAAGGAGCTTAATCACCGACTATATGTCGTGGTAGCTTCATAATGGGGAAAGTGCTCACTTCTAGAATGATTCATGGAAAGGATACCCACCAATAAGGGAAATTGTCATCTCTAATCCACAATACCAATCCTTAACATAGTTTGGGGATCTAGATTTATTGACTGCATTGAGAAAGTTGATTTCTTATCGGGAAAGGCCACTTGGAAAGATTTCTCAAAAATGATTATTAAAGATGATAAAAAAAGAGTGTTAAGGAAATTTTGGTCAGATAGAACTATATACATTAACAACAAACCAGATGAAATCATATGGGCCCCTTTTGAGGAGGATGTATATTCTATAAAATTAGGATATAAGGCTATAAAGTGCATTCCCAATCAAAGGCCAAGACAAGGAGCTTTCTCTTTTTGTTGGAATGGCATGGTATTACCAAAGGCAGGTAGTTTTGTGTGGTTGGCTCTTAGAAAAAGAATATTAAGTAGTGATAGGCTAGCTAAGTTGTAAATGGAAGAGCTATTCAAATGTGTGTTGTGTGGTAATGAGTATGAAACTTCGAATCACCTAGTTGTCCAATATTCATTTTCTCAACAATGTTGGAGTTTTGTCATGTTAAAACTTGATCTAATTACACCAATGCCAAACTCATTGTGGGACTAGTTTCAGTCATGGCCTATTCTGCATAAGAATGCATTGTTTGCAAGCATCTGGAGAATTACCCTTGTGATGGTGATATGGGAAATTTGGTGGGAGAGAAATAAAATAATTTTCAAGGAGGTCTCAGAGGTAGGAAAAAATCAAGAAATAATTGATAGGTCCAAAAATGAAAGTGTGAACTCATATGTTCATAATTATCAAAGTAGCACTTCAATATTTACTACATGGGATGCTCGTATCTTGAAGCAATGGACAAATATTGTTATACCTATTAGTGTCTCTCAAGTGCTTCCATTTAAACCAAAATTCGATAGGACACAAATAAAATGACATCCACCAAAAAAACATTATGTTAAACTAAATTTTGATGGTGTATCACAGGGAAATCTAGGTGTTTTAGGTGTAGGTGTGTGTCTCAAAGATGAATCAGGATCCTTATTGGCAGGAAAATATTTTGTCCTTCCTCATGGAATGAACAATGTGGCAGAGGTAAGTGCTCTTCTACAGGGACAATCTCTAGCTGTAAGAATAGGTGTTAACAAAATTCATGTTGAGGGAGATTCTTCATTCATCATTAATGCATGTAAGAACAAGAAAAGCTTTAGTTGACACTTGCATTATATTCTACAACAAGCTTGGGATCTATTAGAGTCATTTGAGTCTTACCTTCATTTGAAACCATCTTGAAAGTAGACAACATGCACAGTTTATTTGAATAGGATAAGGCCAACCAAACTGCTGGTTTGTTGATCAAGATCCATAAAAGAAGATCAGAGTTGGAAAGGAATATGGAAATTGTTTAAGGCTGGGAGTTTCTTTGGTCCCTTAGACTGGTTGGTCTCATGGACGTTATTAAAATCATTCATTCTATCATACTTATCGAGAAAGTAATAAGCTTGCAAATCCACTGGAAAGTTTGGGTTGGGATGGTAAAGAAATTGACACATTGGAGCTGGGGCACTTTAAATGGAATGATTTTCCCAATTGACAGAGATAGTAGAGCTCGATAAATCATAGGCTAAGCAAGAGAGATAAAGAGGTTCTCAAGGTTCCAAGGGGAGTTAACTCTATAGGATGTGTAAATCAGACAATATATATGTGTTGCCCCATCTATGGTATGACTAGGATACCAAATGATTGGGGATCAAAAGAGTGACTTAAAGCTAACAAAGTGTCATTCCTTTCAAATTGCAGGTGGTTAACATGCTATCATAAAGGAAAAAATCACAAGCTCTAATGATTAACGATATCCATTTGGTAACACATGTTAATATATGTATTAATGATTCAATGACACTTCATTAAAGTCACAACACCGAAACATGATGTTGCCAATCCTTTCAAACAATTTACGAATTATGAGTTGTCTGTTGTCGATGCATTGGGAAAGTTTAGTGGTGGATTACACATCAGCATTACATGCCTTGCATGTGTGACATAAATGGAGGACATGAAGCAAGGACATGGATATCACATATTTCCACATTCGGAACCAGGAGAAGTAGATTGTTTTGGGCCTTTTGTGACATTATTCATAAATGATTTTGTAGTTATTAGTTTGTGTATTGATCCACAACAAAAGGGTCTACTTGGAAAAACTTCAACAGACAGATTAATTGGGAGCCAGCTATGCAATCAACAAATTCCCCCGCCCACTACCATGCATAGTCGACCCCCTATGCATACCATCCACACTCTACACACTGGCGTATTGTCAGTCTGCAATTAGTAGTAGTCCTTTCAAATGACCTGTAGGAGAATTACATTTATTAGGAGTATTGGGAGTTGATTCACTGACCAGAAGTCAATTTACCCCTGCACAAACATTTCAATAAACCATTTCAAGTAATTAAAATTTTAAATATTAAATTTTATAGAGTTTTAAAGATTTATAAGAGTTTTCTTTAGGATTTTTTGTTTTAAATTATTTTGTTAAATTCTTACGAATATTTTTAATTTTAAATTAATATTATTTTAAATTAAAAATTATGTATTACTTTTTACAAAATATTATAATTTGAATAAAAATCTATGATATTATAATATATATTTATTTGTATTCATGGTTTTAAAGTGTTTAATTTATATTTTATTATATATTAATTATACATTAAAAAATATTTATGTAAATTAATTATGTGATTTTATTTACTTTTAATTATTATTTTTTCTTTACAAAATATTAATATTCAAATCAAAATATATTAATTTAATATTTAATGTTATTATATAATAATTTAATAGTTCTATATGTTTTTTTTTTAATGTTTCACTTTATAGCAAGAAAACTAAAATGACAAGTAAAATTACAATTTCTTCATTATTATAATTATAATTATATTAATTTACATTAAACAGAATTATACTTAATAAAATATAATAAATTTATTTCTAAAATATAATAAATTAGTCACAGTTTTTAATTTTAATTTACTTTTAAATTATTCTCATAATTAATTTATATATCACTTATAGAGAAAATTCATTCATTACAATAGGTACTTCCCACTAAAATAAATTTTATTATCTAAAATTACTCTTAATTTAATATTTTAGAAATAATTTATTTACTAACCAAATTTCTATTTCTAAATTATAGATTAACTTTAAAGTTATGATTAAATAATTGAAATAATTATTCTCATTCTTTATATCTATTACTTTTATTACAATATTATATTATCAAGAAGTACTACGACACTTGTTTAATCTTTGTCTTTGTTAAATTTGTTATATGCGATTGAAAATCTAATTTTGAACACATGTTATAATTACTTTTAGAATAGAATGTCTTTTCAATGGAGTTTTAACAAATGAAATTGGATCTTTGCATGTTTTTATGAGAAAAAAAAATAAACTGTTTAAAAAATATTATTGAAATAAAACCTTAATATTTATGGTTCTTAATCAATTTTATAGTTTTAGAAATTCCATAAGCATGTGCCTTTACAAGACTCTACTCTTGCTACCCAACAATGTACCACATACATTCATGAAGGCTTCAATACTAGGAGATATTTTTATGTGTACATTTTTCATATTATTTATGTTATTTGACTTTATTTCTTAGATGGAAGATATTTCATTTGATTGATGAAGTTGTAAAATTCATAGGTGGCATAAGGAAAATGTTAAATTCTTAAGTAATTGTTAACTAATCTTTGGAGGGAAATGTTTAAAGTTATGTCCAAACTCTAAACACTCTAATACCTACTTGGTACCATGTCAAATAATGTTATAAGTTATTTGATAATATTGATTATGTTGTGTAATTACTCTCTCTCTTTTTTAATACTTTACAACCAACTCATTTGCAACAATAACATTACATTTTTAATCCTCTGATATTCTTCATCCGACGTATGCTCGTATTCTTGTGGATGTTGATGTTTCGAAGGGGCTCCTTGAGACGATTACTTTGGCTTCCTCTTTGGGCTCTTGGACCCAAAATCTTGATTATGAGGGAGTTCTATTCCATTGCAGATCTTGCCATAAGACTGGTCATCTTGCTGCACGGTGCTCTTCTCATAAAGTTAAATCTATGAAAACTTCTTCATGGTGGTAGGGGGCTATTGTCGACCATTATACGGTTCATAAAGTTTCCAAGGATTTGACTGGGGCTACTAGCCACTCTTCGTTGGAGATGGATTTAGATGATGCTTCTGCTGCTGATCCCATTGATTTGGTTCAGCCTGTTGATGATGTCCCTTCTAGTGTTGCTACTGTTCCTGACTAGATTATTGATGTTGTCTCTGATTTTGATGTTCTCTTGACTGTTGGTCCTATGCGTTCTTCTGTCCATCTTTCTCCTAGGAAGGTTTTGGGGAATGGTAGTGGTGCTATTCCTGTACCTTCTGTGGACTCTGATGTGACTGGCCCTTTAGTGGGCTCTTCTAGTTCTTCCTTGACTTGGCAGAAGGCTGTTGCTAAGGTGGAGGATGGATGGACAATAGTTAAGGGAAATAAATTTAAACCTTCCACTCCTTTTGATATGAATTTATGTTCTCATAAGAATGGGCAAAAATGTAAATCTTGATAGCCCTTTGTTGTGTCAGGCGGGGATGTTTTTATCCATTAGGTAGGAACTTTGGTTAGTTCCTTTGGTTTGACTGGTGAGACACCACGGTTGTATTTTGGTCTTTCAATGTCATATCTTTTTATGCTTTTTGTATAAGGTTTCAGGACCTTTCAAATCATGTTTTTACTTAATCAGAACAATAACATTAGTCAACAATTTCATTACATTAAAGAAACAATTCTTCAACATATGTTAGCCTCTATTCATTAGTATAACTAATATATATGTTAATTGAAATTAACATTTTTATAGCAAAGCAAATTCTATCTATAATTGATTACAACATCCTCATAACCATTTTAACTAGGTAAATAAAATTTAAAGACTATCAACTACCTTAATATATTTAAAATTTCACTTGTCTGTTACATAATTAATAAATTCAAAACATATTAAATTCTATATTAATTTTTTTAGTAAAACAACTTATTATAGTAGTTTAATAAATAGAAATTCAAGTTTTAAAAACTACCCTCTCACATATAAAAATTGATAGAAATCATAAAAAATTTGACCTAAACTTTAGATTTCTGATGAAACAAAATCTTTTTTTTTTTTGATCGATGAAGGGCCGAAGCCGAGGTTTTTATATTTATATGTAAAAGAAAATATTAAGCAAATATTAACAGAATTATCATCAGTTTTAAGCCCATTTCTACAGGCCCAGTGTTCAGAGCAGAGTGCTAGAAATTATAGACAACAATAATTGGCTGACTGCCGATGTAAAACTTCTAATTCTACCCCTATTTTCTAGCTGATTTCCAAAATGTTACCAAAAAACCAAGTAAATAGCACCCGTTTAATGTCGAACCCGATGAAGAATCCATTTTCGTAGAGGAGGAATTCTGTTCCGTGCTTGCAGACGAACCTGGTTCCCCTTGAGAGTCCTGGTTCATAGGCTCGTCCTCTTCTTGTGAATGCTGAGAGCTTTCTTCATCCAGTTCCTGGTCCCTGACGTCCTCCATATCCGCGTCCTCCTCCGAGTCCCTGCTTTCTTGTGACTGCCATCTTCTCTTCATCTGGGTCTCCCTCTGCCTCTTCATTCTCCATCTCTGAGGAGTCAGGATTCCCCAGTCCATCAATCTTGTTATCGTATTTGTATTTGTGCACCCATTCCAGGCTTTCATCAAGATGATCATTATGAGGAGGCGATTCTGAACCATCCTTAGTCCCCAGAAATTTTTGCAAAAAATTTATGCCTCGTTTCATGAAAGAAAGCCGAGGAGGCTAGTATTCCCATTCCCATCCTATCAGAATGTGCATGTGTCTGATAGGTCCACCATAAAAGTTTCTCTTTCTTCCTGGGCCGAAATCCGGGAATTGTGAGCCAGCCTGCATTACTAACAGCAAATCCTAATGTTAATGTTATGTGTTCGTAATAATGTTATGAGATAGAGACAGAAGATAGATTGTCGCATGTTCGCATAGGCCATCTTCATGTTATGCGATCATGCAACTCGATAGGGGATTGATTGATTATGAATGCAGATGAAATAAGCTACCTAGATGTTTGACCCAAGGGTTGCAACATGAATGGAAAATGGTGAGATGGGAGGGAAAAACCAAAATTTTTAATGGCTTCCACAGAGAGAGGAGAAACCAGAGATGGGAGGGAAAACTGATTGGTCCAAACTTTAGCAAAAATTTCAATGGATTCCATGGAGAGAGGAGAGATCAGAGATGGGAGGGCAAACATCTCTTTGAAAGGCAGTAGAAAGTAGAGCAGAGAATGGGAAGGCCATGTCTTTGGGAGGGAAAGTGGAATGCAGTTTGAGATAAACAAGACACCTTCCAGACAAAACATCCTCACCAACAAAAAAAATTCCAACTGTTCAAGCATAACAAAATAGAGTTTCTATTGCATGGGGCATCTCATAATAAGATCCCTTAGTCTCGCACCATCGGAACCAAACGGTCATTCTTCAAACTTTCAAAAAGTGGAATCGGCCCTGTATCAAGGAGGGAAAATACTCTGAATCCCAATTTGATTCCCATATTCCCTACATCATCATGGGGCATTCTGATCAACCCTCCTCTGCCAAAAAAAGCCTAGACGGACACTTATTGGTAGATTCATAGAAGAAGACTTGCCCTGTTAGGAAATATGAGTCGAAATCCTCAGAGCATGGGGGTCTCAAAGAAAAGACTTAAAATTTGGAAACCAATCAACAAGGAAGATACAGGCAAGGAAACCAACGTAGATGTGCTAGGCCAGGAGGGAGAAGGTGATAGGGTTGATTCAACACACAAAGCATTAGAGAAACTGATATCAACAAGGGGAAAGTTCCTTCAATCACCTTCCCAGAGGAATTCCTAGCTGAGAGGAAGGCACACCTCTTTCATCATGCAATCATCTACAAATTTTGGGAAATCAACATGGAATATGGTGTATTTCGCACCTGGGTAGAAGCAAACTGGATGAACTTTCTCCAGATCCATGTACTAGACAATGAAATAGGATATTTCCTGGTCACCTTCCAGGACAAAATGTCTCGAGATAAGGTGTTCCGGAACAAAAAATGGTTTTTCAAATCGCAAGGTCTTCATATGCAACATTGGACACCCAACTTCAACAGCAAAGATAATGTCATCAGGTTCATTCCTAGATGGATCACACTTCAAAATCTGCCTATGGAATACAGAGAAAAAGAGATCATTCATATCCTGGCTAACAAGATAGGAATCTATCTCGATCACTATATGGAATGCTCTTTTGATTCTGTGAAGATTTGTTTTCTCGCAAACCTAGAATGTGAATTCCCTGCTTCACTCAAAATCATCTTGAAACAAGGCACTTGGATCGAACTCATTACCCAAGGAGCTAAGAACCCCCCTATATCTGTGCAAAGACACCAGGAATTGGAGGTGAACAAAACAACCAGGGAGCCTTAGTCAGGATCGGTAGGAGATCAGGATGCCATTAAAAATCTTCCATTATCTCATCAAAACTTGGAGGTGGTCAAATCAAGTGGGGACTTTAACTCAGGAGTTTCAATATTTCATCCAGACTAGCCACTGAACCACAGTGTTAGTGATGTTCATCCTAACGGGGGTGAGTCATCGGATTTGGGGTCTTTTATCCAGATGCTGGGGTGGGCCATTTTCAGGTATGTCAAACAAAATCAACATTCTAATCTTGCAATAACTTATCTAGTTAAGGCTTCCAATAGCATCTAGGCCGCTTTCCCAAAATCTATCTCCCTACCACATAACTCTCCCTTGATTCTGGGTCGTTGTCATTTCCCGGAACCATTTTCCCTTTTTCCTCTGCAAAAAACTTTCTCTCCCAAGCCTCTCAAGTTCAATCCTTCAATTCTTCAGCAAATCATTGCTCAATGGATATCGGAAGTCCAACTAGATTTGATAGAGAAAATAGCAGATCAAGTAATGCTTGAGGAAGAATCTTCAAATAGAGCACTTCAACCAATGGGGTTGCTGCTGGAGGAGCCAAAGTCCACAATTGTATTGGAAAAGGAAAATCTAAGTGCAGAAGTTGTAGCAGGGGAAGAGGATATTCTAAAGATTAAGTTGTGCTACCTCAAAGCCACAACCAAAACAAAAGACTTCTCCACAACATCATCATCACCAATATTTCAAGGGGATACTCTCCAATCCCCTGTTTCACCTTCTTCTCCTTACTTGGGGCGTAGAACATCCTCTAGACTCAGACTTAAAGAACAAAAATAGATGACTAGGTTGTCAGCCTCTCAAATAGAGAAAACCCCATCCTCAACCAGAGTTAAAGGAGGACTTATCAATCTCAAACCAGTAGCAGCAAAGGGGGAACACCATAAAAATATTAATTCTGAATTGGATAGAGGTGTACCTCCCTAATTGACTGAGGAATCTCAAATCTCACCAAAACTTCAAGTAGTCTATGACATCTTTGGTGCTGCATCATGTGAACAATCCACCAGGGATTCTCAGAAGTTAACATATGTGGAAAGCCTACTAGATGAGAATCATATTGAGGATGAAGAAAGCCTATTAGACATCTCAGAGCCATCCCATGAGTACTCAGAGGAAGATTCCCAATAGGATTTTTCACCAAAAGGTAATAACCTGGGATTAATGCAATCTATTCAAGATTGTCACATGGACTGTGGAAAGCACAAGAATCAGAGGAGAGGAAGAAAATCTAATGCATCACTCAGGAAGGAAGTAGGAGAGGAACTAGATCAAGCCAAAATAACATCATATATTAATGCAGGGAAGGGGAAGTTCCTTCCTGAGTTGCAATGAGAATCATCTCCTAGAATGTTAGGGGCCTTAATGCCCCTAAAAAACAACGTTTGGTCAAACGCTGCATCATTTCCTCCAAAGCAGTAGTTTTATTTCAAGAAACAAAGATGGACAAAGAGCAATTGGAAATCTTTGCCAAGTATCTAGGAGATTGGAAGGCTTACAGTGTTGATGCAATAGGATCCTCAGGGGGATTATCAGTTCTATGGAATTCAAGGTTTTCCTCTTTCATACCAATGGTTCACGGATCAAATTGGATAGCTGGCAACTTAGTGAGTACCAGGTCTAATTTAAATATCCATACAGTGAATGTGTATGGCCCCATCTCACACAAGAAGAAGGCAGAAATATCTTCGTACTTTGATCAATGGCCAGAGGACAACTTTATAGTGGGGGGAGACTTTAATGCTATAGTTCATGCATCAGAGAAATTGGGGGGATCTATCAGAACCTCACAATCACAGAATGATTTTAGAGATTGGTTGCAAAAAGAAAGTCTAATGGAGGTGGAGCTGCAAAATGGATCTTTCACATGGACAAACCGTAGAATGGGCATATGCAACATTTCAGAAAAGCTGGATCGGTTCCTATTCAAAGGAGATCTTACAAAATTCCCTTTTGATTTGAAAGCCTCTATCACTCCAATCTTAGGATTTGATCACTTCCCTATCCAACTTAACATTCTTGAGGCATACAAACCCCTTGGCTGCCCTTTCAAATTTGAAAATATGTGGCTTAAAGAGGAGAATTTCTTGGAGCTTATAAAGGAATGGTGGATGGATTGTAATTTTGAGGGCTCCAAGCTATTTTGCTTTGTTTCTAAACTGAAATATATCAAGCAAAACCTTCTCATTTGGAACAAAACTCATTTCAAGGACATTTTTGCATCAAAATTGAAGATTGAACAAAAATTGGAGGATCTGAATCTAAACATAATGCAATTAGGAATGGATCATGAAAGATATCTAGAAGAGAAATCCCTCTTAAGGGATTGGGAAGATATCCTAGCCAAAGAAGAGATATATTGGAAACAAAAGTCTAGAGAGACTTGGCTAGCTGAAGGAGACAAGAACACAAAATTTTTCCACTCAAGCACAAAACAGAGGAGAGGTATAAACATGATTTCTCAAATCAAGGAGGCTACTGGAACTATATTGGAGGATCAAAATGAGATTATCAAAGAAATAATCAAATATCATTCTCAGCTTCTCAACTCCTCAATCTCATCCCCCGGGGGGATTCAATAGGGCCTTTTAGAAAACATCCCAAGTATCATCACATAAGCTGATAATCAGATGCTATCTAAACCCTTTCAAGAAGAGGAAATATGGAATACTATTTCTCAAATGGCTCCAGACAAAGCACCAGGTCCAGATGGCTTTCCTTCAAGCTTCTTCCTTCACTGCTAGAGTATCTTGGGCAAAGAACTCACTGCTACTCTTGAGGCTGCAAGAGCTTCAAGTAGATTTCTAACTGAAATCAATAATACTTTCATAGTGTTAATACCTAAAAAGGAACATGTTATTAATTTGGATGAATTCAGACCTATTGCTCTTTGCAACAAAATTTATAAAATCCTCTCTAAAGCTCTATCAAATAGGTTTAAAAAGGTCCTATTCAAACTAATTGGGGAGGAACAGACCAGATTTGTTCTAGGCAGATCAATTCTAGATGGGATAATCATTGCTCAAGAAGCTATACATTCAATTCAGCATAATAAACAACCAAGTATGATCATAAAATTGGACATCAAGAAGGCTTATGACAAGGTTAACTGGAGATTTCTGGCTAAATGTATGGAGAGATTTGAGTTCTCTAAAGCATCGATCAATTTGATATTCTATTGCATCTCAACTCCTAAATTCTCTGTTTTAGTGAATGGATCTCCTCAAGGCTTCTTTGAAGGCTCCAATGGCATCAGACAAGGAGATCCATTATCGCCATTCCTATTCATAATTATGTCTGAGGCACTAGGAAGAAGCATGATTAGACTGCAGGACCAAAACCTCATCAATGGTATTTCAATATCTTCAACCATCCGACCTGTCACCCATCAACAATTTGCAGACGATATTCTTCTTATGGGAAAGGGTTGTATTCAGGAAGCTAAGTAGATTTCTAAGGTGTTAGAACAATATGGGCTAGCCTCAGGACAACTAGTCAACAGAGAGAAATCAGTGGTCTTTTTCTTCCACATTAAAAAGAAACTCCAACAACAAATTGTAAAGACTTTGACATGCAAATCAGGTTCTCTCCCATGTCCATATCTAGGCATTCCAATTGACAAATCTCTTAGAACATCATCAGTTTGGAAACCTCTCAATGAAAAGATGGACATAAAGATGGATAATTGGAAAACTAAATGGCTATCTTGGGCTGGGAGATTAGTTATGATTAAAGCAACATTATCAGCAATACCAATCTACTTAATGCCTTGTCTTTCTCTTACCACAGAGGGGTATATGGAAATGGTGAAGAAACTAAGGAAGTTCTTTTGGCAGGGCACAGACACTAAAAGAAAATTTGCACTGATCTCATGGGATAAAATTTGCAAACTGAACTCTTCGGGTGGCACTGGCATCAAAAACCAATTATGGCAGAACCAAGCTCTTGGTGCAAAGTTCTACTGGAAGATAGTAAAAAATGAGGATTTTAAATGGATTAGAATTCTCAAAGCAAAATATTTAGGCAACCATAATGAGGAAGACATTGTCCGAATCAAAGAGCTCCCCAAAGTATCAAGAATATGGAACTTTATAGCTAAGTCTAGACTCATAATAAACAACAACATATCATGGAATATCAAAGATGGAACGGTAGCAAGATTCTGGGAAGACTCTTGGGGTGGGTATCCATCCATCAATTCACTGCTAGGTCCTAACCAGATCAGTCATATCTGCAGTTCAGCATGGGGACCATATCTCAGTGATTATATCACTCCTTCACCTTCGGCTGATATAGATGGTTCCTGGGATTGGAAAGACTTCACATCACTACAATTAGATGCAAGGGAGATTGAGAAACTCAAATCATTGATTAAAGATCGGTCCTTCCTCCTCAAACAGGGAAAAGATGAAATAGTTTGGAATGGGGCAAGATCAGGATCATATAGTGTTAAAGATGGATATAATCTCATAGCAAGATCAATCATGCCTAAAACAGAAGAGATCGCAACACAATTATGTTGGAACAAGGTTGGACTTCCAAAAGCTGGGATATTTATGTGGACTGCATCACAGGGCAGAATTTTAACTGCAGACAAATTTATCAAGATGGGATTTCAGGGCCCATCTAGATGCATCATGTGTCTTAATAATGAAGAGGATGCAAATCATCTATTATTATCCTGTCCCTTTGCTAAAGAATGCTGGTATTGGCTCTACTCAAAACTAGGTTGGTCTTCAGCCCCCTCTAATAATTTACTTCAGCTTTTGATATCATGGCCACAAATTATGGGAGATAGCTTATTCAGCAACCTATGGTCGATCTCACCATCAATTCTCATTTGGGAGATCTGGAAATAAATTTGAAGCTGAAAATAATTAATGGAGCTAAAATTCAATACAGAAAAGTTTCTACATTTGATTTGTTTTAATTTAGAGATATAAGAAACTAAATGAATTCTAATAAAATAATATTTTCTAATTTGAATCAAACTATTTAAAACACTTGAAAAAAATAAATAAATTAGAAAATAACTTAACTATAAAGAATCAAAATTAAATTTTCAATTTAAATTAAATATAATCAATAAGATATTTCTAGTTTTTAAAATATTCTTCAACCTAATTCTCTCCAAAAAAAATGTGATTCTGCTGCAGGTCATTCGAAAGAACTGCTAATTGTGCCAGACTACACTACGCCAGCGATGCAGAGTGTGGATGGTATGCATGGTAGTGGGCTGGGGGAATTTGTCAGCTGCATAGCCGGCTCCCCCTAAGTGTTGAGCGTTAGGACTATATGTCGTCCTTGCATCATTCCTTCTTCTTTAAGGGGGAATTGGTGAATTGGTATAAGTTGATTCTCATTTTGGTCCAAAATGAGAATTCATCTAATTCCTCGTTCTGAGTAGAATTAGATGAATTCTCATTTTGGACCAAAATGAAACTTAACTTATACCAATTCACCAATTGCTGTTTTCCTATTCCAGATTAATTCCAGCAAAACAACAGAGGGTCTGTGGCTACTGAGGAAGAAGAAATACAAGTTTTTAACACGCATTGTTATCAGTTTAACAGAAATGTCAAGTGCGTTATTAGCATGGAAGTTCTTTCACCAACTGCTATAATAATCATTTTTCCTAGCCAGGTGTTATCCATTTTTCTTTCTAACACTCTTGATCTTTTACAATCTCTATCGGCTTTACAATTGATTGTGAGAAAGGTTGTCAAAATTGGTGTGCTCTCTGATGAATCTCTGCTTGTTGCAGTGCAAAATTATGATATTCAGGAGGGTAAATATGATATTTATGATATTGAGGTATTTTCTCTCGTGAATCATTTTTAAATGGTCATGCCTTTGTGGTTCTGATTAGGTAAAAACGGGATTTGAAAGATCTCAAAACCTTGTAAAAAAAGATCAGAAGATAAAAAGATAAGCATTACTGATCAAAACCCAAAAGCATTACTGGTCATGCCTTTGTCGTTGTTTATGACAAGATTAAGATTTCTTTGGAAACACAGGAATATCGGTACATTAGAATGGCTCTATACATTCACAGAAGGGTTCATTCGTGAGAAAGTAAATGCTTTACTAGTTCTACTGGATCATGAGCATTTTCTCCTTAACCCTCAACTTGTTCTGGATCTCAACAGTGCTGCTGTCCAAGTGGATGGTGACGATGTTGATAGTGCAAACAATGAATTTGTGCAGGCGCGATGATGTTTTACAGTGCTGTAGAGATGTTATGGAAGAATAATCACATTTTCCTCCATGTTTTTGAATTCTGCACTGGCCCGTAGAATATGGTTGCATACTTTCAAAGTTTTTGATAGTTTTATAAGGGAACTTTCTTGTTTGTACCCGCTGCTGGGTAAATAGTGGAATGTAGCGACATGGAGATATCACTGCTACAATTTTGATGTAGAATACTTTGCAAACTCATACTTGTAATGTAAAATCTCGGATTGTAGTCCTTTTAGGTATAATCTTGAGCCATTTTGCACAATATTTGGCTTGGTAAATTTATAATGGGGTAGTCTTTAGGTTGGCTTCTCATAGCTAGAAATCATGTTGAAAATATGGCTATCAAGAGTCTTTTTGATTGACAATATTATGTAATAACTATATTATTAATATAATCAGATTATATATCTTTTTTTAAATATATATATTAGAATTATATATATAATTATATATTATATGAATATATGTATATTCTTATAATACAATAGCTATTAATATATTTGTAGTCTATTCTTTAATCTCTTTCTATAGCGGGGAGAGGTGATAGGTTGGAGTTGTGTAGGGAAAGGCAAAGTAAATTCATGAGAGGGTAGGTGAATCACAAGACTGGATAGGGATGGGGTCCCAAAGCCTTGAGGGAACCTATTATAAATTGGTGTCAAGTGCCCTATGACAAGTAAATCCACGCTCTCCTTAGGGTTGAGTTTAGGAGAGAGGTAAGCATTCGGGGCTTAAATATGTTAATTACTAAATGTATTATAAGTTATATATTATTTTCTTAAATCAATTAAATTTGGTTACATAGGAATGAGTGTTAAAAGATGGAAATTGGCAGCCTCCTAATTGGAGAAATTACAATGATGCTTCCCATTGTATGTACAGAAAGATACACAAAATTTGAAAAAGTGAATTTTTGTGTCAAAGTGTGCAACAAAGGTTGGCTTTTGTTTGTATCAAACATAAAACTTGTGTTTCTCGATTGTAAAAGGAATTTGGGACCATTGGAATGCTCAAAATGACCCACTATCCTTGTTTGTATGACTAACTATTGTTTTTATTTTTTATGATGCAAAAGTAAAGTAAATTTGTAAGGAACCGATACCAGTTACTATTTGATATTTGTTCATATTTGTCCAGTGCCAATAATACATATGTATATATAATATATAATATGTATTATATATATACTTATATATTATAATATGTATAAAGTGCAGAGAGAGAGGGAGTTATAAGAGGGATAGAAGGAAACGTAATTCATTTAATATAAAATGATATATCAAGCATATAGAATATTTTAAATATATATTATATACTATTATCATCAATTATTTTTTTGTATTATATATAAGAGGATCAAAAAAGGGCTACAACCGAGAGTATCAAGTTCAGTTAAGAGGCCAGGCCTCACAAAAATAGAGAGTTCATGACGAACATATCAGAACAAAAGGAAGATAAGAAAAAGTAATGGACTAGTGCAAAATATCCTCGTAGGTGTCCACCCAGGCAGTCCATTCCCTAGGCCCTTCCATCTAGACAATATTTTTACGTTCCTGAATTTGAGACAGCATGTAGATCTGGTCCTTTTTTGACTTGAGGTTCCTTTTAATTTCCTGATTGAGTTTTTTGCAAGTCTTCTCAAACACCTCAAGACCATCAATGTTCCTTCTCCACTCGTATCCATTCTTCAGCTCATAGACAAAGAAAGTGGCATGACCATCTTTCAGAAATCTCTTCAGCTTGTCCTTGTCCATCATCATAGTGGTGTGAACTTGGAGAATTTTTTTTTAAAAATGTGAGTTTTCGAAAATACTCAGTAAGAACTCTAGGGTTGCTTTGATACCTTTCCTCGTTCTTGCTCTTCCAGATCTATCAAAGAACATTAGAAGAGAGATTATTCCAAAATATATTTGAATCTTTTTTAAGCCCATCAATATTACCAGCGATAATTTCAAGAATGTTCACATTTATAGGATAAGTAATACCAAACATATTCCAAATTTCCTTAGCAAAAATATAGTAAAAAAAAAAATGTCTACTAGTTTCAAAAAGCCTGCATAAGCTACAAAATTCACTCATAGAGGCATATTTCCTAATCGGCAGTCTGTCAAGAAGGGCTAGCCATTTAAAGCACTTAATTTTAGGTTCAATAGTACCTTTCCAAAGAATATCAAAGTACTTCTTCCAAGCCGCAGGATCAAGGGAGGAATACCAAACAATGTTAACATGGTCAATGATGGTTTCATTACGCCCAATAACATTATAAATATTTTTGGCTTTGATTTTGGACATAATGACCCCATCAGGCCATTTACATTTTAAATATCTATGAGAGTCCACATGACAATTAGTAGGCAAATCCTTAGAAGCCTTGACAACCATATTGTAAGTCTTCTTTTGAGAGTTCGGAATATTAAATCTGCTTCTAAGCTCATCCCAACTGATAAGCTTATCTTGATCAAATAAGTTAGCTAACTGGGAGATACCCATCTTAGACCAAAGCCGAGCAAAGCATCCTTGGGAGAGGGCGAGGGGTTTCCATGACAGGTGTAAGTTCCACCAAATGGATCTTTCACCATAAAGATGCTTAGCATCATGGAAGTCCTTGTTGGTAATATACTTTCTGGCATGATCCCATGCTTTCCATATGGATTTAAAAACAACAGAGCCTTGAACAATAATCAAAAAATTGCCAACAATCAAATCATAGAAGGGAAGATTCCTCCAAGACTTAGCTTTTTATAGAATGCCTCTTTCAATATTATGCCTAACAAGGACCTTCCATGGATTGTTACCATCCATAGAGTGAAAGATCCACTTGGCGGACAGAGCATTACCTTGAATTTTAAGATCCTTTAGCCTCAATCCCCCAAGGAGCTTATCAGTGTGGCACCAATCCCATTTGACATCGTGCAACTTTTTATTACCTTTACCATCAGACCAAAGAAAGTTCTTGATAGTTTTTTGGATTTCTAGGATTTGGTAATTGCTGAACATCCAAGCAGAGGAGTAGTAAACACTATAAGAGGACATAATCTTTTGGCAAACTTTAACCCTGCCAGCTAAAGATAAAGATCTATTATGCCACTTATTCAGCTTCTTAGAAATTTTTTCCTTGATCCAAAACCACATGTCTTTGAGGGAGGGCTCAACAGAAAAAGGAATGCCTAAATATTTAACAATTTTATGAGGCCCGCCCCATTGAAAATTATATTGCTTAAACCATTCAGGAGGCTTCTCCTCCCAACCAAGACATAACAGAGCACCAGAAATAGTACAGAAAGTATTAAGCTTGGATTGCAAGGCCTCAAAATTATTAGCATTAGCTTCAAACAAAATGACAATATCATCAGCAAACTGGCAATTGTTAAGCTCGTTGTTATTAGGAAGATATATGCCTCTAACTTTAGGGGACAAAGAATTATCTCTAAGAATGTATTATAGGGCTTTCGAAGCTATGAAAAAAAGAGCAGGGGCTAGAGGAAAACCTTGTTTGATGGATCGAACAAGGGGGAAGGGATCAGAAAGGGAACCATTGACATCAACTTGGGCAAAGACGTCACTAAGTAGCACACGAACCGAATTGCAGAAGGTGGCAGGGAAACCAAAAACCTCAAGCATCATGAGGATAAAATTCCATTCCACTCTGTCATAGGCTTTTTGAAAGTCAAGGAGAAGCATCACAGAGTTCTAGTGAGAGCAGTTAGCCTAGTCCATGGCTTCCCAGCTAGTGATTAAATTCTCAAAGATATATCTACCCTTAATGAAGCCAGTCTGGGTAGAACAGATAAATTTAGGTAGGATATCCACAAGCCTAAGAGCTAGGATCTTGGCCAAAATTTTGTAAGAGACGTTGAGGAGTGTAATAGGCCTCCAATTCTTAATGAGAGCTTTGTCCCCATGCTTGGGGATAAGCTTAATGATACCACTATTAATAGTGGTTCCAAGAGAACCATTAGCAAGAGATTCTGAATAGATGTCTTGAAGATCCTTGCAAATCCAGTCAATGTTAGCTTTATAAAATTCCACAGGGAGGCCATCCAGCCCAGGGGCCTTGTCATTATTGAAGGACTTAATAGATTTTTCAATTTCGTCTAGAGATATATCCTTAGATAAAAAGTCAGCATCAGCTCTAGACAACTTGTTAGGGATAAGAGGTTTACAATTGTTTCTAAGATCAACCGCCTCTTTAGAGTCCTCTGAAGTGAAGAGATTCTTATAATAATCCGCAAAGGCCTTCTTAATGATATCAGGGTCTGAAGTGTCTTGGTTATTAACTAAAAACCTATCAATAGATTCATTGGAGTGCTTATGCTTAATGAGATTAAATAAGAACTTAGATCCACGATCACCAGACTAGATCCAATGGGCACAAGATCTTGTTGGTGTAATTAATTATTCCTAATTACACTTTACTTAATCTTACTTAGGTTAATGCATTGCATAGTAGTTTGTGATTGAGACACCTAGGAGTGTGCACATCTATTAAGCACATGGTGTAGGAGAAATTCCACTTTTGGTGTGATAGTTGTCATCACATACCTCGTTGTGTGTGAGATCCACCTTTCGTGCTCTTATCACATTATCATCCTAATCCAATGCAGATACTTTATTGCATATTGGAGGATGATCCACATTTGGTGGACATGTGATTACACCTAGCATAGGTGATAGCTTATCAGCTCCTTATCATTCTCTCATATTGCCTTTCCTATATAAGGAGGCCTATTATGTAAATATTAAATTATTGAAGGTGAATTCATTGGATCTATTCAATCCATCCTTGCATTCATATTTTCTCTTTTGTGCTTTTCTTCAACCTCTAGATCCTTGATTCAATATTTTCTATTTGCAAATTCTTACATGGTATCAGAGCCATTGGAGCATTTTAGATCAGCCGATTTGAAGAGATCTCGATGCAAGTTTTGAAGGTCCAAATCTCAGATCTGGCAGCTAGCATGCGATAGAGGCATCTTGGGGTAGATCTGACCTCACCATTGCGTCCGGGAGGCTGTTTCAGTTAAAATCGACTATAAACTCACCTATATCTGGCGAAAGTCAAATCCGAGGCAAAATTTTTTGGCAAATCGGACCATAGGCCCAATCTACACCTCTGCGGTATGATTTTGTAAAATTTTTTTTTTTTTTTATTTTGCTAATTTCCTCAGAATTTTTTTTTCTACAAAAATTATGTTTTGGCTAGTACGTGCCCAGAGAATATTCCCTATCATTTCCATAGATACCACCGAATATTCCTTTGGCATCAAATTACGTCGGGTACAACATGACATCAGCAAGCCGAACCCTGTGCCCAAGCCCGCACTGCTCTGTTTGTTATTAAATTGGGTACCTTTGTTATAAATGGTTCGAAGACCTTTCCCCCACCGAATGTGGGACTAAAGGCTACCACCGTCGCAGCTCATCCGGCCCCCTCTACTCGGATCTTGCCATCGCGCTTGCAGCGCCACCTACTCCGCGAGATCTTGCCACTCCACCAACTGTAGAACTCCGCTCAGGCCTCCGCTCTCGCCCAGCAGACCAGATCCCACCACGCGGCACCTGCTAATTGCGCCACGCAGTGACCTCCGCAGCCTCCAACGCGACAGGACACGCGGTCGAACACATCAGCCACTAGACCAATAACACAGTGCCACGTGGCAACCTTCAGCCACGTCAGCCCTGCGCAACCATTACCTTTGCCATGTCACCTTGTGCTGATGTCATCATAGTATGGAATAGTAAAAACAGACATGCTAGCAGACACGTCAGCCCAGACGGTTGGAAAATTATTGACGTCATCATTTTATATGCTTAAAGTTGATGGCCGTCTAGCCATCACAGTAGAAAAAATTGGGTTTTTTTGATGGCCGTATGACCATCAAATTTAACCCCATGTTTTTCTGACGTCATCAGGGTTTGGAAAATTCTTAGCCTTCACCATTTGAATTTTCATTTTGACAGTCCAACTTCAGAGGGCCATAACTTGCTCATATTTGCTTTTTTTTTTGAGCAATTTTTTTTGAAATTGGGTAAAATTTCATCAAGAATCCAGTGGTGGTGTTGATTTTGCATTTTGGTAGCCTGATTTGTTAGAAATTGTAGATCTTGTTGACTGTTCCTATCTGTTCCCGATTTCTACAACTTCCAGGGCTTCATTTGGGCACATACGGTAACATTTTGAGGTGAAATTTATTTTGAAAGTGCATGATTTTTCATCTAATTTCTAGATCTACAATCAAATTTGAGTGATTTTGGGTAGACATATCACTTTTAGCATTAGGCTATTTTGGGGCTATAATTGCACTTGGTTAATCCTTGGATTTCAATTTTCTGATTTGCATCAGTTATTTGAAGGAGTTATCAGTAGTTATCAGTCATTATTTGGTTGCAATATGGATAATTCAAAGGTTAGAATCCTCACTCCATATAACTACCATGAATTGAAAGTATCTTTAAGTGATCATTTGTTGAGTCTTGGATTGCTTGGAATGACTCTTGGGCAGGATCAAGAACCTCAAACAGGTGTTGTAGAAAGGTGAAAATGGTTTGATAGAAGAGATAAAGCACTTGGCTCTCTTAGATCATCCATCTCTCGCGACTTGCACTTTCATATTGCATCTTGCACACATCCTCATGATGCTTGGATCACATTGGAAGGACTCTTTGGTAAACCTGATAGAATGAGGAAATTCAGATTAGAGAATGATCTCATAGGTCTTAATCCTAGGGATTTTGACAACATGAAATATTTTTTCTCTAGGTTCACTACTATTATATTGGAGCTTTCTTCATGTGGCATTGTTAAAGGGGATGAACAATTGATCTTTTCTATTCTTTCCAAGCTTGGTCCTGATTATTCTATCTTTGTTTCTACATTCTATGCTACTATGGATGCTCTTGGTAGTGCATACAAATTGCCCTCTCTTGATGAATTTGCAGCGCAGCTCACAAGGGAACAAGCAAAGTTAGCACACATGGGTCAGTTGAAGCCTTCCACACATCAAGCATTGATTGCAAGTGAGTCTACATCAAAGGCTTCTAATGGCAAAGGAAAGAAACACAATAAGGATCCTAAGCCTCATGATAAAGGTAATGAATCTTCTTCACCAAAAAGTACTGAATCCAAGTCCTCTTCAAGAGAGGAATCATCTAGAAGAAAGAGAGCTAAATGTGCATATTGTCAAAAGTTAGGACATGATGAGCATAAGTGTTTTCAAAAGAAGATTTATGAGCTAACTCACATTATTCAGAAACACAACATTAAGTTGCCTTCATCAGTGTCTGCTCCTTCTTCTACACATTTGGCAGCTTCTACATCTCCATCATCATCCAAAGATAAAGGTAAATGACAAGCACTCATGGCTTCCACACATCCTGAGCAAGGTAAATGGCTTCTTGATTCATGTGCATCACATCATATGGCATCTTCTATGGATATGTTTTCTTCTATTGAGCCTTGTAATTCTCCTAATATTTTGATAGGTAACAACACATTCATGAGAGTTTGTGGGAAAGGTTCTATTCCTATGGGAGAAGGGACATTTAATGATGTTCTTTGTGTACCATCCTTGACCACTAATCTCCTTTCTATTTACCAAATCACACATGGGGCACAAGGTAAAATTGTTGAGTTCACTCCTGATTATGTCTACATTAGGGACATGGAGACTAGAGATGTCATAGCTATGGGAGTTGTTGATCATACATCACGCTTGTATTCTTTTTCTAGTTTTGTTGATAATGATGATTGATATTCATGATGTACCCATCCCTTTGCCAAGGGATAATTATGAGGAGAAATTTGGACACTTGAATCATTTTGTTGTTGAGACAAGTGTTGATCTTCCTACTCCTCCACCTCCTGCTTCTTCTGACATGGGCTCTACTATTCAGCAGGATGATCATAGTGTTTCAGATCTTGTAGAATGTGATGACTACTTGGATGCATCTTCAACATTTGTTGATTCTCATGATGCAGATTTGGAAGACATACATGAGGGGGTTTCTCTTTCCCTTGATGATAGTTTCATCATAGATGGGGACACTTCTTCACCTTCTTTGGAGATTGGTGTACTTGATTCTTCTCCTTCTTCACTTGATTTGTCACATGAAGTGATAGATTCTTTGAGCTTGGAGATTCCTAATCAGTCTTTAGAGATTCATTCATGGAGACCTACATCTTCTTCCTCCTTCCATTTGCACAAGGATTGGCTTCTTCATCATTTGATGTATCTATTTCTTCCTAAGGGGAGACATGTTTCTTGTAAGCATTGGTTGAAATATTGTTTGTAGGTACTCTTCATCAACATGGGAGCTTCTACATTATGGGGGGGATATCATGTCTCCAACTATCCTTCTTATAAGCACATGGTGTAGGAGAAATTCCACTTTTGGTGTGATAGTTGTCATCACATACCTCATTGTGTGTGAGATCCACCTTTCGTGCTCTTATCACATTATCATCCTAATCCAATGCACATACTTTATTGCATATTGGAGGATGATCCACATTTGGTGGACATGTGATTACACCTAGCATAGGTGATAGCTTATCAGCTCCTTATCATTCTCTCATATCGCCTTTCCTATATAAGGAGGCATATTATGTAAATATTAAATTATTGAAGGTGAATTCATTGGATCTATTCAATCCATCCTTGCATTCATATTTTCTCTCTTGTGCTTTTCTTCAACCTCTAGATCCTTGGTTCAATATTTCCTATTTGCAAATTCTTACAGATCTAATCTTAGCACCATGAATCTTAACTTGTTCATGTTTTCTCAGGGATTCCTTAGCAGAGATCACATTAGAGATGAGATCAACATTGGAGGGGTCATTCTGGATGTTAGCCTCAACCTCCTGGAGGTCAGAGGAGAGATGTTTCTCAATAAATTTGTAGTCTTTGGCTCTTTTTTGGCCAATGGTTTTAAGCAAGCTCTACCAAGTAGGCAGATTCATATTCTATTTGTCAGTATGGGAACAATTGGGGGAATTGAACTTGTTGATATGCCATATGATTTGAATGGTAGCCAAGACATCCTCATCTTTAAGAAGGCTGGTATTCAAGATAAATTTAGAGTTGGAATCTCTATTGTGCACAGGGGAGTTATTAAGGTTGATGTAAGAAGAGATAGGATGATGGTCAGAGAGAGTAGTGGAGGTGACGATGACATAATCATTCTAGTTATTAGGAAGGAAGGAAAATAAATTCTTGTTACCATAGAAACAGTCAAGTCTTGCGTAAATCCTAGAGGGTCCTTGTTGGAAGTTACACCAGGTATACCATAACCCCGGATTATTGTCCCTATTTCTAGCTAAGGGGTCAAAGAGAAGTTTAGACTCTTTCATCTTATTCCAGTGAAGTTTTTCATTTTCTTTCCAAGAGAAAGGGATACCTCCAAATTTTTCTTTTTGGGATTCCACCATGTTGAAGACCCCTCCAATAAGCCATGAGATATTAGGGAGGGCTGCCAACTAGTCCCAAAGGTTAGCCCTATCCTTAGAGTCAT
The DNA here is from genome assembly GCA_027943335.1 of Chamaecyparis obtusa. Lineage (NCBI taxonomy): Eukaryota > Viridiplantae > Streptophyta > Pinopsida > Cupressales > Cupressaceae > Chamaecyparis > Chamaecyparis obtusa. The sequence continues at coordinate 434,998 of BSBK01007932.1, forward strand.
TTGGGGCATAGACATAACAGATGCCAAAAACACAATTTTTATAGTTGATAGTAATCCAAACAGCTCTTTGGCAGGGGGAAATGCCATTGCCCGTAATATAACATCCCCACTTAGGATTAACAAGCAATGCAATGCCACCCCTACCCCTAGAATGAGCAGTAAAAAATTTGATCGCATTATTCCAAATGAAATTAAGATTGGTTTCAAGCATGAAACTGACAACTTTAATTTCTTGAAGCATCAGAAAATCTATAGAACTATAGGTATCAACGAAACACTTAATGACAAACTTCCTATCCAAGGACCTGAGACCCCTAACGTTCCAAGAAATGCAATTCATGAGGAAAAATATGAGGGGGTAGAGCACATCGCAACAACCTCATCAGTTGAGGACATAAGTCGAAGGGAACTATCTCCATTCTTCTTCCCAGAGGATTTATTTTTGGAGCCTAAAGGCCTCCCCCTCCATTTCGAAGTAAGGATATCAATTTTGAAGTCATCATCATTATCAGATTCAACAGTAGAATGAGATTCCACCTCCACGGAGGGCATAATAGTGATGGGGAAGGATACTGATCCTGTGAAGGTATTAGCTGCAGGGATAATCTCAAGGAAGCAATCATCCCCTAGTTATTTAAAGACTTTGATTGGGGGATTTCGAGAGGGCCCTGAGGCATTGTGCCTGCTGGGGGATTAGAGCAGACAATATCTAAGACAGGGGAACTGGTGGGGTTAGAGAAGACAATATCAACGACAGGGGAACCAACTTGCATATCCTAGGAAGGAGGGTTATTTGAGAAGGAAGAGGTCATGTGTTTAGCTGGATGAGGAGTAACAAGACTTGTGTTCTCATTATTTGTGGCCTTTCTTCTATGCTTTTTGGTAACAGTTTGGAAGTCATCATTCATAGTCACGGTGTCAACAAACATGGCCTAAAAGGAGATAGGGGGTTGAATAGCAGGGGAAGCTGGAGAGTTGGAATCCAAATTTGGTAAGGGCTTAGAGGGAACCTCCACTTGAGTGTTACTACCAGCAGGGGATCTATAGAAGGATTTGGCACATTAACGAGGTTAGGGGGAGATGAATAATTAGCAGGTTTCAGATTCTTTTTGATTATGGGGCAATCTTTTCTAAGATGCCCTTCTTTTTGACATAAAAAATAGGCATTCAAGCCTCCAAGAATTTCAATAGGGCACACAAAAAATTCCTCCGTGATAAAAATGGAGATATCAGGTGGGATTTCTTTACCTAGTTGCAGGGAAATAAGAACCCTAACATCCATATGCGAAACCAATCTAATAGTATTGTCCATTCGAATAATTTTACCCAAAGGTTCAAGTAATTGAGGTAGAAACCTCCATAAAAAGGGGGGAACATTTTTAACCAGAACCCACTGAGGGGTAGAGATGGCAAGGACTTCCTCATGCACAACCTCAAGAGACCAAGCCAAAGCACGGAAGGATGTGGAGCCAACAATCTAGTACTATTTTTTAAGGACTTTAGATTGAGATTCACTATTAGCAAAAAAAATAACAAATAATCCTTTCTGAATTTGCCTACAAAATGAAATATGAAAACCCATCTTAAGATTCCAAAAATTGTGAAACCAATCATCCAAAAATTTCCTAGGAGGGCATTTATCCAATTTCACAGCAGAGAAGAAAATCGCATTGTTTCTTAGCCTATTCTTCTCCTTTACTATTTCAGCAAGCATCTCAAGGTTAGGAGTGATAGAGAAAGGGGTTGAAGTAACCGCAGAGCTCTTATCAGATATGGTGGCTTCATGGGCACCAGAGATGCTAAATCTAGCCTTCGCATCCACGATACCACCAGAATTGGTGACCGCTTCAGAGAAGGATTTAGGTTTAACAAAGGGATTAGGGTTAGCATTAACACTGCCATTAAGACCTCCGTCCTTAGGCGAGTTGGCAGAGGGAATGGGGGGTATGGTCTCTGCCGAACGAAAGAGTGAGGGGAGCGGAACACAATTCATTTTCAAATTAAATAGAGAAGGAGCATGGAAGCCAACACCTGTCTCATCGCTGTTGCTGGAGATGTCTAGCTACCTGCAGTCGACAACCACCTCACCAACATGCATCAAAAACTGCACCAATAAGAATTCACACCTTATTTGAAAATTCGCATAAAATCACTCTAAAAAATATCAATTATATCTATGATCATTATCATCAATTATTATATTATATCTATTAGTAATATATATAAATATTTATATATATGAAATAAAAATATATAATGTATAGCGAAAACTTTAGTGGCGATTATTCGCCAATTGGAAAATGTCGCTTGTCGTCGACCCCCGATTTGGCGAATACATTGGCCACCTGGGAATGATCATATCACCCCGCATTTATGAAAATTGGGTCCAATGCCTGGGCTCATCGCCAATTGGTTTATGAAAATTGGATCCAATGGTCGGGATCATCGCCAATGACATATAATTTTTGGGCACAATATTTTTTTAACATTCGCCTATAATTTCAAAGAGGCCCCGAATGGAAGATTTTCAAGATTCACAACCTGAGGCTAAACCTATGTGACATATTGAAGAAGTCAGCGAACCTGATATCTCAGATCACGATGAACTTGAAGAAGATTTTCAGTTAAATATCTAGAGTAGCCATAATGATATAATCGACTTGGATGAGACTAAGAATGTCAAAGAAGATGATGGTGCAGGGAAGAAAAGAAAATACAAATCAAAGAATGATAGAATGTGGGATATGTCGAGGAATTTTCAAATAGAATGGGTGTTAAAGTATCCATTCATTGAACTAGTGGATAATCCAATTGAAGGGGAGCCTCTGGTAGAATGCAAATGTAAGATTTGCAGCGAGATAAATAAGAAGGAAAAGAGGTTGCAACTAAAAATTGACACCATAGAGAAGCATATGGGTAAAGTTTACGAAAAGAAAACCATAGATGGAGTTCAAAAATCAGTGATAAGATGGAAAACAAAGGAGGAATCTCAACATGTTAGGAATGCAGAATTATTTAGCATAATATAAAGACGAAGCCTGGTGAAGTTAAAGGCTCTATTGAAGCTTGTTTTGGAAAAGCATTGGAAGTAGAACTAATGGGAAAAGTTGTTTAGTTAAGTGTTGTGTTTAATATTTTGAGTAGAGGGTGTCCTATGATAGACTACCCATCATTGAGTGCTTTATTACACTTTTTGAAAGTTCATAACTATCCTAACAGTCATTGGTTAGTAAACAGTGGATGGGAATGGGCAAGTTGTCTTGCCGAGATTGAAAAAGAGGATCTGAAGGCAAAAATTAAAGAGTCAAATTTTATTGCATTGTCTTTAGACGAGGTTACAACAGTAGACAATACTTCCTGGATATGCATGCATGTTTATGTTGTACAAAATTTTGTTCGCCAACCTCATCTACTAACTGTTGCTAAAATGAGGGATAATGCGACAACGGAAAATTTATTTGAACTAGTAAAGAGTTCTCTAATTGAATATGGAGGTATAAATGACATGACCATTGCCAAAAAGTTGGTGTGTGTTGGAGCGGATGGAGCTACAGTAATGCAAGGCCATAGGGGCGGTCTTTGCACAAAGATACAATCTTCTTGTGCACCCTACGTTACTCCCATTCACTGCATGGCCCACAGAATGAATCTAGCTTTTGGAGTTGTCAGTAAGCATGCTCCAGTACAAAAAATTGAAGCTTTAATCAAAGAGCTCTACCAAAACTTCTGTCGAAGTCCGAAATGATTTAGGGAATTTCAACACTTTGCCGAAGGACTAACCGATGGGAACAAGCTTCTTAAGGATAATGATACCAGATGGATCTCTTTGGATGGACCAACACATCGAGTTTTTTCAGAATATCAATCATTGCTTGGTCTAATGAACTCAAGTCGTGATGAAGTCAAGCAACTAAAATTTCCTGCGTTGCTGGAAATGTTAACTAATGTAGAGACACTGTTAACATTAGTAGGTATTCTCCCCATGCTTGAGGAAATGAGAAATTTAATGAAAAAGTCCCAGCAAAGAGCTATGTATATTACAGAATATGCTTCGCTGTGTAAATTGACATTCATGGCACTCGATAGTCTCTATCAATTATGTGAAGATGATGTAAAATTTTCTAGATGGCTGAAAGTCACAGATTTGGATAATCCTGATAAATTTTTAAAAATAGGTTCAAACGGGGAGTTATGTGCAGAAGTTCGTAGAGTTGAGATACCAATGCACTACTTTGCCAGGATCGAGTCCGAGGAACCAGGAAAGAACACTAGGACTCGGCGAGTATCAAGTATTAAAAGGGAAGACTTTACCAAGATCGTTGAGTCTGTAACAACTTCTGTGAAGCACATTGCCTATGATCTTTCCTCACAGATTAGAGCAAGATTCCCTCCAGTCAAACTACTTGAATCCATGGCTATTGTGTTTCCTCAATATTGGAGTATGAAAAATTTGAAAGATTTTAAAACTAGGCTACTAACTTTGATAGATCATTTCTCCAAAGAGTTAAATGGAGTAACTCTAAATGGAATTTTAGATGGAAATCATTTGAGAGAGAAATCAGGTCATTTTTCAATAACAATGAGGGAACAATATAATATTATGCAGAACCCTCGCGAAGATGGATCGGTATCAAGGCTTTGGAAAAATCTAGTTGAGAGTGAATTGTTGACTGATTCAATATCAGAATATTTCAAGCTTGTTGATTTATGTCTAACCATGATATTGGGGTTGGTGGAGGATGAGAGAGTTTTTAGTGCTTTGGGATTCCTAAAGTCAAAGCTAAGAAACAAACTAGACAAGAATCTGGAAAATTGCTTGAGGGTCTATACATCCAGGTATGAAGTCAATACTTTTCCTTACGAAAGGGAACTGAAATTGTGGAGGAAGAAATGTCAGAGAAGAGGGATGGGAAACATTTCAAACCAAAGTGGGACTGGGAGTGGGAATGCCAAAGATAATGATGTCATTGACTCATGTACTATTGGTACTGGTACTGCTAGCGGTGAACATCAGTTAAGCGGTGGTATGCAGAGTGAAGAAAACATATTGAAGAACCAAGGAATTTATGAAGTTGATGGCGCTGAATCCGATGATCTCAATGATGACATGATGTGGCAACTTGAAGTTGAACCGTTGTAGAAGTAGCAGTTCCTAGCCTCCTAGGTATTTATTAATCTTTTTCCTGAAGTCTACTGTCAGTTTCTGTATCTCATCATCAATCATGCATAATAGCATATTCCAATGTCAAAAACATGAATGTGGTTGATAATGTCATCAAGATTCAATTCCACAATTAATAAAGGTTTTCATTTGCATTATTCAGCTCATATGGTACAATTCTTGTATATTTTTCATTATTTGTTTTGACAACATAGCAATTCATATGTTAGAATTCTTAGAGTTAGAAATACTGATTCTCATTAATTTAATTACAAATATGATACAATGTAACAATTCATTCATTAATACTAGTAAGAACACAACTCTGTGATTTTGCTTACAAAACTCAATGACTCAATACCCATTGGCAATTTGGCACATTGCCCAATTTCAATTTCATTACCCTAAGCCAATGACCTTGAGTTCCCTTTTATAGAAACAAGGGAGCAACCACAGCTTCAGGTCGATTTGCCTAATGTGAAGTGAGAAGTCTCAAAATCTAAATCAGTAAGACAACTACAAGTCTATAACATCTCTACAACTTTAGTTGTACATTTCTACATTTGACAGGCCGGTTTAGTAAATTAGCATTGGCAATAGCATCTGCAAGACTGCAGCATTCATCCTGTTCAAAAAACAAAGTTCAAACTTGTTACTTTAAACTCAATTCTAGACTCTAGTATTTAGGATAATATCAAAGATATATACTAAAGATATAGAGATGATTGAAACTAAAAGTACTTTCACATTCTATGATTGATAAGATCAAGATGATTCTATCAGTTTCTTTAGTATGATCCATTCTTCGTTGGTTGGAAGGGAAAAATTTGTCATGTTATAGTACATGACCTGCAACCTCGTCAGCCATCCATACTTGGAAGAGTGAGTTGAAAGCAATGTTCCTTCCATTACTGCATTCAAATTTGTGAATGTTTTGATGCACTTTGCAATGCCTTCATAAGTTTTGTCCTGAGGAAGGTTGCCTAAATAAGATGTCACTGTGTCCTCCAACTTTTTTTTGTAAGCTTCTCTTCCAATGAAACTCATTGATGAGTAATCAAGACTAGGACTCAGAAAACCAAGAGATATCAATTTTCTTGTTTTACTATTCATGTTGGCAAGCTTTCGCCTGAATAAGGAAACATTTTCTTCTGCTTCTGTTAGTTTCTGACATTTTTGAAAGATAGAGTTCGCCTTTATTGTTGCAGCAACATGGTCCTGAATTCCCTTGCTTACCAAATGCCTGTCATTGCTTATGTTGATTTCTTGCATAATCTACTTTGCAATTTTCTTTCTCTGACAAAATTTTTTGTTCTTCTCAATGTGCTCTCTCAACTTCCCAAAAACATCTGTAAGAGTTTCATTCAGTTCAAACCAATCACACAACCTATCAGAAGACATCTTTATTTGGGCCCAGAAGAATTTTTTTATTTGCTTGACTGTATTATTTACTTGGTCATTCAAGCTGTTTTCATAATTTTTAATTGTATTATTTGCCTTCTTTAGGTCTTCTCTCATTTCTGAGAACTTGTGTTCACTGTCTTTTCTTATTTGCTCTACTTTCTCTTCCCACTCTTTTGCTTTCTCTTCCCACTGTTTTGTTTTTACCCTCTCATTCTCCAATTCTTTCTTTAAGTTATTGGTTGCCTTTCCTGCACTCTCCAAGTTTTGGTAAAAACTTAATGAAGAGGCTTTTTCATTCTCAAGTTTTTGTTCACTCTGTTCCAATTTTTCCCTTGGAGATTTCAGTTCTGCGTCAATATGTTCTTGCTGTCCAACTCCAATTGCTTCTTTAGAGGATGAATTTTTTATCCTTCTCTCTAATTCTTTGCACCTATTTTCTGCTGCTTTCTTAGTTGCCTTTACATTTGCCAGGTCTGCCTTTAACTTATCTATTGTGCCCTAAAGCTTTCCTTTCTCTCTCTCCAACTTCATCAGTGAACTGTAGACCACTTGGTTGGTCATTTTTGACACATTTATCTTGTCCACATTTTTAATTTTGGATAAATCCATTTGGAGGGTGCTAACTTGAAATTGAGATGGATCTAACTAACTCTCTGGTGGATTGTTATCTCTAGTTGGGGGCATAACAACCATGAATTCCATCGTATCTTTATTTGGGTCATATGTGGGAAATAGTTTGTTTGTTGCAGGTTCTGCCTCACGAGCAGCAACAACTGCTTCCATCTTCATTGTCTTACTATGTTGTCTATTCCTATTTTTTGATTGTTCATAGTTAGTTACAAAATCATTGTAACAAAAATCAGGGTTTTGTAACACAATTGAATGTTTGAATGGTGAAATTGCACTTGCACTGATGTAGGAGCTTCCACCTATGTTGCTTGTGGTGCTTCTAATTACACCATGAGGATTAGCAACACCCTGACCCATTACAAGTGGAGTTTTTGGACTGTTCTAAACTTGAGGGTTTTGTCCTGAAGGTTGGGCAATTGTTGGAGTCCTAGTCACCATTGGAATTATTGTACCAATAATTGTCAAAACCTTTTGCTTCTTTACACTACCTTGATCTCTGGGAACAATTATTTTCGTGTCTATTTGTAATGTCCTTTTCAAACCACTAGTTGTAGTTGTACCCATGATATCCACAGTCGTGGGAGTGGCAATTGATTCAAGAAATGGAATTGACTGAGTTGATGATTTTGATGATTAAAATCCAAGCCCAAGGCCTGGTTTCTTACCATGTTTTGGTGGAGCTATTGGGTTAGGTAAAGACCAAACCCCTTGGCTAGTAGGACCCAAACCACCAAAACCTTGGTAGCCCATTTTTTCTATAATATCTGCCCCTTTGGTATATTGATCTTTTTTGGAGGCATCAACTCCTCTACTAATTGAATATACTGTACTAGATGTGGGATTCACGTTGGATGTGGGATTCACAGAATCCTGGTCATCATCATCGTCATCGTCATTTGGATATGCTTCAACTGGATGCACCTTATTCCACAATTCGTTAAACTTTGTATCCTCTTCCACGTCATAAAGATCTGTAGAGGTCTTTGGCTCACCGAGATTCTTCCTCATTTCCCAAAAATTAGAAATTTTGGTTCAAGTCCAATTATCATCAATACATTCATTCATTAGCTTTTTTGGAATAGAATTTGTAGATGGTTGAGCAACTTTCTGGTAGAAATTGGACGATGTCATACTCATGGCCTACACTTTTCCTTTCTATTTGTGCAATGCCATAATTTGTGATGACAATTCTTGTATTGACATATTATTTTCAGCAGCATATTTCTCCATCTCTTTTTTGACCTCCTCCCAGGAATCCATGTTTTTAAATTTTTCAATCAATGGCATACTTTCATGTTGACATTTTCTTATAGAGTTCCCATTCTCTCTAAGCTTTGTTCCAATTATGTTGAGTGGATCATACTGCCAGTGACTGTCAACATCAAAGTGAAAAATTGTAAAAAAGGCTTCTACCACTTTGAATCCTCTTCTCTCAAATGTGAACCCTCCAAATGAGAAAGGCAAGGAAGGAAATATCATTTTCTTTTGCTGACCACTAAAGAGTACATCTGTGCTCTCCATCTGCCATACATATTCCAATGCAAATACCCTCTTTGTGACATGTATTGGAAGTTTGTAGGGTTCTACTACTAAACTATAAAACCTTAATACTGTGTACTCTTCCATGAAGTACCAGTCAGCCAATTGTATTTTACTTCCAAGTTGAATTAAATCTCTACAAGTAGCAGGTAATCTAGGCATTGGAGTGCCTGTAATTTTATCGTACATTGGTGCCAAAAAGAAGTCTACAAAATTGTTGTAGTTTCTTCTGTTATCAATCATCCTTATCTAAGGTGTCAACTCATATATTGGATTTTGGCCTTGACTGCAAAGCTTGTTTGTCTGAAATATTGCATGATGCTTTGCTAAGAGAAGATAGCACAAGTAGGTTGTGAATCTAAATGTCTTCTGTGAACCTGTTGTAATCATTAGTAATTCTTGCATGCAACAAACAATGTGCTCAATAAAACAATATTTTACTAGTTCTTTTTCAAAATGAATATGAAAAAAGCATTTCAAGAATGCTGGCACCCACTTCTTTGTTACTATCCAATCCCAAACAAAATGCTAGCAAGGAAATACTGTCCTGAACCCATGGCACAAAAATTTCATAATCATAAGGAGGCCTATGATCTGGACTTAGGCTTGAACCATTTGTAATTGTTATTCCTCTGATATAAGAATCTCTTTGTGTTGCATCTATTTTTTCATAATCCTGTGCCAACTTTCTCAAGTCAATTTGCACGTTTGAGTTTTTCTATTCAAACCCTAGGTTCAACAGAGTAGCAAATTCACTCTCGGTTATGGACAAAATTTTCTCCTGAGTATTTTTATTCACAATTGCTTTTTTATTTTCATCATAATTTTTGGCGCAGACCATGACAATTTCTAGGCAAGGGAATACTTGAGGTAACACCATCCTTGCCGACCCAGCATTCCACGGTGCAATTTTATTTGCTGTTGCATTTACCTTTGGGTTAAATGAAGAAAATCTTGAACTCTTATTTGGATCATTCCACTTGTTTTCAATTGCAAATCTAATTTCCATTATTCCCTTATTTTCATGAATAACGGGATCATAAATATCATGAAATACATCCATGAAACCTGGTGTTTTAAGCAGATTGTGGAATTCTATTATCTGACTTGTCTTTTTACTCATAGTCTTATTCTTGATAATTGTTTTGCCCATCGTGGTAAGCTGGTAAGTGGTAACCTAAACTGGTATCACTATTTACTCATAGGAAAATTCAAATATTTATACACAGCTACAGTCTACAAGCCTACAATTTACAGGGGTGATTCAAGAATCAAAATTAAACCCTAACAAGTAACATGATAATTTTTTTCTATAACATAAACAGTAAATTTGTAAATCAAGAGATTTGAAAAATTTAAAATGCGGGACCTACGTGTTTAGGATTTTAGTAGTTACCCATTACCCTTAGCTTCGATTTTTGCAGACTTTGACTGGGAACAGGTTACAAAGCTTCAGCTGAGAGACTTTGTTGCACTTGCTTTCCTCAACATAGAAATTTAGAATTCGTAAACCCTTTCTAAATCCGTAGACTACTGGAAAGTGAAACTTAAAGCGCCAAAATTGTACAATCTAGAGTTGTCACCACTCATTTGATGATTGACTCACCTCATGACTACGAGTCAGACATGTCATGTCATCATCAAATGGCATTGTTGGTAGGACCATGCGAGACTGCGAGTGGAACATCTTACGTGTTTAGTGACACGTGTCATGATTCTGGAATGGGTTTGGAAAGATGGCATTGCTTTTCCCTTTCATCTCGAAATACAACTTCGGTCATTGATCTACAATAATCCAACGGTCATAATGGCATTGTTTGCCTGTGGTACTGGTGGCCCTGGGCCCCCATGGTTGTGGGTCCCATTAACTCACCTAGTCACCACTCACTTGATGACCGAGTCAGACGTGTCACATCATCATCAAATGGCATTGTTGGTAGGACCATGCGAGACTGTGAGTGGAATGTAAGACTCTTACGTGTTTAGTGACACGTGTCATGATTCCGGAACGAGTTTCAAAAGATGGGGTTGCTTTTTCCCTTTCATCCTGAAATACAACTTCGGTCGTTGATCTACAATAACCCAATGGTCATAATGGCATTGTGTGCCTATGGTACTGGTGGCCCCGGGCCCCCGTGGGTCCCATTAACTCACCTAGTCACCACTCACCTGATGGCCGACACGTGTCATGATTTTGGAATGGGTTTCAAAAGATGGGATTGCTTTTCCCTTTCATCCCGAAGTCCATCGTACATCGTTGATCTGTGCTCATCCAACAATAGTTATTTGCAACGGACATTGTTAAATGTTATAATGTTATTTTTTCCTTTATAAATATTAATTCATAATGGATAATAAGTTAATAACATTTAAAGTTATTTAATTGAATAGTAACAATTTTAGCCAATCAAATTCAAAATACACTATTTTTTTAATAATATTAAATTCTAATAAATTTCAGAGGCCAGAGTTAAGGACCAAGGTTAGTGTTTAGAGATAATGAGATTTATGTGGTCACCGAGTCGCTGACTCGCTAGGTCTCCCAAACATGAGTTAAAGTAATATTTTTTATTGATTAAATAGTATACTTAATGTTAAAATGATATTTTTTATTGATTATAACGTTAACATTGATAATTATAATCACATATAATTATCATACCTTAAAATTAGAAAACAATAAATTCTTTCTCTAACCTTATTAATTCATTTGTCTGTCAAATTGATTATATAGTATTCTTAAAGTTAAAATGATATTTTTTATTGATTTAGATTATAACTTTAACGTTGATAATTATAATCATAGATTCACATATAATTCTCATACATTATAATTAGAATACCATAAATTCTTTCTCTAACCTTATTAATTCATTTGTCCTTCAAAATTCTATAAATCTTTCATATTAAATGTACGAGTGTGTGAATTTTGACAGGTAACATTACCCAAACTTGATGTCAGTACTCAGTGATAACTAATAAGATATTTCTTTTATTAACTATAATTGTCTACATTGTACAACTGTGATACATCATACATATCTAATACGTAGATAAATCATAAAGCAACTAATTAAAATATTGCAATCACAGTGACAGAGAAGTCTAAGAACCATTTTTTGTACAGATTGAAATGAGTGAAATTTTCATTGTTTTCTTTTCATAAAATTATAATTACATAAAGATTGTCCAGTTCCACTTCCAAAACAAAGAGGAACCTACTATAAACAAAAAAAACCAAAAAATGAGGTATGTTTTTATAAAACAAAAACCACTAGTAGACTAGTAGTCTAGTGTCTACTTCCAGTACAATAGTAAATACTACAAAAGGAAACATACTATAAACAAGAAAAAACCATAAAATTTTTATCAAAAAAACCAGTAGTAGTCCTCTACTGATTTTGGCCTTCGGCTCCATCTAAGTAGAATTCATGAGAGATGATTATCTGCGCAAATTCATCTAGCCACCCGAATTCCCCCGCCTTAGCCTCCTCTTCGTCAAGGGAAAACCACTTTCGGAGGAAATCCCTAGCAATCAAGGCCCATTTCCTATGGCGCTTATATTGCCCAGGATTGAGGCCCAAACGAAAAGGTTGCATGGCCACATTTTGGCCTGGGAGGAGAAGCTTGGGTATTTCACTTGCCCAAGAGATCCCCACCCCTATTTTTGCAAACATGACAACATTAACGTTGTCCCCCAGGTACTCTTCTTTAAAAACCCTCCTCAACAGCATTAACATCTCCACCTTCTCTCCTCCGAGGTCAAGAAGAGATGCCAAAAAATGGGACGTAATGTCCGTGTTGACCCGGTGCCTATCTTCATTATTCTGAAACTCTCGGCCCAACACCATTTTCATAGCCTCTATAACGAAAGGCCCACCCTCCTTACAAATAGATTCTAAGGCTTCATCAGTAAAGGAACCCAAAAAGGCCTTTTGGGCCTCCTCAGATGTGCATATAAGCCTAATTGGAGTGTCCATCTAAAATAGTAAAACTACAAAAAACTTAAAAACAAATTATTTGCAGATTGCAGACTGTAGACCCTAAAAAAACAAATTATCTAGCAAACGCCAAAGATGAATCGATGAATAATGAAGATAGATCGTCTATAAATAGCCCTTGAATTCTGGATCGTTACTTAGCAATAAATTATTCTGTCTTTAATGGTATTAAATCCATTGTCCTTAACATGCCTCTAAATCTTTCATGTAAATCTTTCCCCTAAATGCATGCGTGTGAGAAATTAATATTTTGTCCTTAATCTTTCATATCTGGTACTAAATCTTTCCCATAAAAGCAAAAAATGTCAAATATCGGTTATAGCGTCTGTACGAGTTTGGAAGTGGTGCGTGTCTACTCTGCATGACACTCTGCATGACAAGTTAAAGAATGTCACTTGTCATTGACAAGGCATTTATTGCTTACCGATTTAAGAGGTTACAAGTTGCACTATAGTAATAGAACTGTGAATATCGATACCAACACGTGTACGCTGTAGTCTGCAGACAAGAACCCTTATTTGATATGTGTCAACATTCCGGTGACTTCCTCCACAACTTTGTTTCCTTCAAGAAATTGGGGCCGAAATTAAACTTTAGACATTGATCTTGGATCATCGGACAGTATCAAATAATATATTTAACATTATAAAATAATGTATGTATGTTAGGTATGTTAGTCTAAGGTATTATAACAAAATATTTCCCATCTTTTGAAAATCGCCAACAAAAGATTTTTTTTTGCCATAATTAATGAACGATTAGTCAATAAAATAAATAAATTTTCAAACGGTACTTAAAATTCGCCAAGAGAAATATTTTTTTATATTTCAAAAGAAATTCATTCGCCTCATATATTATTATTTTTTACTTGAAAAGAAAATTATTTGCCTCATATAGTATTATTTTTTACTTGAAAAGAAAATTATTCACCTCATATATTATAATTTTTTACTTCAAAAAAAAATTATTCACCAACAATTTATGAAATTCTCATTCAGCGGGGAAAAAATCGCCAATAAAAACTATGAAAAATCATGGATTTGAAAAAGAAATTCCCTTGCATTAAAACAAATTCCCCTTAAAATAATGTATGATTTGCCAGGAGTTTACACTTTTTCCTAAAAGGGGGTTTCTTAAAGTTATCTCTGATAATGTATATTAATATTAAATATAATTATTTATGTCCGTTTATGGTCAAAACTAGACAAAGGCTAGATCAAAATTAATTTTGATGGTGCCTCCAGAGGGAATCCAGGCCCTTCATGGGTGGGTTGTGTGGCAAGAGATGAGCATGGAAATATAGTTCCTTTTCTTCATCTAAATTGGAAGATGAAGTGAATAATGAAGATGAGGCTATGGCAGCTCTATTGGTAATAAATCGACACATAAATTGGATGCAAACCATGTTTACTTGGAAGGAGACTCTCAGGTGATTATGAATGTAGTATCAAAAGGGAAAAATCATGTTTGGAAGATTAGTAAAATCATGAATATTATTCGAAAAAAATGGGCAAGTTTCAAAACTTCAAAACTAAACACATCCTGAGGGAAGGAAATTCAATAGTAGATAAATTATCAAAATGGGCAACGTCTTTTGAGAGCATTGAGAGTGTTTTCTTAGGATCTTAGGAGAATAAAGTTATAATAGCTTGAAGGGGGTATTTTTAAATTCAAATGGACATGACCATTAGCATTTTCTTCATCGTCATTATATTTGATGGGAGGAAAGTATACTATGGTGGGAGTTTTGTATAATTATTGCCAATCTTTTTCATATTGATTTTGGGATGTACACAAGAAATTATTGGTAGTCCTGAAAGTGTTGAAATACCATTCAACATTATGTGTACCCGGGGCATGATCCCGGCCTCATCCTTTATGGTGTCGGAGCCTTTGCACTCATCAAGACTTGATCTCTGGTGGACTCATTTAAAACCAAACAACCTCACCAGCAAACCAAGGGCCCATTGACATTTGCTTCTAATTTTCATTTTTTTTTTTTTTTTGAAAAGGAGTTTTGGAGGATTACCTACATATTTGGAGAAGATTTAAATTGACCACATATACCATGCTAATATAGATATTGCATCTATGCTTTTGGCATGGGCATTAGAATTCTGGTCCAGAGAAGATGCCATCTGGGTGATGAAGGTGTGCATGGCTTGCGGGGTTAGCAAATTATAGCAATGGCTGAACTGGGGAAGGGTTTTTGTGTAGATGAGGGGTACCATAGGAATGTTAGTGTTGGGGAACAATTGTTTAAACCATTCTTGGTGTGGAGAGGAGATGATATGGAGGATAGACAGTCAAATGTTTCGATTAGATGGGCTTTCCTGAAGGGACATATTAGAGATATTGAAAGGGAAAAGAAATAGTTGAAGTGGGAGGCTCGCAAGAACTTCACATAGTAGCAAGAGATGCATTCTAGTATGGGGTCTAAACTGAAGGATTAGAGGGTTCCCCAAAACAAAGGGAAAAATCACTGCGAGTAAGGATGCTATTGTTTTTCTCTGTGCTCAGGTTTCTTTTTTTCAAGTTCTTAAACTTTTGATATTGTATTTCTAGATCATTAGATGTAGAATGTTAAATGTATAGATCATTAGTCTTAGTGTGATATGCCCAATTTTGTATTATAATGGCATGTAAATGGGAAGTACGGTAGTCTCAGCCTGGTTGTTGATATAGGTGTTCTGTTTTGCATCCAGTTTATACTCTCTATTTGGGGTGATAACAATTGTGATGAACATATAGAGTTTCTATTGTAGCAGGGGTTGGTAGTTTGGGTTGTTTATATATGCAGTGTAAGGTACCTTTTATATGTTAATACAATATATATTTTAACCAATTAAAAAAAGAAGTTATTAAATATAATTTTATAGGAGATTATAGCATATTATACATTATACACTAACAAATTGTTTATCAGAATAAACAGTTGATATAAAAAATTATTTATAATAATTAAACTAACAAATAATTAATAAACATAATGATAATGAAAATTAGTTATTAACTTGATATTCATTTCTAACAAAAACTTACGACTTTAGAATTTTCCTTTAGATTGCTTTGGGATTTAGCTTGGACATCTTATGCTTCATGTATCATATGTTTTTTTTTTAAAAGTGAGTTTCATAAAGTTTTGACCAAGAAATAGTTGTTAGACATGAGTTTTTATATTTTTAGGAAAATCTAGTAAAAAATGCATAGCTAATTATTTACTTAAAAAAAAACTACAAAAAATATGTGCACATCCAAGCATTTGTCCTCTAATTATATTTAAAGTTTTATTAAAAAATGTTATGTTTTTTTTTGTACTTCAGGTCACACACGCACTTGCTTTTTATCTTTTTCCTAAAAATGTAGTACTACTACATTGAGCTTTTAAAATTTCACCAAATAATTTTATTTTTTCAAGAAAAATAATTAGTAGCTTTGAAACAACATTCAATTTGCTAAAAACTTTGTTTTTATATATTTTTTAAATTATGTTGATAACCTATTCAAATGTTTATATTAAGTTTCCTAGCTTAGTTTTTTTTAAATTTTCATAGTCACTTAAGAGCCTAGCTTGACACCTTATGATCCTGGACATACCTTTGTTGCTAACTCTTATTTAGACCATCTTCTTTGTTTTTTGAACCATATATATTTAGATATTATTGAGATTCTCTATATTGAAGTTTATAATATTTTAACTCATTTAAAAAACATATTGAGAAGGATATCCATGGTCATTATGTTCCCCATTTGTCTAATATATTTGAGATGGTGATTTTCGTGATGGTTAATTGGAAAATTTTCATGTGATGGTTGACTTGGAAAGCTATGTTGCTTTTTAATGTTATGGCCTTATATTCATTATTAACTTCAAGGCTATATTTTTTATTTAAATTATTTTGGATAAAAAATAATTTATTGTACAATGTAAGTTTTTCGATTATCAATATAATATATAATGGTGATTGATAAAATAAAAATAAAATAATGGTTTTGTAATGTCTCTTTTTTCAATAGGATTTAATAATAAATGATGAAAAATAAAATTAATGAGCAAATAATAATATATTATAATATATAATTTATTATTACATTATCTACATTATTATTATAATAATGAAATGATATAATATTATTATTATTATAATGAAATGATATAATATTATATATAATATTATTATATAATATTAATATATATTAAATGACTAAGAATTAAATAATAAAATTTTAATAATATTAAAATATAAATTAAATCAACAATTAAAAAAGACTTAGTTAACAAGTAAGATAAGGAGACCAATGTTGATTAAGAAGAATTAGTTAACAAGTATGATAAGTGTTCTATTCATTAGTTATCATGAGAGATGGGTTCTTGTAAATCACTACTCATGAAACACAGGTCAATACATTTGACTAAAAAAATACACAATTGAATCTTGATAGTAATATCAAGACATACTGAGAATCAAATCAACCTCAATATAAGAAATATTAACAACAACCACTGAAAACATACTATAAAAGGGATTCCTTCGAAAGATGAAAGTCTGTAAGGTTGCATTGGTGATAACCAATTGACAAGGGAGAAGATACAATGGTATCATAAGTCAATAGTCAATAACTTATAAATAATTAAACTCTATCGATGAAGAGTAGAGATAATCATCTTATAGGTGAAACTTTAATGAACTAAAATATAATTATGAATGGATTCAATTTCATAAAAGGAAAGACATGTCTTCTAAACTCCCTAAAGACACAGACATTTCATAAATAAGGTATAAGTATGTTGTGGATCAAGGAAGGGATGGATCATCAACATAAAATAACAATATACTTCTTGAACCATCAGCCATCAAATAAACACATCTAATTACTTATTAGCATACATGGAAAGAAGAACTTCAACAACAATAGCGGTCTAGTAGCAGAGGGTAAGAAGAAGCATTAAGTAAGGAGATCGACATCAAACATACAATCATTAAAGAAGGGGAAAAGTATCTAAAACCTATATATGTATCAATATCAAAGAAATATTGGGGTCATTGCCAATTATTTCCCTTCTCATTATATAGAATCCTTATTTGGAAGTATAATTTCAAAGCTTATACATTATTATTATAAAGATATTTAGAAAACTATTGAATTGTTTTTTCAGTCCTTAATATTCCAATTCAATCACATGATCATAAGAGAGAGAAAGACAACAATCTATCTTGATAAAGATCTTAAGATATACTTTGTATGTTATTAGAGCTTAGATTTACTGCATGTTTTTTTATATTGAAATAGTTTATCAACTGATAATACAAAAGCTTTTAGGATACCACAAAAACCTAAAGTACTAGCACCCAAAACATCATGTTGTTACCAATCAGATATCCTCCATGGAGGCATGACCTTTATATACTGTTTACATTTTAGATTTTATCATTGTTCAAATATTTACATTGTTTATCAAAACCTAAAAGAAAGAAAGTATTTTGTCAAAATTGCGCAAACACTATTTTCAGTCTTCTTTCCATCCATCATTGTTGATGGTTTTGTATTTTGTATTATCCCAATCATCATTTTTACTTCTTTTGTATTCATTATTATCCCAACCATCATTGTAGTTCTCATTAGAATTTTTATTTCCATCTCCATCTTCAACATCTTTGATACTATTATTTTGTTGCTCTTCATTTGATTGAAGAATTCTGGAGTCTTGATTCATGTTAACCATGTCCTTGTTAGTACCCTTATCTTGTCTGCCTTCCAGGTATGTTGAAGTTTGGATGTCCTTTTTGAATATAATCATAGCTCCTTCCTTGACCAAATATAGGAATCTTTCTCTTGGCACTTATATAGTGGTTGTGACCTATGACACAATATTAAAATGTATGAGTTTACAATTAAACTCAGTAAGGTCATGTTTCATGTCTTGGAAAATCTCCTCATTTCTCTGCTTCTAGATGATCCATAAAATTTTAGAAGTTAAGGAAAACCACAATTTGTTCATCTTGAGATCAAATTCTTCCACAAAACCGGCAAGGACCTTATGCCATGATAGACTATCATTACAATTCCAAGTAATAGGTTGACCAAAAAAAAGAGACCAAGTTTTACTAGTAAATTTACACTAAAAAAAAGGTGTTCAAAAGACTCTGGACAATTATAGATGGTGCACATAACATTTTTTTACCACAAGTAGAAAGAAAGGATCCAATAACAAGCTTTTTAAGAAGTAAAATTCATCTAAAATATATTTTCTTAGGCTCAACAGGTGAATGTCAAAATAAATCAAAGATAAAGTGTCATCTAGTACTTGGCCAATTAAAGCTCTGGTTTTGATTTATTCTATTAATAATACCCACATCCTCAACATATTATATATTTTCCTTCTAGAGAAGTCACCCAAGGCCTTACCATCTGGCCACTTCAACTATTCAAGCATCTGACAAGAATTCAAAATTTTCCCAGGAAAAAAATTGCCCACTGCTTTGGAGATAAGAGTATATGTTTTTGTTTTTGATTTGTGAATTTTATACTTAGCACTAATATCTTCCCAAGAACCCAATTTCTTGTCAATCACAACATCTTGAAAATGAGTGAAATGCCTTTATTATGCCAATTTTTTGCAGAACAACATGCAGTTAAAGCAAGAGGTTTACCCTTAAGTTATATGCCCCACCAAATAGATCTGTCTAAAATAGTAAATGATGGATTCATATCAACAAAATTTCTTGGGCATTTTAAGGGTCTAACTTGACACCATGCCCTCAAAATAGTAGAGAAAATATTGGAACCAAAAAATTTAACATCAAAATCCCCCAACACAATGTCTAATAATGGAATATTTTTCTAGTGTTTACTCTTTTTAATAAATGAACTGACCACATTGTTTATGATTAGTACCTTACAACGCTCATTGTCATTTAGTGCTTTCAAGATCCACTTGGCTACTAAGGAAATCTCTTGTATATTCAGATCTCTTAGCCCAAGTCCCCCTATCATTCTAGGAGCACAACACCATTCCCACTTAACACTATGTCTCTTCCTATTATCAAGACCATCTAACCAAAGAAACTCCCTTAAGATCCATTCAAGCTTATTACAGTGACAATTAGATAGAATCCAAGAAGACGCATAATACACAACATGTGAGGAAAGAACTTTTTGAACCACTTGAGCCCTGGCTGCAAGAGATAACATATGGGTTTTCCATTTTAAGATGTTTATTCTCTATCTTCTTGTATATCCAAGACCACATATCTTTGATAGAAGGGTTTATAGAAAAGGGAGTTCCCAAGTACTTTACAATAGTAGAGGGACCAAACCATTTCCATTATGTGCCTCTTATCTAGTTAGGAGGAGTTTTTGACCATCCTAGGAATGTAGATTTATGAGGAGAAATTTTGGCTCATGATGCTCGATAGAATAATTGCAACCTCCTAAGAACATTATCAAAATTATGTTCATCCAATTCCACAAACAAAGTAGTGTAATCAGAAAATTGTTCTAGCAAGAGTTCATCCTTATTAGGTAATGTGATGCCTTTTTACAGGAGGGCCTATCTCAGTGGCTTTTAAAATATATGAGAGAGAATCAGAAGCAACTACAAATAGTGCATGTGCAAGGGGACACCCTTGCCTAATAGACCTGCCAAGTGGGATAGGTTATGAATATTCACCATTAAATTCAATCACAGTTGAGGAATCTTTAAATAGAATATTGAACCATTTGTAGAAATACTCTAGAAACCTAATTATCTCTAGTATTTTAAGAACAAACTATCATTCAATTCTATCATAAGCCTTTTCAAAGTCAACTAACACCATAGCTACATTTTGTTCCTCTATTTTTTCCCAATGCATAGCCTCCCAACTTGTAATAAGATTATCTAGTATGTATCTACCTCTGATAAAACTTGTTTGAGTAATTGATACAATGTCATTAAGCATCTCTATTTCTTCTAGCCATAGTTTTTTCAAATATCTTGTAAGACATATTTAACAATGTGATAGGTCTCCAATTTTTCACTTGGGATCTATCACCATCCTTAGGGAGTAATTTGATCACCCCTTTGTTATATTCTCTCCCAGTGATCCCAAGTCAAAAGCCTCATTATAGATCTCCAACAACTCACATGTTATCCATTCTTTATTCTTTTTATAAAACTTTATTGGTAATCCATCAATGTCTAGTGACTTGTCACTTGCTAATGTACCAATAGCCTCATTTATTTCATTCAAGTCAATCTTTTGATTGAGGCTCTTGGCTTGATAATTGGTCACTTTCTTGGGGATTAGTTTGATACATTTATTCAAGGCTTCTTGATTCTCAATTTCATGTTCCTGAGGAAAAGAATTGAGTTAACATATGCATTCAATATCTCTTTATCATTGTTGGTGAATCCATTTTCTACCTAAATACCGTTGATCTCTTCTCTGCAATGTTTGGCTCTTATGAGATTAAAGACTTGTACTTAGACCCTTTGTCCCCCTCTTTGAGCCACCTAGCTTTATCTCTGGCTTTTTAACCTTGAATTTTATAATTTTGAGCTTTCCTCAATTGCACTTTTGTCTTAATCAGTTCTTGTTCCAATTCTTGATCATTTCCTTTTCCCTATAAAGGTTTTTCAACTTCATTGAGTTTGTTTTGATAATAATTCTCCTCTTGTTTTCTGTCCATGGCTTCCTTAGTTCTTGTAATTTGAAACATCTTCCTCCACACTTGAACCATCTGATCCCACTTGGCTTTTGTTGAGGTTTCAGACATATAATATTTGGATAGCACAGTAATAGTTTGGATAGAACCTAATGTGTCTTTATCCTATAAATTAGAGAAGTGTTGAGCTTAAATAGATTGTTCCTCCTATGGCTTTTGGGCTGGGAGATGAAGATTTTAAGCGTGCAATGCAAGCATAAATGGGAGAATGATCTAAAATACTAGCATGGGATACACTGATGGGGAATTGGCCTGGATTGTGAGATAACCCAAGCATGGAAGTGTTTACCTAAATTCTATCCAATCTGAAGTAGATTCTATTATTTTTGGCCTGATTATTACACCAAGTGTACCAAATGTTATCGTACTCATTTTTCATCATATCCAATGGGTCACTGATGTTAAACCTCCTTTTGAATTTGGCCCAAATAAAAAATTCATTTCCCTTCCATTCATGTTTATTCCCCCTAGATTTATCATGTCTATTTTCAATCATATTAAAATCACTAATGAATATCCACTTTGCATTAGGAAGGTTATTTGAGAGCCAGTCCCACAAATTGGCCCTATCTTTGTGGTCATTTGGGGCATATATGTTACAAACTCCTATCATTTGTTCATTGACTTTGAAAAGAATCCATAAGGTTCTTTGACATGGAGATACACCATTGTATGTCATCTTATCAGCCCAATTTGGTCGGACTAGAGTAGCCACTCCTCCTTTACCTCTGTCATGCCTTGAATATAAACATGTGGCCTTGTCCCAAACAAATATAAGTGGGTTATATGCATGATAACTACTAACCTTGATTTCTTGTAAGCATATAATGTCTTTCTTCTTCACTTTATTACACCACCTTCTAACTTTATATTTCCTATTTGTCATTTCCAAACCTCTAATATTCCAACTGTGTATGTTCATAATCATAATTGATTTGATGAGGTATTTTGATTTTTACACAGTCTAGTGAAATATTCTGAAAGCTTCTTGCTTTTGAACTTGTCTTTTCTCTCATCATTTTTGACACTATTACTCCTCTCATATGTTTTCCTCTTTTTTTTCTTACTCGGTACTTTTGTGAATTCGCCATCTCCCACTTCTTGCTCAATCTATTCTGAAGGACTCATTTGGGCCTCTTTATTGTGTTCTTTCAAAGGGGATTTGGGAGGTATGCTATCAAAATAGATGGTAATCTTCTCAATGGAATGATGTTTGGTATTCCTCATTTTGTGACCTCTATCCTTAATTTTACCTAGAGCTATTTTTTGAGCATTAAGCTTAGGGGCATTATCTTTGTTAATTTTCTCTCTAGCCAGTGGAAGATATTATGGTTGACAAGCGAAGGGGTTATGGTCTCCACTTTTATCAGCCTATTTTGCATGTTGCACTTAAAAATCATCCTCAAAAAGAGGATTAGTAAGGGAGACAAACTTATCCAGGTGACCATCAAGGGTTTCACCTATGACCTCTTGATCACCATTTCTTTCATTAGTTTTACCATTTTGACCATCACTATTAAAACTGTTATGTCCAACATTCCTTTCATTAGCATTATAAAATTGATCAGCATTAATGTTACATTTATGGACCTCTTTATCAACATTCCTTTCATTAAAATTATTATTTTGACTCATATTGTTATGATTTTTGTCACCTTCTGATTGAGGATTGGTTTTACTTGGGGTTCCCCCTAAAAAATCTCTTTGAATATTTTTCAATAACGAAAAATCCCATCAGTTGTGGCCATTAAGCTTGCAATGGAAGAAAGCCCTTATGTTTCCAAGCTTAAAAATTTTCCATCTAAAGATTTCTTCCTCAATTTCTAGTGAAATTTCACCAGGTACACAATGTTAGGATTTAGGGTAATCAATAAGTGGGCATTAATGCATGGAAGTGTCACTCTGGATTCTTCAACTTGCAGTATTGATCCCATAGGCTTAAGAATGTGTGGTATAAAAGGCCAAAATTCTAGTTGAACATCTTTCAATTCAACCCAAAAAGGGGAAGAACAGGCGAGGACATGTTCTACATTACTTTTTAAAGACCAACAAAGGGATCTGAATAGTGTTTTCCCTACATGCCAATACCCCTTATTCAAATCTTTTTCTTACATTCCATATTTTTTAAGAAGATTAAAAACAAACCCATTTGAATCATTCAACTAAAGGTAACAATAATACCAAGTTTCTTCCCTCAAATGTTGTTGAACCAGTCATCCAAAAATTTCCTAGTAGGTAAAAATTTAACATACATGAAAACAAAAAATACAACAATGCTTTTTAATCTAGTTTGTTTAGATTTGATAGCATTTACCATATCACCATTCGACTAGAAAGCAAGTGTCCTAACTCCAGGTAATGAGGCCTTACCTTCTTCTCCTCCCTCATTACCAATGTATTTTTCTTAGGAATCGACTCCATCTCCTTGTCTACGTCCATCGGTGTTGGGCTCTCTTCCTCCATTTTCCACTTGTTTTCTGAGAAACTTCCCTTCGAAGTTTGTAGACTCTAGGAGAATGGTAGAAGAGTGGTTTGAAAGGACTACCTTGTAAGAAGGCTTAACACTTAAGAAAATTTGTAAAGTATTCATTTGAAGACAAATTTGAAGAGTACTAGAGGTATTTCATATATGTTGGGAAAATAAGATTGTAATGATTTATCTATTTTGATTACAATATTTATATTTAATTTTAGATCTCTATTTTAGTATGATATTCCCTTTGGTATTAATCTACAAATGTATACTAACCATATTTAAAATATATTATGAAATAAAATTTTTAATTAGTGCAGTAAAAAAATAAAAAAAAAGAATATTATATAATAACAGTTAAATGCAAAGAAATAAGTTAAATTTTATTTCAAAATAAAATAAATGATTATATACTGACTTGTATATAAAGGAAAATAATAAATATATTCTAAGAAGCAAGCAAAAATAAATAAAGATATGCCATAGGGTCTTAAACCCAATGACTATCTTGATATGATGGCATTATATAGGGAATTAGTCTTAGGATTTTTATTATTAAAAATTCTATGGATTCCAAAATTAATAAAATTTTAAGCATAGTGTCTTTGTTTGACTTTAGTGTTGTAATTTAGAAGTTAGTAATGTTCTAGGAAATTCTAGAAGAGATTTAGGGAGATTTGATTTGATTGACTTAATTAATTTTATGATAGAGTATGTTTATAAATTAGTTTAAATTGGTGATTTTAAACATTTGAACAATATATATGTTTAGTAGATTAAATTAATGGTTATATTGATTGAAAATTATGAAAGATCTTGAGGGTTGAATTATTTAAGTTGATTTATTAGTATTAAACAATATTATTAAATTAAACAAACACCTATACAATTAGAGTTTGTTAAAGTTTATTTTTATAGCCTCTAATTATTAGATTGTTTTTAATTACCGCGTAACTAGTTGTTAATAACTCTAAATTCTAGGTTATAATTACATTCATTGTAATGATTAGAGGATCTATATCACTTAAGATACCTAATTAAGAAACAATTCAAGTTTGTATAATTTGGGCTTATATAAATTATGTTAAGATTAACAAGGCAGAAATAACAATTATGTGCAAATATAACTAATATCAGAAAATAATAAACCACACAGAATAGAACACAAGACACACAGATTTAATGTGGTTCACCCAATCCCTAGGCTACGTCCACCAACATCGAGTCCAATATTATTATTATCCAGTGATTACAACCTGATTACAATCCATAATCCCTTACAGCCCAATTCTACCGCAAGTACTAAAATCATACATAATGAAAAAACCCTAACCCCTGAGCCATATTATACAATATTTTCCCGCTTTAGGGTTAGAATGAGTTATTAGTAGGTCGGGAGGAAAAGTGTACAGTACTTTCTTGGATAGTACTTTCCTGATTAGTCACCACAAACTAACAATCTCCCACTTGGTGACTGATCACTATCCACACTATACTAAAAACCTCCCACTTGGAGACTGATCCTGTAGCAATACCGCTACCCACATGAGGCTCCCACTAGATTGAACCACCTTGGACTCAGCTGTTCCTTTATTTTGTTCAGTCTAGAAGACCAACTGAAGCTGAACATGAGTTCAACTTCTCCCTTGTTACTACCTTTGTAAACATATCTGCTGGATTATCATCAGTATAAATCTTTTCTAGCCTTAACTGTCCATCATCCAAAACTGATTGAATGAAATGGTACCGCAACTGTATGTGTTTTGTCTTTGAGTGCAAAGCAGAATTCTTTGCAAGATGAATGGCACTTTGGCTATCTGTATGTAGAAAATTATCCTTTTGTGGATGTCCCAATTCTTCCATGAAGAATTGAAGCCATATCATCTCCTTGGCTACCTCTGTAGTAGCAACATACTCTGCCTCTGTAGTGGATAAAGCAACCACCTTTTGTAGTCAAGAAATCCAACTCACTGTTGTCCCACCAATAGTAAATATATAACCTGTAGTACTCCGCCTGCTATCTATATCTCCTACCAAATCTGAGTCAACATAGCCTTGTACAGTAGTAGTAGAACCCCCAAAGTGTAAACACTTACTGGATGTGCCTCTCAAATATCTGAGAATCCATTTGACTGCATTCCAATGCTTAAGACCAGGGTTACTCATATAATGGCTAACGACTCCCACTGCGTGTGCAATATCTGGCCTAGTACATACCATAGCATACATTAAGCTCCCTAAAGCTGAAGCATAAGGTACCTTAGACATTTTAGTCTCTTCTTCTGGTGTCTTGGGACACATATCCTTAGTCAATTTCAAATGACCAGGCAAAGGTGTGCTGACAGCTTTGGCATTTTCCATAGAGAAACGTTGCAACACCTTCTCAATATAATCAGCCTGAGATAGAGACAATTTCCTATTTTTCCTATCTCTACAAATTTTCATACCAAGGATTTGTTTTTCTGCCCCCAAATCCTTCATAGCAAAATATTTTGCTAACTGTTGTTTCAACCCCTTAATGTGATTCATGTTAGACCCAGCTACAAGCATATCATCAACATATAAACATAAAATAATGTAGCTGTCATCATCCAACCTCTTAAAATAAACACAATGGTCAGAATGACACCGACTATATCCATGCCCATTCATAAAAGTGTCAAATTTAATATACCATTGCCGAGGTGCTTGCTTCAAGCCATATAAACTTTTCTGCAATCTGCACACCAAATTCTCCTTACCCTTGACCTCAAATCCTTGTGGCTGAACCATATATATTTCTTCATCCAAATCACCATGAAGAAAGGCTGTTTTAACATCAAGCTACTCTAAATGCAAATCTTCAGTAGCCACAATACTT
This sequence comes from Chamaecyparis obtusa, assembly GCA_027943335.1. Taxonomy (NCBI): domain Eukaryota; kingdom Viridiplantae; phylum Streptophyta; class Pinopsida; order Cupressales; family Cupressaceae; genus Chamaecyparis; species Chamaecyparis obtusa. The sequence continues at coordinate 461,775 of BSBK01007932.1, forward strand.
AAAACAGTACGAATAGAAGTCATTTTAACAACTAGAGAAAATATCTCATCAAAATCAATACCATGTTTCTGTGCAAATCCTTTTACGACTAATCTGGCTTTAAATCTTTTCGTACCTCCATCCTCTTCTTTGATCCTATAAACCCATTTATTCTATAAATCCCTTTTACCTGTAGGTAACTTACATAAATTCCATGTCTGATTTTTCAGCAAAGGGTCCATTTCATCTGTCATTGCAGACTCCCACTGAAGCTTTGTATCCACCTGCATAGCTTCATTATAACATTCAGGTTCACCAGCATCTGTTAACAAAATAGAATACAAAGATGGAGAAAATCTTTCTAGAGGTCTACTTAGCCTTGTTGACCGTCTAACACTCACTGGGGTGTGTGGTATTTGTTGTTGCTATTGTTGCGGAGCATAAGGAACTACTGGAACATGAACTTGTGGAGTATCATCCAGTATTACATAGTCATTTTCTTTCTTCTCATGCTGCAGCAATAGATCTTTGTACAATACTTTCTCATTGAATATGACATCCCTGCTTCTTTCAATTTTATGATTTTCAAAATCCCAAAGCCTATAACCAAATTCATCAATGCCATACCCAACAAATACACATTTCTTTGACTTAGCTTCCAGCTTGGTTCTATTTTCAGAATCTATAAGTGCAAAAGCTTCACAACCAAAGGTTTTGAGAAAAGAATAACTCACCTTCTTACCACTCCATGCTTCCTCTGGAATACCATAGTCCAAAGGAGTAGAGGGGCCTCTATTGATTAAATAAACAGCAGTGTTCACTGCCTTTGCCCACATATTTTTGGGCAGCCTAGCATGCAACCTCATACTCCTTGCACGCTCCATTATTGTCCTGTTCATGCGTTCAGCCACTCCATTTTCTTGTGGAGTCCTTGGTACAGTTTTCTGCCTATGAATACCATTAGAGGAACAATATTCTTCAAATTCTGTGCTGCAATACTCACCACCATTATCAGATCTAAGACATTTTAACTTTTTACCAGTCTCATTCTCAACCAAGCATTTCCATTTCTTAAAAGTTTGAAATACATCAGATTTCTGTCTAAGGAAATAAATCTATACTTTTCTTGTTGCATCATCTATAAATGTAACATAATATAGAGAGCCACCAAGGGAAGATACCTGAGTTGGTCCCCATACATCTGTATGCACAAGCTCTAATCTCTCATTTTTCTTTTCCTTCCCACTCTTCACAAAACTAACTCTCTTTTGTTTTCCATAAACACAACTTTCACAGAAATCCATATTGACACATTTTAGACCAGGTAAAACTTTCTTTGAATGAATTAATTTCATACCTTTTCACTCATGTGCCTGAGTCTATTGTGCCACAGTGTTGTGTCAGAATCTACAACAACAGTTTGATGTTCTTCCTGCTCAACTGCAGCCACTGTTCCTGAACATTCATTATCTTCTGAAACAATTAAAGTAGAAGGAACAGTATGACCTGTACAAAGATATAAGGTGCCTACTTTCACACCTTTTGCTACTACTAAGGAACCTTTTGAAACCTTCCAATTTTTATCATTAAAAGTAACTGTGCAACCCTCATCACCCAGTTGCCCTGCTGAAATTAAATTCCTACTCAGCCTTGGAACATGTCTTACCTCTTGTAGTAGCCAATGATTCCCATTCTGCAACTTAATCTTAATTTTTCCCTTTCCAACAATCTGACAAGGTTCATTATCTCCCAAATAAACTAGCCCAAAATCCCCTTGGACATAATCAACAAAATAACTTCTATGGGGTGTAGCATGAAATGAAGCCCCAGAATCTAAAACCCATGAATCATCAATACTTTCTAAGGACAAGAGCAAAGCATCCTCCTTGGATTTGTTACTTACCACATTTGCCTCCTTGTTTCCATCATTTTTGTCTCCTTGATCTTTCTTCCGAGACCAACAATCTTTCTTCTTATGACCTGGTTTTCCACAGTACCAGCAATCATTTGGCCCTTTAGATTCGGACCTCTTTCCCTTTGATTTTCCTCTTGATTTCCCATGATTTCCAGAGTTGTTTCCTCTATCTCTTGTTCTGCCTCTGCTTTCTGTGTTCAATACACTACCCGATGTGGATGCCCCTGAGCTTTTCCTAAAAATTTCCTCATTCAATATAACACCAATAACATCATCATACTTTAGGGTATTAGAACCAGAAACAGAATTACTAACAGCCATTACCAAGCCATTCCAGTTTTCTGGCAAAGAACACAAAATCAAGAGAGCCCTAACCTCTTCATCAAAAGTAATTTTAACTGAGGTTAATTGACTTGTAACTGTATTAAACTCATTCAAATGATCAGTAACTGATCCACCTTCTACCATTTTCTTATTAAATAAATGCTTCATAAGAAATACCTTGTTTGAAGCTGAAGGCTTTTCATACAACTTCGCTAGGGTTTCCATCAGATCTTTAGCTGTCTTTGCTTCAGTAATATTGAATGCCACCGATTGTGCCAGGCATAGACGAATACTCCCCAGTGCCTTCCTATCCAAAATATCCCAATCCTCCTGAGACATTGATTGCTCTTTCTTGGCTACTCCCTCTAATGGCCGCCATAGATCCTTCTGATAGAGATAATCCTCCATTTGCATCTTCCATAACTAGAAATTCTACCCATTAAACTTATCAACCTTCAGCCTACCCTCGTCTGCCATTTCTCCCACTTAACCGAGAGACTCTCCCACTAACTCGTGAGACCTGCTTCAGAGAATAGATGAAAGAACAAATGAAATAACCTCGCTCTGATACCACTTGTTAGGATTAACAAGGTAGAAATAACAATTATGTGCAAATATAACTAATATCAGAAAATAATAAACCACACAGAATAGAACACAAGACACACAGATTTAATGTGGTTCACCCAATCCCTGGGCTACGTCCACCAACAGCGAGTCCAATATTATTATTATCCAGTGATTACAACCTGATTACAATCCGTAATCCCTTACAGCCCAATTCTACTGCAAGCACTAAAATCATACATAATGAAAAAACCCTAATCCCTGAGCCATATTATACAATATTTTCCCGCTTTAGGGTTAGAATGAGTTATAAGTAGTCAGCCCAAATAATCGAAAAGTAGTCGGCCTCAAAAAAAAATTTCCTCGGGGGCTGCGCCCCCGAACCCCTGCTCTTGGGGGCTGCCGCCCCCAAACCCCTGCTTGGGGCCCGGCCCGGGCCCGAACCCCGACGAGGTTGGGAGGAAAAGTGTATAGTACTTTCCTGGATAGTACTTTCCTGATTAGTCACCACAAGCTAACAAATTATTTAGCTATACCTATCTTAATTATTTTTTGGAGGTAATTAAGTTTGACCTTTTCGTTAAGTTAGAACCCAGTTGTCATTTCTGTCAACCCTAGTCAAAAGAGTCATAAAATTCACTTATACCTATCTAAACATGTGCTAATAGGTTTAGACTCTAGCTAACATAGTTGCATTTGTGTGTACACTAGTAGTTAAACAGTAGGTTTTAGAAAAAAAATTGTAGTTGTGTTTTGCTCTTCTTTTTGGACATTACATAGTATGATATTATATGATTTTCAAAATAATTTGTTGGATTTCTATGGTATAGTTTGAAAAATATACAACAAATATCTATAGGGGAATATTTCAATGGTATCAGAGCTGGTTTTCTTCCCAGCCTCTCAAGTTTCATAAGTAACAGAGATTAAGATATTTACAAACTTGAAATGTCTTATATTTGAAATGAGAAAATAAATATTATTTGCAAATAAGATTTAATTAAATCTTGAGCCAATTTTGGGATGCAATATCATAATATGTTATTATTGTAGATTTTATAAAGTCATTACAAGCCAATTTAATTATTTGCAAATCCGAATGTTTAATTAAATCTTACACCATTTATGTGATACAATATCACAAAATATTATTATTGTCGATTTTATAAGATTTAATTAAATCTTGGACCATTTATACAATATCATAAGATGTTATTACTGTGGATTTTATAAAGTCATTCTATTCTGAATAATACAATGTGAGGCCTGATTCACTACTCACCATGGAGTTATTACAAAGGAGGAATGAATATTTGCCAGGAAGGTTTGATGAATACATATGTTTTGGGAAGAACATTTGGTTATCAGGGAAAATAAAGATTTATTCTCAGCCTAATATATGCATAGAGCACATGAACTCTTATCAGCTTTAATAATAGAACAGTTTTGTAGTGACGTGGTTCTTCCCCTTCTAGCTGCAGACCATTTTGTATGAAGTTTGGCATGAAATATTAACACTCTTTCTTCATAAATATATCTCTGCAATGTAATCTCCAACCATGGTATGCTCACCAAAAGGCAATTACTATTGTTATTGAAATGAAGGACCTCTATAGCTGGGTATGTTGATTGTAAAGATCTAGAAAATAATTTCTTCAATAGTGGAACAGAGAAATATCATAAATCTACCAAAGGTCAGCAATACTTCTAAGGTCTTTTTTTGAATGCTTAATCCTTGTAATTGTTGCAATACCGATTGGTTTGATTTATATTTTTTAAAGCATGATTTTCTTGTTCTTTACTCATAAATTTTGCAATAGACTATTCTTTATGAAAACAAATTGTTTATTAAAATGACATGGTGAATAATGCATTCAGTAGGAGTGCCAAGTATTTGACAATATGTCTAAATTATAAACCTTGAAAAATTGAAAAGGAAGTGTTAAAAAATCAGTGGCAGATTAGGGGTAGCATCAAGTACAGTGATCAAAACTTAGAAACTACTAGTTGGAAGTTTGGAGTGGCTTTTGGTTGGTGTCTCCTTATTTCCGAGTGCTAGGAGATTAGAAGGATTTGTAGTTACATAATGGTAGCATCTATTAGTATGATTCTTCCTTACCGATTTCAAAGGCAACTTGAGTACCTTCATAACTTGAAAGTACTTACAGATGTTATTTTATATCAATGTGCCTGCTATTAAAAAACCACAAACATTAACTCAAAAGTATACCATGATGTAAAAAGGGTTGTTGCAGTCAAGTTGATTGTACGAGAACATTAGATTGTTGTGCTTTCCAGACTAAGTTTGGGTTGAAATACATAATAGTGTGGGCAGCTATATCAGATTCTTCAGATTGTTGTAATTAAGATTAATACCAAATAGGAAATTTATTGTTCAACATGAAATCAATGTGTTGGCATAATTCTTGAATACCTAAAGTGAAGGAAGAGAACAAAGTTTTAGTGAACAACAAGATAGCTTCCTGCAACCTGTGGGGGTCGAAGTGTGCATCAAATTTGGTGGAATTTCATTTGGCAAAAATAAAATGAAGTTAACGGATGATCAGAAAAGTGATCTTTTATCAAAAGAATTCAATGATATATTCAATGGTGATTAGTTAAGGGACTTACACAAAGAAAGAAAAAGTATGAAATTAGCTATATGTAAATGAATTACAATTGGAGTCCATGAAATTTTCTAATGATGTTATCTATAACTTGCAGGACATAGACTCATCTTTGTCCAAAGACGACCAGTCAGATTGGAGGCTTCTGAACTGGGCTTTGCAACCCTCAATGCTTAGTTTGGTCCAGCACAAGTTTATGAAACATCCACATGAAGATGTGAGACTTGCAATTTCTTCATGTCTATGTGAGATTACATGAATAACAACTCATGTAGCACCCTATAATGATGATGTGCTAACAAAGGTTATGCAACTGATTGTGAAGAGTTTTTAGAGGTTACATGATGACAAAGGCCATTACTTTGTTAAGAGGGATAAGATTTTAGGAATTATGTGAAGAGTCAGATCATTTTTCATTATGATTGACCATGAATGTAATGATTTGATTCTTCAAATGTTCCAATACTTCTTAAAAAAATCAAGAAACATCATCCAGACAATGAGAGGACTTGTATGTAAACTATTGAAGTTTGATCAGATTTATGGTATGTAATTATTTTAAAATTTTGTGTACATATATTAGATAAATTCACATTAGAATGTTATATAATCTTAGGTTGATATAAGTATATTTTGATAATTTCTCCTTATATATATATATATATATATATATATATATATATATATATATATATATATATATATATATATATATATATATATATATATAGATCTCCAAATTGATATTATATCAAATCACTTATTTGATATATATCAATATCAATATAATATAAATAATCTTCTTATTAACCAATATGTATAGAGGACTTTTTATATATCTCTCAATATCAAACTAAGGCTGAATTGTATTACTATTAATTACCTTTTCACAAATGAATCTGATATAATATATATTTGTCAAGAAGGTCTCACGAAGGGACATACCTCTTTGTGAGACTAAGTGTCTCACAAAGAGTGGTGTCTCTTCATGAGACATTCTAATTACCAAATTTTACCACCTTATATAAACTTACATTATTGATTGATATGTTTATCAAAGTTGATCTCCATAATCAACTTGTTAATGTCAACTTTCATGTTAAATTTGATCATTATACAAGCTGATCTATATCGGTCTTCATTGTTGTTAAGACATATGATAATATATGTTATCTCTATTGAGCATCCATGGTTGTCATTAGTATCAAAGGTTATGAAAGATATCGGTCGGTCACTTACATTGAGCAAATCGGTAACTAGAAGCAAGATAGACTAGTCCGTAAAGCTTACACACCAAGCATCAGACAATTTACCGAGCACCAACAAACACCGACACTGAAAGATAGTAAACACCGAGCATTGTAGTATACACTGAGAAATTTATACAATGTTTACCGAGGATCACAGAAAATGGCATAGTAATATGAAATGACACATTCTTCTATGCAAACAGTTACAACATATCAGAAAATGTTTTACCAAGATTGATGAATATTTAATGTTATGATATTCATTAAATACAATGTGTATCTTATGTAATAGTCTGATCTATGTCATTTTTGTACACCATAGATCTTAGGGTTATGATTAAGTTGTGTAACCTAATTTTGTTAAAGCGGCAAAAGCAGATCGCTATATAAATGTTTGTTTACATCATTTTTGGTGTGAACTGATGCAAGAATAGATATATGTATCAAGGAGAACTTGAAGTATTTGCCTAACTTCAAGTCTATTAGTTAACAGAGCAGATTGCAGAGTATATCAGATTAAGAAGAATTAGAAAAGGCTACCGAGCAGATTCAGAGAAGAGATTCATCATAGACAAGGTGATATTTTGTCAGAACTTATAGATCTGTATCAAACAATTGAGTTGTCAATTAGCAGATAATTGCCTATTGCTTTCTAACAATTGTAATCGAGTTTTGGATAAAATCTCTTAACATAGTATACTTAACAGTCTTATGTAAATCTCTTAACCGAGTGCACACTTCATTAGTGTTGTTAAAATCCTATAACTAGGTAGATCTAGCTGATCTAATATGTTACTCCTAATAGGGTAAGATCACCAGAAGTGATCAAAACTTATAGCCCTAACAGGTAAACCTTTTCTATCTGCAGTAGTGAAGAATTTGTGGGTGTCATCCCCACCGTAGTTTTTACCTTCTAACAAGGGTTTTTGCATTACCAAAATACTTGTGTTATGTGATTGCTATTTGATTTCATGTTGTTTATTTTCATAAGTTAAATGAATGATTGATGCATGCAATTAGATACAAGTTATTTTGCAAAGGTTATCATTGTTTACAGTCATAGATCTGAAAGGTTTACAAGTAAAGTTTTTGAAGGCAATGATTCACCCCTCCCCTCTCAGTACCTATCTCTCCTAATTCCAACAATTAGTATCAGAGCACAGTTCTCTTGTTGAATAGTTTAACCACTGAAGGGTAAAGATCTAAGTCATGGAGAGGTATAAGCTTGATAAGACTATTGAGAATCAAAAGATACAGATGCAGATGTTTGTTGAATAGTATAAGCAAGCTAAGGAAGGACTGAAGAAATTACTGGTTGAAAGAAAGAATCTAGCTATTCTACAAAATGAGATCGGTTACCATGAAGAATCTATCGATGAAATGTTCAAGCATATTGGATCTAGTATTGGAAGCATCTCTGATGGATCTGAAAATATAATCACTGATTTGTTTGAAAAGAATCAACATTTAATTAATCAAGTGAAAGCACTACAAATCGGTCAAGAATCTCAGATGGTGAGAATGGTAGAGACAATGAACAATGCTAGACAAGCCAAGCAAGAAAGGAATCTAGCTATTGATGACCGAAGACAAATGAATGAACAACTTCAAGCTAAAGAGAATGAAATACAGAGACTCACTGATCATCACTTCCAAGTATCTAATCAAATGATGACTGTGAATCAAAAAGTCAACCAAGTGAATGGTGAATTATCAAGAAGACTAGAAGATGTTGCAAGACTCAGAGAGGAGATTGAGAAGTTGAGGAATGAAGTGAAAAATCAACAGCAACATAATGAAATGATGAAATTGGCTGAGGATAGTTCAAAGAAGATTGATGACTTTTTGACTAATCAAAGAAGATTTGGGAGAAAAGTTGGTATAGGCTACACTGGTGAAGGAGAATCATCACAAAAAGTTGAACAAGTCAACAACAATCAAAATCAGAAACCTAAAGTGTTGGCATGTTATCACTGTGGAAAATCGGGACATACATCTAATGTATGTAGAAGAAAAGCACAAGGTAAACCCTCTGTCACTCCTAAGTTTAATGGATATTGTTATTACTGTGGTAAGTTTGGACATCCATCTTATGAGTGTAGAGCTAAACAAAATGATATTGCTAACAATACCACTATGGAGAAGATATGCTATACTTGTAATAAACATGGACATACTGCATGAGAGTGTAAGGCTCAGATGAAGCAAGTATGGACTCCTAAGCAAAAAACACAACAAAAGCCTTATCAACTGAAGAGACAAGGTAACTCTTATGTTTGGGATTATAACACTTGGGATAACTATACTGCTTGTGGTAGATATGGACACATTGCAGCAAACTGTTACAAAAAGAATCAGATTGGACAATCAAGAAACTGGTCAGGCACTGGAATGACATGTATGCACTACCATAGAGTTGGTCATTTAAGAAAGGACTATAGAGACTGAGCACCAGATGAAAACCATGTATTTGAGAGTGGATATACTATTGCAGATATCACGAAGTTAAGGAACACTATGTGGAAGAAGGCATCTAATGAGAATGCTGAGTCAAGTAATGTTGTCGATGAAACCTCGTCCACTGGATTGGGTGACATCGGTACCTCCACTTAAGGTGATATAGGTATGTATGGAACTGACATTTCATAATGATCACATTTTACATACAGTTCCTTATATATGTTGTGCAAATACTAAATCTGCATGGATAAAGATGCATTATGGTTTATGTGTTATGAGCTAACAATTTTATATAGTCGGTAAAAGAGAGACCGAGAGTTGGTTACCTGTCGGTAATCACTATACAAAGTTAACCAGACAATAGTTCAAACCAATGAAGAAATCCTATGTTAACCAAGCAGATAAATTTTTTAGTTGTCACTAAGCTGACAGTTATTTCATACCGAAAGTTAGGTCAAGCATTTATTGCATGAAAGTTTGAGTGGGAATATTGAAAAGTCTATATATATACGAGAAATAGAGTTCATTTGTACATTGCGATTTTGAAGAGTGAAGATTTCACAGAGAAGAGTTCGAGCTAAAATATTTTTAGAAGGATTCAAGGCTACTGTAGATTGAACTGAAAAAACTCTTTGACGATTCTGAGTAAGTTCATTTGCTACCGAACACTTTATTTACCTACTGCTAGCCAAAACCCTAAATCAATTTATGGCATCTACTTCATCTGCTATCAAATTAAAAAGTGTTGAGGAAGAAGTTAATCTAATTGTAAGGGAAAATTTCAACGAACCTAAGTTCAAGCCACATCCTAAGGTCACAACACAAACATATTTAATGGGCGCTTTCTCAAGCATACCAGATAGGGTTTTATTGAAAGAAGATGTAAGAGCCTATATTCATTGCAAAATTGGAGAAGTGGGAGACTTTGAAACTATTGCTTCATTTCAACTACTCTGTGGTATGGATGGAAAATTGAAACCACAATACAAGAAGATTATGAAATCGGGTTATCATGTATCAAATACTATCCACAACCATTTAAGAATGACTGGATAAGAATTGTATTAAGTAGGTATCATGATGGAAAATTTTGGCTGGATAAACTGATAGAGGTCACTAAGAAAATGATAAGTAGGGTTACTGGGCTCCCTACAACCAATAAGGCAAAATCCTTTTGTAGTTCGTCATGACCGGATGTTGAGAAGAACACTGGAGCACAATGGGACGGTCGGGCACTAAAGATTTCAGCAATCAGAGACCCAACAGTTAAGTTCACAGCACATGTAATCAAGTATAAGATATTTCAATCGAGCAGACTCAACAACGTACCCTACAATGCAGTAGACATGATGTATAAAATCATGGAGAAAGGTCACCAGGTTGATCTTGCCGAGGTACTGTTACATCAACTATAGGAAAATATGAAGACAATAAGGTTAAAGAAGTCAAACACATGTAAGTTTGGTTTGCTACTTGTGTGTATATTTTTCTTTATACAAAAGTTTGTACCTGGTGTCGGTAAAGTGAACTAGTCAACAGATAAACCTATAACTGCACAAATTATCGAGATGATAAATAAGTTAGGAAATAATCTGAATACAATATTTGATGCATACTTCAAAGAATTTTAGACAAAAATGCATCAAAGGAGTAGAATTCCAAGGGAATTAGTAGAAAATTTTGAGATGGACATTTGATTTGTAGTCAACACAGATCATTCAATGATAAAAGCAGTTGAACCTAGAGTAAAATGGTTGGCACCGATGGGTTATGAAATGAACCATGATTTCGCATTGAAATCTATTAATGCACTTCTTGCATTACCAAAAGACCCCATTGCCACTAGGTTTGGAACATATTAAGAGGCCAAATCTAGAATAACTACAGGCATTGAGATCGGCAAAATATGTAGAAAGGCAAAGAAAATGAGAAAAGATCTTACTGCTAGATATGGAGATGTATCTGAAACACCTGAGGAGACACCGGTTGAACAGGAAACCAAAGGTCAGATAATGTTATCTGACAAGCCATATGATAGTGAGGAAACCGAGTCAGATGAAGAAAAATATCCCACACTGGTTCCTCCACCTAAAGTTCCTATGAAGAAGCAGTTACTAGTACAAGAAGGTATGAGGACAAGATCATCAATTGCAGCTTCACCACCTGAGAAGAAAGAAGCAGAAAAGGTACTAAAATGCAAAGCAGCTACACCAACTAAGACTTATGCAAAGAAAGGATCCAAGGTTGCAACTGAAGCACTGAAGAAAAGGAGAAAACTGATAAGAGGTAGAGAAGACCTTGAGGATACTGAAACTAAAGATGACAAAAATCAATTCAAGGTGGTCAGCAATAAGGTAAAATCAATAAATGAAGTCATTGAAGAAATACTTGAGAACGAAGATCTTACTGATCCCGAGATAGGCAGATTTGACAAGATGTCAAATGAGGATCAAACCAAGGTGGAAGAGGCAGTCATCCAAATGATGATAAAATTCAAGAAAGTTCCATTGGAATTTGCTTGTTCATTACCGAAGGGGTTGGATGACAGGATAAATAAAAAATGGGCTTATGCACTTGAAACTGAGAAAAGAAAGAGAGAAAGATCTCTAGTTTGGGCTGCTCCACATCTAAGCCTAGGAGAACTTGATGAACTCATGGCTAATCATCAATAGATATTTGCTATAAAGAACCGAGCCATGATGATATTGGATGAGAATGAGGTAGATGTAGAGGAGACTAGAGATGCCCTATGGAGAGCAATCATTAAAGCAAAAGAAAAAGATGAGCAAAAAGCATACTTAAATTTGTCTAAGAAGAGACAAAATTCCAACAATTTGAAAGGTAAAGGTAAATATATTGATGATGGCACAACAGAGAAGTCAAAGGATTTTGGTATATCAATTACTGAGGTAATTGATACCACCGAGAAAAAGGAAGAAATAAAAATCTCACAGGATGCACCAGATCAAGTTGAAGTTCAACTAAAGAAGCAAACCGATGATGATGTACTCATTGAGGACATCACAAATGGTGATCCTGATGACAAGGATGACGAGGATGTAAGTATTGCACCCCTGAACACTCAAGATGAAGAACAAGTCACAGAGTGTGTATTTACATCACTACCAGGTGAGCTTCCTATACTAGCAGAAGCAGTAGAAATTCTTTCATAGGAACAACCTGACGACTCAGACCCTGAGCAATATAAAGACATCACAGGGGAACAAGACACTGAGAAAAATGCAGAGACAAATGAGCCTAACCAAATAGAGGAACCTTCCACCAAGGTAAAGGAAACATCTGAAATAAAGGAAACCAAGGTAATCCCATTTGACACTACAATTGAGGCTCCAACTATATCAACCAAGACAACAGCTACCAAGGAGCAGAAGAAGGAAGAGAGTGTGTCAACTGGGAAGGATACTCCAAGGACTGGAGACAAGTCTCTTGTTGTTACTGAAAAGAAATCACCACTAGTATCAGAGAAGAAGAAGAAAAAGAAAGAAAAAGGGTCGGTCACCCTAGATGAAGTGATAGTTATTCCTGAGTGTGACTCGAGGACCCTGAGACCCGAGGAACTAAGTAAATATGGGGAACTATGTCAAAGAAAGGCATCACAAGAGAAGCTAAAGCAAGAAACAAAATGAAAAGAAATCTTAATAGATGTGAGGGATATCTTACAATAGGTAGTACCTGAGGTAAACATTGATGAAGATACTCCGATCATAGATCAACTTGCTATATTGACAGAGAAGATCAATTCCACAGATACTGGTGCACAAAAATGAATTGAAGAAAGGGCAGAATCAAGAATACAAAATAAATTGGTAGAGAAAATAAGCCAAGAAGTGGCAATAAACAAGGTTAAATTATCTAAGGTAATAACTAAGATCAAATATATCACCCAGTTAATTTCTTACTAAAACTTTGTACTATAGACACCTTCACTGTTGAAGTCGGTGAAAAGATACAAGGATTGGAAGTAGAAATCAAAGTTAGTACAACTGTAGCTATAATTGAGCCAAATGCTTTCTCAAAGCATATTCACCAATTTTAGGAACTCTGGCAGTTGATAGTAGATTTAAAGAAACAAGAAGAGCACATAACAAATCAGGTTACTGAGTTACAGAAAGAACTCCTGCCATACTTGAAAATTTTTGAGGCACACAATGTCAAAGCAAAACAACTTGTTGCAACACCCAAGATTTTGGTGTTGGAGAACATATTTGACATGCATGCACAAGTCAGTCTTGAGCATATTGCTCTCACCAACTTGAAAGAGGAATGGGACAACCTCTTGGAGTCAGTCAAGAAAACCCACCAGCATATTTTTGACAAGAGGTGAGTATACTACTAAATTTTTTGTATTTGGCATTACTATCAAAAAGGGGGAAAGAACATGTATATGTCATATGCCAAATAAGTACATAGATGCTAAGTATACTACATATTACTGAGAGCATGCACCGAGGGGGAGTACTTTAGAAATTTTGATAAGTATATGTATATGGCGGAGATATAAGGTATATACAGAAAATTTTGTCTATATACATTTCGAGTTTTGATACTAATGCCAAAGGGGGAGATTGTTATCTCTATTGAGCATTCATGGTTGTCATTAGTATCAAAGGTTATAAAAGATATCGGTCGGTCACTTACATTGAGAAAATCAGTAACTAGAAGCAAGACAGACTAGTTCGTAAAGCTTACACACCGAGCATCAGACAGTTTACCGAGCACCAGCAGACACCGACACCGGTAGACAGTAAACACCAAGCATCGTAGTATACACCGAGCAGTTTATATAGTGTTTACTGAGGATCACAAAAAATGGCATAGTAATCTAAAATGGCACATTCTTCTATGCAAATGGTTACAACAGATCAGAAAATGTTTTACTAAGATCGAGGAATTTTTAATGTTATGATATTCATTAAATGTAATGTATATCTTATGTAATAGTCTGATCTAGATCATTTTTGTACACCGTAGATCTTAGGGTTATGATTAAGTTGTGTAACCTAATTTTGTTAAAGCGGCAAAAGAAGATTGCTATATAAATGTTTGTTTACATCATTTTTGGTGTGAACTGATGCGAGAACAAATATATGTATCAAGGAGAACTTGAAGTATTTTCCTAACTTCAAGTCTATCAGTTAACAAAGAAGATTGCAGAGTATATCAGATTAAGCAAAATCAGAAAAGGCTACCAAGTAGATTCAGAGCAGAGATTCATCACAGACAAGGTGATATTTTGTCAAAACTTATAGATCTGTATCAGACAATTGAGTTGTCAATTAGCAGATAATTGCCTATTGCTTTCTAACAATTGTAATAGAGTTTTGGATAAAATTTCTTAATAAAGTAGACTTAATATTCTTATGTAAATCTCTTAACCAAGTGCACACTTCATTAGTGTTGTTAAAATCCTATAACTAGGTAGATTTAGATGATCTAATATGTTACTCCTAATAGGGTAAGATCACCAGAAGTGATCAAAACTTGTAGCCCTAACAGGCAAACCTTTTCTATCTGCAGTAGTGAAGAATGTGTGGGTGTCGTCCTCACCACAGTTTTTACCTTCTAACAAGGGTTTCTGCATTACCAAAATACTTGTGTTATGTGATTGCTATTTGATTTCATCTTGTTTACTTTCATAAGTTAAATGAATGATTGATGCATGCAATTAGATACAAGTTATTTTGAAAGGTTATCATTGTTTACAGTCATAGATCTGAAAGGTTTACAAGTAAAGTTTTTGAAGGCATTGATTCACCCCTCCCCTCTCAGTACCTATCTCTCCTAATTCCAACAAATATCATCTTGATGGAAACTGCAATTGAAACAATTGTTGTATTGTCATCGATGTCAAACCTTAACTGGTGAGATAGTTTCTATCTAGGAGAGTACCATATCTATTGATTGATGAAGAGGATTAGGGAAAAGGAGATAACAAGAGAACCTAAGGAAAGCTTGATTTATTTGATACTTTAATGGGTACTTGATTAGCTGGCACATTGATAAGATAATGTATTGTTAATCTAAGTAAGAAGAAAGACTAAAGAGATAGGCTTAACTAAGAAAAAGTGTATAAATCTAGTTTAAGCCGAGTGATGTCTAGTGTCGATCGAGCAACAGTGTATGCCGAGTAAATTTAGTGTCGATTGAGCATCAGTTTATGACGAGTAACAGGAAATTGTCAAGTGATAGTATTTGTCAAGGAAGACAGTTTGTAGAGATGATTGAGATACATAGTGATGACCAAGGAGAAGAACATAGTAATGACCGAGTGTCAGTAATTTACATTTGGAGAAAGAATTGAGATTCCCAACTGACATGGTTGAATTCTTGGGATATGTAAATCATGTTGACTTTATTAATTGATTGTATGGATAATTTAATGCATGGTAAATTGTTTTATTATGGATTCAATGAGAAGTTTGAAGATGTATCTAGAAGAAGGATGAAGAACATAAATGATGGAAGGATCTGACAGATCTGACCTAAACCTAAGATCTATAGAGGAGATTAAGCTACAAAAGATGGATCTACTTAATTGATGAGGTATAAAGGAAAACCTAAGTGTGAGGTTATAGAAGGGGTTGAAGGTGTTGATGTTATTGATTGATAAGTCTAAGAAGAAGGTTGAAGGTGAAATTGTGAAGGAATTGATCAGAGTTGTGATTGCTTGAAGAGAATTCTGAGAAGATCAGTGATGGAGATGAAAATGGAGCTCAGTCAATAAATCAACATATATGTGTGAAGTGGATCTGTTATTTGAAAAGTGAGTTGTATGTTTTTCAGATTAGAAACTACTGCTACTTTCTAACCATTGTATCATTCTAAATCCTTTAATCAAGGTTGACCTAACAGTCATTATATAAATTCTTTAATCAAGGTGGCATTCTAATGGAATGTACTTAAATCTTTTAACCAGGTCACTTTTGATAGAGTGTTTAAATCCTTTAACCAGGTCACACCTAGCAGTGTGTTTGTAAACCTTTAACAAGGTTGGCTTTTCACAGAGCTCACTTCAAAAGAGTGAAAATATCAGTAACATGTTACAAAGTGGTTTTTCCCAAGTTGGGTTTCTACTATAAATCCTGGTGTTATACTTGTGTGAATGTTTTAATGTGAATGTTGTTATATTTTGTAAGTTAATTACTTTTGGACAGTGGACTGCATGTTATATGTTTCTAAAATATACTTTAGAGACCGAGTTTTGTTGGTGATTAGATCTGAGATTTTTGAAGTGTTTAAAAGTTCAATTGGTAAATCTGGACCTAAGAACAACTAATTCACCCCCCCTCTCTGTTGTTCTAAATAATTATAACAATTGGTATTAGAGTTGTTGGTGCTTACAGAGAAAATTTTAAAGGTACTTAAGATAATGATCAAGATGTATAAAAAGGAGGTACCTAAGCTGAAAAAAGAGAACTTCCCTACATGGAAAAGTCTAATGAAATTGCATCTAGCTAGGATTGGTGATTCAATGAAGTACTATGTGGAACATGACTATGTTATACATGTTGCACCTTTGATTGCCGAAGAAATGAAAGAAAAGAAAGAACACAATCAAGAAATGTTGGAGATTGCATCTACCTTAAGCTATCCTAAATTTGAAGATATCAAAGATTGTACTACTACAAAGAAAATGTGGGATACTCTTGCAACCATCTATGGTGGTGATACAAATGTACTGAGAGCAAAAGTTGAAAGTTTGAGAGGTAATTTTGATGAAATGAAAATGCAAGAAGGTGATAATATTGCTCAGTATTGTGGTATAATTAAGGAGATAGTGAATTCTATTAGAGGAGCTAATGGAATCATTTATGATGAGACTATTATTGATAAGGTATTGAGAACTCTGCTTCCTATCTATGCTATCAAAATTTCTACAATTCAAGAATCAAGATGTAACCCTGGTAATGTTCTAACTCTGGAAAGTCTTGTTGGTAATCTTACTGCTTTTGAGCTATCTAACTATGATAACTACATTGTTCCAAATGTTGAATCTTCTTTCAAGTCACAAATGGTTTTGCATAAGTCTAAGAAGGAAAAAGAAAAATGTGTGGAAAGTGACAGTGATAGTAATAGTAACACTTCTGATGAGGAACCAGATGACCTTGAGGCACTTATGGCTAGAAGACTAAAAAGAGGAAAAGGAAAATATAAAGGTAAACTTCCTATAAAAAAAATTTCATGTAACAAAGTTGGCCATATTGCAACAAGATGTCCTAACAGGACTGACAAGGATGAGAGAAGGGAAAGCAATTACAAGGATAAAGACAATGACAGAGATCACATAAGTTATAGAGACTACAAGGACAAAGGTAAGAAATCCTACTATATTTCTGAAGAGGAAACTGACAGTGACACTAGTTAATCTAATGAATGTGATGTTGAAGTAGTTTATGTTGCTATGAAAGATGATTCTGATGAAGATGAGAGAACTGCACTTATTTCTTATGTGAGTAAAGGTGATAAATGGATTATTGATAGTGGTTTCTCACATCACATGACTAGTGATAAAAGTAAATTTGAAACACTAGATCAGTACAAAGGTAGGAGTGTTAAGTTTGGTAATGATGCACCATGTTCTGTGAGATGCAAAGGATCAATTAAACTGACTGATAAGATCACATGTGAAAATTCTTATTGGGTTGAAGGTCTTAACTATAATCTGTTGACTGTTGCATAGTTGAACAATATTGGTTACTGAGTGGAGTTTCATCATAGGAAGGCTAAAATATTTGATGCCACTGGTGAACTAATTGGGAGTGGAGAACAAACAAGAGGTAACTTATTCTATCTAGACCAATCTAAAGAGACATGCTTGTTTACACAATTTGATGATATATGGTTATGGCATAAGAGGTTGTGTCATGTGAACTTGGACAATCTGGTAAACATTAGTAAAAAGAAGAAAGTTAGAGGTTTGCTGAGATTGAAGAAACCTGATAATGTGATGTGTAAACAATGTCAATTGGGAAAAATGACAAAGTCTAGTTTTAAGAGAAAGACATATACTTCTAAAAATATTTTTGAATTGGTTCATACTGACCTTTGTGGACGTATGGGTGTAAAAAGTTATTTTGGTGATAAGTACTTTATTCTTTTTGTTGATGACTACACTAGGATGATGACTGCAATATTTTTAAAAGAGAAATCTGATGCATTTAAGTTGTTTAAGTGGTATTTGGAAAAAGTTGAAAAATAAAAGATAGAAGCATGAAATGTTTGAGATCTGACCGAGGTGGAGAGTTTATATTAAATGAGTTCAATCTGTTCTACAATGATAGAGGAATCAAGAGACAAATGTCTGCACAGAGAACACCTCCACAAAATGGCATAGCTGAGAGAAGAAATAGATATTTTATGTATATGCAAGAAGGAGAAGCAAGTAGCACACTTGAACCAGATACAGAGTCATGAGTAAGCAATGTCGAGCATCAAGAGGGTGCTATCGAGCATCGGGAGGGTGCTGCTGAGCATCAGGAGGGTATTTTCGAGCATTAGGAAGGTGTTGCCAAACATTAGGAGGATGTTGTTGAGCAATTAGAAGTTGAAGCTGATAATTTGCATGATGAACATGAAGATCAAGAAGAAAAGAAATATGAACCTACACTAGCACAGTATGTAAGAAGACATCATAAGCCTGAGAAAATCATTAGAGAAAAAGAATCTGGAGTCTTAACTAGAAGTAAGTTGAAAGATCCTACATGTTTACTATGTGAGTTTGAGCCTAAAACAGTAAAAGATGCTTTACATAATGAGAATTGGATTCAAGCTATGAATGAAGAGATTGATAAGATAGAAAAGAACGATACTTGGACTCTGGTGCCGAGACTAGAAAATAAGAATGTTATTGGAACAAAATGGGTATTCATAAATAAGATAATGAACATGGACAAGTCACAAGAAATGAGGCAAGATTGGTATGCAAGGGTTATGCACAAGAAGAAGGAATAGACTATGGGGAAACATTTTCCCCTACAACAAGATTAGGAGTAAGGACTTCATTTGCATATGTTGCATATAAAGATTTCAAGGTATATTAGATGGATGTCAAATCTGCATTTCTGAATGGTATATTAGAAGAAGAAGTATACATTGAACAACCTGAAGGCTTTTGTATGGATTGAAACAAGCTCCAAGAGCATGGTATGAGAGACTGCAGAATTATTTGATAAAGATTGGATTTACAAGAACAAATGACAATAATCTATATATGAAAACTGAAGAAGGTAAAGAGATTTTTTTAGCTGAAAGTTTTGTTGATGATATCATATTTGGAGGACAAGATGCCCTATGTCAGAAATTTCCAAATGAGATGCAAACTGAGTTTGAAATGTCTATGTTTGATGAGATAAAATTCTTTTTTGGTTTACAAGTTTATCAGATGGAGAAAGGTATCTTTATCACACAATCTAAATATGTCAAAGAGATACTAAAAACTTTTGGAATGGAGGATTCCATACTAGTAAGTACTCCTATGGCTACTGGATAGAAACTGTCTAAAACTGATGATACTGTTGAAGTGAATCAAACCTTTTATAGATCCAGGATTGGAAAACTATAATATGTTGTCCACAATAGACTGGATATAGCCCTAGTAGTTGGGATTGTGGCAATATTCTCTTCCAATCCTAAGGAAAATCATATGATGGCAGTGAAGAGAATACTGAGATATTTGAAAAGGATAGAAGATTATGGATTGTACTACAAGAAGAATGATAAATTTGAACTGAGAGTCTACACTGATGCAGATTGGGCTAGAAATGTTGATGATAGGAAAAGTACAAGTGGTGGAGCATTCTTTCTTGGAAATAGATTAGTCTCCTGGACAAGAAAGAAACAAAACTACATTTCCCAATCTACAGCAGAAGCTGAGTATGTAGCAGCTGTAGTGACTTGTTCAAATCTGGTATGGATCAAGCAATTGTTGAAAGGAATGAAAGAGGAAATCATTGAGTCGGTTATTATTTTTTGTGATAACACAAGTGCTATCAATATATCAAAGAATCCAGTGATGCACACAAAGACTAAGCATATTGCTATCAAGTATCATTACTTGAGAGAGCTAGTACAAGATAAATAAGTGAGAATGGAACATGTGAATACAAAAGAACAACTAGCAGACATATTCACAAAAAGCTTTACCTAAGGATTCTCATTAATATCTTAGAGGTAAACTAGGGGTGATTCCCCTAACTGAGGCTTCCTAGTCAACTAGGAGCACTGCATCAAATGTGCTACACAGAATATCTGACAAATTGATGCAGGAAAGGTCACACTTTAGGTGTTGCCTAGAGTTGTGAGAAGTACAACAAGATGATAATTAGTCATAAGTAAGATGACAGAGTGAGAAATACAGCATACTAAATTGACAAGAAGACATCTACACATGGAATATGTAAGTGATAGATCTTGCTTTGGAAATGTTTTCAAAGAGGGAGAGAATCAAAGAAAAAGAGGGAGAGATTCAGAGAGATACATAAAATATTCAGAGGGAGTAACTACATATGTCATCAGGCAAGGAAAAGTTGTTACATGAATCAGAATGAAGCTAAGAATATTATACAGATATGATGCACAGACAAAGTTTTGGATTGTTTGGTAAATCATGTGTTATTCATGTGGTGTTTCCATCAATGCCAAAGACAAAGATTGATGGAAACTGCAATTGAAACAATTGTTATATTATCATTTATGTCAAACCTTAACTGGTGAAACAATTGCTATCTAGGAGAGTACCATATCTATTGATTAATGAAGAGGATTAGGGAAAAGGAGATAGCAAGAGAACCTAAGGAAAGGTTGAGTTATTTGATACTTCAATGGGTACTTGATTAGTTGGAACATTGATAAGATAATTTATTGTTTATCTAAATAAGAAGAAAGACTAAAGAGATAGGCTTAACTGACCAAAAGTGTATAAATCTAGTTTAAGCTGAGTGATGTTTAGTGTCGACCAAGCGATAGTGTATGCCGAGTAAATTTAGTGTCGACCGAGCATCAATTTATGTCGAGTAACAAGAAATTTTTGAGTGACAATATTTTTTGAGGAAGACATTTTGTAGACATGATCGAGATACACAGTGATGACCGAGTAGAAGAACATGGTATTGACCGAGTGTCATTAATTTACATTTAGAGAAAGAATTGAGATTCCCAGTCGACATGGTTGAATTCTTGGGATATGTAAATCGTGTTGACTTTATTAATTAATTTTATGGAGAATTTAATGCATGGTAAATCATTTTATTATGGAATCAATGAGAAGTTTGAAGATGTATCTAGAAGAAGGATGAAGAACATAAATGATGGAAGGATCTGACAAATATGACCTAAACCTAAGATCTACGGAGGAGATTAAGCTACAAAAGGTGGATCTACCTAATTGATGAGGTATAAAGGAAAACCTAACTGTGAGGCTCTAGAAGGGGCTAAAGGTGTTGATGTCATTGATTGATAAGTCTAAGCAGAAGGCTAAAGGTGAAATTGTGAAGGAGTTGATCAGAGTTGTGATTGCTTGAAGAAAATTCTGAGTGGATCAGTGATGGAGATGAAAATGGAGCACAATCAGTAAATCAACATATATGTGCGAAGTGGATCTGTTATTTGCAAAGTGATTTTTATTTTTTTTCAGATCAGAAACTACTGCTACTTTCTAACCATTGTATCAGTCTAAATCCTTTAATCAAGGTTGAACTAATAGTCATTATATAAATCCTTTAATCAAGGTGGCATTCTAATGGAATGTACTTAAATCCTTTAACCATGTCACTTTTGACAACGTGTTTAAATCCTTTAACAGGGTCACAACTAGAAGTGTGTTTGTAAACCTTTAACAGGGTTGTCTTTTCACAGAGCTCACTTGAGAAGAGTGAAAATATCAATAACATGTTACAAAGTGTTTTTTCACAAGTTGGGTTTCCACTATAAATTGTGGTGTTATACTTGTGTGAATGTTTTGATGTGAATGTTGTTATATTCTGCAAGTTAATTACTCTTGGATAGTGGACTACATGTTATATGTTTCTAATATATACTTTAGAGACCGAGTTGTGTTGGTGATTAGATATGAGACTGTTTAAGTGTTTAAAAGTTAAATTGGTACATCTGGACTTGAGAACAACTGATTCACTCCCCCCCCCCCCCCCCCACCCTATGTTGTTCTAAATAATTCTAACACATCTTTGTTGATAATGATAATGAAGTTCATATGAATATTTGATGATCAATTAAGTATGATTATCATTATCAATAATGATAATCACTGTGATATCATTATCAATAATGAATAATCAATATCATAATTCAGATTCACAGTTGATATGATAATCGACATAAAGCATATCATGTTTTGATCGATACCATAATCAATGCTATTATCAACTCAATGATTTTTTTAAAGTCGATATAGTTATCAACTTATGATTTGGTTGATACCAAAATTAACTTTTGATAATAATGATAAGTTGATATTGTTATCAACTTTATTAACAATTAAAGTTAATAACAATATTAACTATATCATTGATATTACGTTAACTCATATTAGTTATCAATAATCATAACTATGATAATTATCAATTATAACTATCATAGTTATCAAGTAATGATTACTATAGAATGAATCTTAATAAGATCATCAAATGTATAATGATAATGTATATAATGTATAATTCTTATTCTATCTAAAGAAGGAGATATATCAAATACTTAGGCTAGAATAATTTGACCGAAGCTACAAAAACACTCCCTCTTAGCTAGGGAATATTAATTCTATCCTTCATTAGATCTAGAAGATAAATATCACCTCATTGTGATATTAGGAGAGATGGTGGATTATCGAATATCAAGTCACATGATGTTCATCAACAATCTCATATGAAAATCTATATGATATGTGGGTATGTGCAAGATCATGAGGGGCCAAAAAGTGGCGATGTGAAAAGTATTCACTTTTAACTCATCCAAAAGTGCATGAAAATGCTTGTTGACTTTTTAGTAGGCCTGGGTGTCAGTACACCCGGGAAAACTTGACACCAAAGCACAAGCCTAATCGGGTACCCGATAACTGTGACATAAATCTAAAACCCGCGAGCCCTTTTCTTCATTTCTTTCTGCATTTTTCTTTGCCAAAATGGCTTGATATATCATATACCCGATATATTTTTAGATACCTGATTTGGGAAACAACAAATTTGACTCCTGAGCATATTCAGTAAGTAATTATTTATAGATTTTTATTATTTTATTTCATTTTCATGCTAAATGTAGCATTTTTTTTTAAAATAGGGTTTTGTATTGATATTTGTCATAATATATGAAATTAGATTGAAATTTAGATTTGTTTTTTATTTAATCAGGCATGGCTGACAACAATGAAGAAAATAACCCTCCCGCACCAAATAACGATCTTGAAAATAATCCCCCATATCTAAACCCTAAATCTTTACAAGATTTGATACAAGAAAATTTGAACATAATACGAGGTTTCCAAAACACGTATCAAAATATACCTACATTAGGTCCCATGCTTGACACACTAAATACAATTGTTGGAAATATTAACACACTCAAACAACAACATAATGTTGCTCTTCATTAGCGTGATGATATGCACGCCCAATTTGATGACGGGCTTGGCCATGATGGGATTGCGGCCCTTAATATAACTAAGGAAGATATAGCCACCCTTTTTGTCAATCCTAAAATCGGAATACCAGTTGACCCCAGAAAGCCCAAATTATCAATAAAATGGTGCACAAATGAAGCAATGCACACAAACTTTTGGGATTGTTGGTGGATGGTTTTTGATAAACCACCCCATAGCAATTTGGAGGTCCCATTTTATTTCATTATTAAATTGTATGCTGAGTTTGTGCTTGGTCACCATGTTGATTATTGGAGTATGAGGCCCAACATGGGCATAGGTGGAGGAGCTCCTCAGACTAGGCCATCTTCCCAGTGTCGAAAGGCCACTACCTTTGTCCCCCCCACTGATGTTGCACCCCCTCCTCCAGTGCAGCATCCCAATATCATTGCAAAGGCTGCCTCATAGACTATTAGGGCCATTCATTTACTGAGTGATCAGTTGATCACGCAGACTAGGTTAGTGTTGCCTCCTGGTGTGGATGATGCTAGCGCATCGACATCTCATCGGAGTTCACATGTATGCGAGCCCCATATTTGCATTATATGCAAGAACATGTGCCTTAGACCGCTTATTGATGCTGATATATATCAGTTACATGTTATTGATGAGGAGGATACAGGAGACACAACTGCAGAGGCTGCAACACCTCATGGAGCATCTACATCTCATTAGAGTGCTCAGGAGGTGCATGCAGAGCCATTGACTCCTATTGATACGGTAAGAGTAAACATTATAAATAAATTTGTCACATGACTTATTTAATTTAAAAATAATTTATTTATTTAGATTAGTTTTAATGATTGCATGCACTTATGTATATATATTTTTTCCATTTATGTTCAGTCGATGACACAGGAGGAGGTGAGACAGGTGGATGAGTCCACACTTTCGGCCATTTCATTTGGCCTTGATGACTATACAGTATATTATAAATTATGTACCCATTATTTTTTTTATATCATTTGGTGTACATGTTGAAATCTCTATCAATTAGAGAAATAAAATTCATACATTTACTTATATATTGTCATCTGATTGTGTTCTTGCAGGGTACAGTCGATGTTAGTGGGGGGCACGAGGGGGTTCCTTCATCAGGTGTCGATAAAGGAAAGGTAGTTAATTGTTTAAGATTAATTATGCATGCACATGTATGCCACTTTTGTGTAGTAATAAATATTTTACTTGCACTTTATTGTATAGGGTGTGGCTATTAATGATGTCTCGATAGCTGTTCGGCAGCGCAGGGTTACAGGTATCTCGATTCGGAGTGATAGCCCAATTGTACATAGACTTTTACATTTTTTTATTTGTATTTTGTAACCAGGGTTGCTATGATGAAGTACATTTATATATAATTGACAATATTTTTACTCTCATAGGTTACTTCGAGTGTGAGGGAGGGCCCATGAGAATCTTTCGTATCTTTGTTGACCCAACCCACCATTCCAGAGGAGGGATCATCAGATGTAAGTTTTAATTTTAGTTCAATCAATTTGTAATTTTATTATTCTATCATCCTATTTTATAGATTTATTACTCTATGTTGCACCACTCTACTAATCTCATTATTGCAAATATATATTTATAGGTCACAGTTGGTATTGTTGGCATGGTCCCTTCGCTACCCAAGAGTTATGCTAGGACACCTGTTCATGGTAGGCGACCAAGAGACCAGGTATAGATATTTGTATTCAGTTATAATTTTAATTAAATTAGTGTTTGAATTATGAACTATATATATATGTGTGTGTGTGTGTGTGTATGTATGTATGTACAAATCATATTAAGTAAGCAATCTAACTTGGGTTTGAACTCATTTTTTATGCAGGATCAATCAAAGCCCAACACTTCTTCAAAGAGGCTACATTTTGATGATCCACCTATGGCATAGGATGTAGTTTTAGTTTTGTGGTCATTTTGAGATGGCATAAATGCCACATTGTACACCTTAAAACATTGATTTTGTAGACATTTTGAAATGGCATGTGCCATATTTGTATATGGAGATACTTTTGATACATTTGATACTTTGTATATATAGAACATGTTCATTTATATGTTATATTTGCGTCATCTTTTGTATATACATATTTATTACTCATGTTTATGGAATTGAATGGTGAAGTTATATCTTGACTATGATTATCATTATGATTGAAATTATATCTTGTTGAAGTTACATTTGTTTTTCTTTACTCTGGAATACCCTGTTCATGGAGCTTATTATGTTTGAGGTTTAACTTCTATAGATTTCCTATGTTCTTATGTTTCATACCATTATATATAATCACTTGAGCCACTTAGTACTATATTGTTTGAATACTATGTATATACTCATTGTGTATATAACTCATCATATTGGGGTCACTTGAGTCATGGAAGATCGCTGCCCAATCATGCTTAGTGCACCTTGGGGTCACTTGGATCGAGCATGGTCGTGAGTGTTCTAGTGACTCCGTGGGTGAAATGAGGTTGTCATTGGTGTTTACCCAGCCAACCAGAGCTAATGGAGCAGATAGTTCGATGCAATGTCAGACAGTTTGAAAGATACACTGCTGAGCCGCTTTCAACTGACCCTCACTACAAATTTTGGCATCGACTTAGATCACCTTGCTAAATGCAAACAAATTCGAATAGCCCAAAACTGAGAGAGGTTATAGTAGACCTCAAAAACATGATCTGGTAGCACCTGATGGTTTGTTGATACCTCTCATGAGCTCTGAGATACGAGCCCCAAAAGATCGCTGCCCAATCGTGCTTAGTGCACCTTGGGGTCACTTGGGTCAAGCGTGGTCGCGAGCATTCCCGTGACTCCATGGGTGGAACGGGGTTGTCACTAACATTTACTTGGCCAACCAAAGCTGATGGAGTAGATGGTTTGATGCCAAGTCAGACAGTTTGAAAGATATGCTACTGAGCTGCTTTCAATTGACCCTTACTGCAAGTTTTGGCATCGACTGAGATCACCTTGCCAAATGCAAACAAAGTCGAATCACCCAAAACTGAGAGAGGTTATAGTAGACCTCAAAAAAATTATCTCGTAGCACCTAACTTTTTTTCAATACCTCTCACAAGCTCTGAGATACGAGCCCTGGAAGATCACTGCCCAATCGTGCTTAGTGCACCTTGGGGTCACTTGGGTCGAGCGTGGTCGCAAGCTTTCTCGTGACTCTGTGGGTAGAATGGGGTTGTCACTAGTGTTTACTTGGCCAACCAGAGTTGATGGAGTAGATGGTTTGATGCTAGGTCAGATGGTTTGAAAGATATGTTGTTGAGCCGCTTTCAACTGACCCTCATTGCAAGTTTTGGCATCGACTGAGATCACCTTGCCAAATGCAAACGAAGTCGAATCACCCAAAACTAAGAGAGGTTATAGTAGACCTTAGAAACATAACCTCGCAACACCTAATGGTTTTTTGATACCTCTCATGAGCTTTGAGATATGAGCCATGAAAGATCACTGCCCAATCATACTTAGTGCACCTTCGGGTCACTTGGGTCAAGCATGGTCACGGGCTTTCCCATGACTCCGTGGGTGGAACGGGGTTGTCACTAGCATTTACCAAGCCAATTAGAGCTGATGGAGCAAATGATTTGATGCCAAGTTGGATGGTTTGAAAGATACACTGTTGAGCCGCTTTCAACTGACCCTCACAACAAGTTTTGGCATCGATTGAGATCGCCTTGCCAAATGCAAACGAGGTCAAATCACCCAAAACTGAGAGAGGTTATTGTAGACCTCAGAAACATGATCCTATATCCTCTAATAGTTTGTCGATACCTCTCACAAGCTTTGAGATATGAGCCTCAGAAGATCGCTGCCCAATCATGCTTAGTGCACCTTGGGGTCACTTGGGTCGAGCATGGTCGCGAGCGTTCGGGTGACTCCATGGGCGGAATGAGGTTGTCACTGGCATTTACTCGACCATCAAGAGCTGATGGAGTAGAATTTTTGATTCCAAGTTAGATGGTTTGAAAGATACGCTGCTGAGCCGCTTTCAACTAACCCTCACTGCAAGTTTTGGCATCGACTGAGATCGCCCTGCCAAATGCAAACGAAGTTGAATCACCCAAAAATGAGAGAGGTTATTGTAGACCTTGGAAACATGATCTCATTGCACCTAATGGTTTTTTGATACCTCTCACAAGCTCTGAGATATGAGCCCTAGAAGATTGCTGCCCAATCATGCTTAGTGCACCTTGGGGTCACTTGGGTCGAGTGTAGTCATGAGCTTTCTCGTGACTCCGTGGGAAGAATGGGGTTGTCACTGGAATTTACTTGGCCAATCAGAGCTGATGGAGTAGATGGTTCAATGCCAAGTTGGATGGTTTGAAAGATACACTGCTAAGCCGCTTTCAACTAACCCTCATTGCAAGTTTTGGCATCGACTGAGATTGCCTTGCCAAATGCAAACAAAGTTGAATCGCCCAAAATTGAGAGAGGTTATTGTAGAACTTAGAAACATGATCCCTTAGCCCCTAATATTTTTTCAATACCTCTCATGAGCTCTGAGATACGAGCCCCAGAAGATCACTGCCCAATCGTGCTTAATGCACCTTGGGGTCACTTGGGTCAAGCGTGGTCGCGAGCATTCTGGTGACTCCGTGGGTGGAATGAGGTTGTCACTAGTGTTTACCTAGCCAACCAAAGCCAATGGAGTAGACTGTTTGATGCCAAGTCAGACGGTTTGAAAGATACGCTGCTGAGCCACTTTCAACTGACCCTCACTGCAAGTTTTGGCATTGACTGAGATCGCCCTGCCAAATGCAAATGAAGTCAAATCTCCCAAAACTGAGAGAGGTTATTGTAGACCTCAAAAACATGATCCTGTAGCCCTTGATGGTTTGTTGATACCTCTCACGAGCTCCAAGATATGAGCCCCAGAAGATCATTTCCCAATCGTGCTTAGTGCACCTTGGGGTCACTTGGGTCGAGTGTGGTCACGAGCATTCCAGTGACTCTGTGGGTGGAATGGGGTTGTCACTAGCATTTACCCAGCCAACTAGAGCCAATGGAGTAGATGGTTCGATGTCAGGTCAGACGGTTTGAAAGAAATGCTGCTGAGCCACTTTAAACTGACCCTCACTAGAAGTTTTGGCATCGACTGAGATTGCCTTGCCAAATGCAAATGAAGTCTAATCACCAAAAAATGAGAGAGGTTATTGTAGACCTTGAAAACAAAATCTCGTAGCCTCTAACAATTTTTCAATACCTCTCATGAACTCCAAGATACAAGCCCTGGAAGATTGCTGCCCAATCGTGCTTAGTGCACCTTAGGGTCACTTGGGTCGAGCGTGGTCGCGAGCGTTCTGGTGACTCCGTGGGTGAAATGAGGTTGTCATTAGTGTTTACCTAGCCAACCAGAGCTGATGGAGTAGACTGTTCGATGCCAGGTCGGATGGTTTGAAAGATACACTGCTGAGCCGCTTTCAGCTGACCCTCATTGCAAGTTTTGGCATCGACTGAGATCGCCCTACCAAATGCAAATGAAGTTGAATCACCCAAAATTGAGAGAGGTTATTGTAGACATTAGAAAAATGATCCCATAGCCCCTAATGGTTTGTCGATACCTATCACGAGCTCCAAGATACAAGCCCTGGAAGATCACTGCCCAATCGTGCTTAGTGCACCTTGGGGTCACTTGGGTCAAGCGTGGTCGTGAGAGTTCCGATGACTCCATGGGTGGAACAGGGTTGTCACTAGCATTTACCCCACCAAATGGAGCTAATGGAGTAGATGGTTCGATGTTAGGTCAGGCGGTTGGAAAGAAATGTTGTTGAGCCACTTTCAACTGACCCTCACTAGAAGTTTTGGCATCGACTAAGATCGCCTTGCCTAATGCAAATGAAGTTGAATTGCCCAAAACCAAGAGAGGTTATTGTAGACCTCAGAAACATGATCTCATAGCACCTGATATTTGTTGATACCTATCACAAGGTCCGAGATACGAGCCATGGAAGATCACTACCGATTTGAAAGATACGTTGCTGAGCCGCTTTCAACTAACTGCTAGTAGTATGTTTGAAATTTGAACTGTGAAATTAATCATGATTAAGCTTGTGAAATTTGAACTGTGGAGCTTATTATGTTTGAGGTTTAAATTTTATAGATTGTTTGAAATGATAGAAAAATAATATCCTTAAAGCATTAGAAACAACAATCAAACATGTAAGATTTCAAACCATGCAAATGACATAAGTATATGACATGTAAGATCCCTTCTTGGTACTATTGGCCACACATACATGATTTTGGTCATAAGTCCTTATGAAGATTTTTAGGACATTTAACTTTTAAATCAAATTGATTGTTACAAATTGCCATTATAGGCTTCAAAAGATCTCAATTAACCATTAAGGATCCTTTTGTCCTTCTATCTCTAATTGGATCCATGGTGACCGTAGGAATCTTCATAGGTGCTCTTGCACAAGTTACAATCCACATACAAAAACAAGTTTATTGACTCAAAATACAATCTAAGAAAGGTCAAATTAATGTATTGAAATTAAGCTTAACGAACGTAGAAAACAATGCACCAAGTTTAATTATTACCTAGTCAAGTGTTCCTGAAGGGTCATCTCTTTGCTTCAGGGTCTCCAATAGTGCTTCATGATCAGTAGTAGTAATAGTCCAAAGTTCTTTTGTCTTTGGTCTTCCTTGATGCTTTGACAACTTGAAATTTGTTGCTATAACAAGGTGTGAATACATGAGAATAGTTTTTTGCTTCTCATAGTCTTCAAATGCAGGAACTCCATTCTTTCTAATCATGTATGTTCACAGCCATGTTCCCACAACAACAACTGAACTAGTAGGATATGTGAACCCATCACCATCTGTCATCACTTGTACAAGCTTCTATTTACCTTGTACACAATGTGCTAACCAATAATCTGACCTCTCATCATTCCCCTGTGGTGCAACCAATGCAAAAACATCTCCTGGCTTTAGAAGATCTGAAAGATGGTCATAGTCAACTGAAGTGTCCATGTCATCATTTATTATATAGAGTGTCAAAGATAAAGGAGTCAGATACTGTGGAACCCATGTATCCACCCACTCACTTGACTCGCAATGATCCCAATCATACTAAAAACACATGGGGCAAAAACAAGCCAACTCTCATGTCCAAATGGTCCATGTACTACTATTGGAGCTTTGGAATGAATGCATTTTTGAAGAGTCTTTCACTATTTGACAATCCAATCTATCTCCTATAGTTCCCTCCTCAACCAACCAAAAGAATCTACACATTGTAGAATCAAGAGTCCCCCTTGTGACAATGCTAAAGTACACCAATCAATAATAGAATGAGCATCAAGAAGTACAACACCTAAAATCCTCAATTGCTCCTTAACTAGAGCTCTCTTCACACACACACTTGCTCCGTCATGCTCCCCTTTCCCATGTCCTGACTCAAAAAAACTCCAAGTATGAGGTACACCTCTCTCCACATGCATTCTACACAACCAATAAAACATTCTGGCATTCTTAAATTGATCGGTGCAATTATCTGACCAAATGAGATGCCTATCCATAGCAATACCATTTTCTTGCAAGAAGTCAAAATAGTTCTGGAAACAATGTTGAACAAACTCATGAGAGTGAGACCTGTTGTCACTCATATAAAAATGGTACTCTCTGATTATCTTTCACTCATCTTTTGTGCTATCAGGGGAATGTCTATATGTGATGTGTACAAAAATAGCAACCTGAATGGAATTGTAATATTGAGCTTGAGTCTCATTTTGGGGCTACAATGTATAGTTCTCCGCAAAGTCTACAATGGATATAATAGTTCCAATGGGGAAAGTGTCCTTACATGTCCTGAATTGTTGATCCAACCATTGAGACCTATGACTATGCCTTGCATACTTGTAAAAAAGATTTGTCTTGAAATCTGAGATAAAATCAGCAACATTGTATTCTTTTGCAACTAACTCACATCTAGAGCCTTCACCTCCACTCTTCAATATATATTTCACTCTTTCATATGCCTTTTTTTGGATGAGTGTCTTTCCAAAATTGTGTTCCAAACCCTCATGAAAACATGTTCTAAACTTGGACAAGCCACCACATTTTGAGCACTTGGCATTTAAGCAATCTTTTTTATAAAATAAACAACCATCATCTCTATGACATAAAAATTGATCTAGCAAGTCTCTTGATGATTTGGGAAGACCACTTGCACCACAATCCTCTAGCATTTCATTAGTATGCAAAGTAGAATGAATGGACCATAATAATTCATGATGCATTGAAAACTCAACATGATATTTGCAACAACATGTATTTCAAATCTTAAGGGGTACACAATAAAATGGCTTCACGGATTCAAACAACCTTTGTGATATTTTCAATGTTGGATGTGTCTCACAAAATTTTTTATACAACATTGTTTGACTTACCTCCACATAATGTTTAGGATGTGGAGTGTGGTCTCGATTGACAACTCTCAACTTCAAGACATCCTTCACATTTGGTGACACTCTTGAGTTAGCATCCCAAAATTGTTGAATTTCATCCTTGACAACATTTGTTAGCTTCTTATCTAAATGTGGAAGTCTCCCACCATAAGCCCATGTATCAATTTGAAGCAGATCATCAAGTCTTTCTCTTCTTGCAAGTGCTCTACCCAAAGTTTTACGGTCTATATTGAAGTCAACACAAGTTTGTCTCATCAAACGAGCCTTTCTCAACTGATGACTTATTAAGGAGGTTGTAATAACCCTACGAGCAACTCTCTTGTCTTTTTCTCTGCTAGTCTTCCCAATGCTATTGAGAGCATTGAAAAGATTCTTCACAACAATGGCATTTCTCTCCATTTTCTTGTTCACATGAATCTTCAATTTCACAAGCACAGGTCTCATCTTTTGCATCTTTAACAACTGCACAAAAAATTTGACATTTCTCAACCAATGTCTTGTTTCAAAAAAATTGATCATAAAGTCTTGAAGAGCACAACCTAATGGTTCTATGTGACCTCTTTCCTTCCTAATTATTCATAATGTTCTGCTCAATTTCAATTAACCATTTAGGTGTTCTTGAAAGCCCCAAATTTGAAGATTGATTATCTTTATTGCAAGGGACTTCATTTCACATATAATTTGGAGATGTATAATGTTCATGTGGTTCTTGTGCAACATTTTCATTCCCAAAGTCTACATTTTCAATCTCTATCTGTGCATTTTCAAATTGAACATCCTCTTCACTTACAACTACATTTACGGGGTCACCTTGATTAATGTTTAACATACCTTCTCTCCTTCTTCGGTGATTTTCCTTATCTTTTTCCCTATATGCTTGAATTTCGTCATCTTTCAGCTTCCTCTTGCATTTAGCCTTTCGATGACTGCTACTTCCCATGGTGAGACCACAAGTTGACAAAAATCAAACAATGGGCCCCAAATCACATTTTTTGTTTTGCAAAACGTGAAAAAAGTATAAAATCCCGTGATTGTCTGGTCTATGGGGACAGGGAATATTTTGGTCAAATATTACCTGGCAAAAATTGGGTATCCGATTCCATATCGGGTACCCGATATTCCCAGGCTAATGAAAAAAGGGCGGGAGCAAATGAAAAAAATTGAACTTTTACATATATTGATGTCTACAATATATATATATAGAAAAGAGGCATATGATATATATAATGTATATTATATATATACTAATGTATTATATGTACTAATGTATTAAATATACTAATATATATAATATATTATATATATACTAATGTATTATATATACTAACATGTATATAATACATATACTAATGTATACTAATATATTATATATAATATTACAAATTTTGGAGAATCTCTTGTAGAAATATGGAAATTATAATCTTCCTCCTAGAGCATACATTAATGAAGTTCTTCATGCCTTAGCAGAGGAAGCCAGCTGGATTGTTGAAGCTTGCGGTACTACATAAAGAAATGCGATATGTATTTTTGGCCTAATTTTTTTTCTCATTTCTTTCAGGTCTTTAAAGCCGGTAGGCTAAATCTTTGTATTAAATTTGCCTTTTACAGGCATCATAAACCCTAGCTACACAGAAATGAAGGCTTTGAAGAATAGTTCACTGGAGGCAAAGAGAGAGACTTCCTAGGGGTCATGGGAACTCACTAGGGATCCTAGTATGGACCCATTAAGACACACTTGAGCATTCCAATATGTCAAAAGGGGTCATGGGGACTCCCTAGGGGTCCTAATGTGTGATAAGGCATACTAGGATCCCTAGGGAGTCCCCATGACCCCTTTTGACACAATGGAATGCTCAAGTATGTCTTAAGGGGTCTTAGGACCCCTTAAGACACAGTTGAGCATTCCAATCTATTACAAGGGGTCACGGGGACTCCCTAGGGGTCCTAGTATGCCTTATCACACTTTAGAACCCCTAGGGAGACCCCTTTTGACACATTGGAATGCTCAAGTCTGCCTTAAGGGGTCCTACGACCCCTTAAGACACATGTGCGCATTCCAATGTGTCAAAAGGGGTCTCCCTAGGGGTCCTAACATGTGATAAGGCATACTAGGACCCCTAGGAAGTCCCCGTGACCCCTTTTGACACATTGGAACACTCAAGAGCGTCTTAAGGGGTCCTAAGACCCCTTAAGACACACTTGAGCATTACAATGTGTCAAAAGAGGTCTCCCTAGGGGTCATAACATGTGATAAGGCATACTAGGATCCCTAGGGAGTCCTCGTGACCCCTTTTGACACATTGCAACACTCAAGTGTGTCTTAAGGGGTCCTAAGACCCTTTAAGACACACTTGAGCATTCCAATGTGTCAAAAGGGGTCTCCCTAGGGGTCCTAACATGTGATAAGGCATAATAGAACCCCTAGGGAGTCCCCGTGACCCCTTTTGACACATTGGAATGCTCAAGTGTGTCTTAAGGGGTCATACCTGTGACCTCTTTTGACACATTGGAATGTTCAAGCAGGTCTTAAGGGGTCCTACGACCCCTTAAGACACACTTGAGCATTCCAATGTGTCAAAAGGGGTCACAGGGACTCCCTAAAGGTCCTAACATGTGATAAGGCATACTAGGACACCTAGGGAGTCCCCGTGACCCCTTTTGACACATTGGAATACTCAAGTGTGTCCTAAGGGGTCCTGCGACCGCTTAAGACACACTTGAGCATTCCAATGTGTCAAAAGGGGTCATGGGGACTCCCTACGGGTCCTAACACATGATAAGGCATAATAGGACCCCTACGGAGTCCCCGTGACCTATTTTGACACATTGCAATGCTCAAGTGTGTCTTGAGGGGTCCTAAGACACCTTAAGACACACTTGAGCATTCCAATGTGTAAAAAGGGGTCTCCCTAGGGGTCCTAATGCATGATTAGGTGTACTAAGACCCCTAGGAAGTCCCCGTGACCCCTTTTAACACATTGCAATGCTCAAGTGTGTCTTAAGGGGTCCTATAACCCCTTAAAACACACTCTTGAACATTCCAATGTGTCAAAAGGGGTCACGCGGACTCCCTAGGGGTCCTAACGGGTGATAAGATGTACTAGGAACCCTAGGCAGTCCCCGTGACCCCTTTTGACACATTGCAACACTCAAGTGTGTCTTAAGGGGTCCTAAGACACACTTGAGCATTCCAATGTGTCAAAAGAGGTCTCCCTAGGGGTCCTACTATGTGATAAGGTGTACTAGGACTCCTACGGAGTCCCTGCGACCCTTTTTGACACATTGCAATGGTAAAGTGTGTCTTAAGGGGTCCTAAGACACCTTAAGACACACTTGAGCATTCCAATGTGTCAAAAAGGGTCATGGGGACTCCTTAGGGGTCCTAACACATGATAAGGTGTACTAGGACCCTTAGGGAGTCCACGTGACCCCTTTTGACACATCAAAATGCTCAAGTGTGTCTTAAGGGGTCGTAGGACCCCTTAAGACACACTTGAGCATTTTGATGTGTCAAAAGGGGTCCCGTTAAGACACACTTGAGCATTCTGATGTGTCAAAAGGGGTCACGGGGACTCCCTAGGGGTCTGAATGCATGATAAGGCATACTAGGACCCCTAGGGAGTCTCCATGACCCCTTTTGAAAAATTTTAATGTTCAGTGTGGCTTAATGGGTCCTACAACCCCTTAAAACACACTTGAGCATTCTAATGTGTCAAAATGGGTCACAGAGACTCCCTAGGGGTCATAACATGTGATAAGGCATACTAGGACCCCTAGGGAGTCCCCGTGACCCCTTTTGACACATTGTAATGGTAAAGTGTGTCTTAAGGGGTCCTAAGACCCCTTAAGACACACTTGAGCGTTCCAATGTGTCAAAAAGGGTCATGGGGACTCCTTAGGGGTCCTAATGCATGATAAGGCGTACTAGGACCCTTAGGGAGTCCTCATGACCCCTTTTGACACATCAGAATGGTCAAGTGTGTCTTAAGGGGTTGTATGACCCCTTAAGACACACTTGACCATTTCGATGTGTCAAAAGGGGTCACGGGGACTCCCTAGGGGTTCGAACGCATAATAAGGAATACTAGGACCCCTAGGGAGTCTCTGTGACCCCTTTTGAAAAATTGCAATGTTCAATGTGGCTTAATGGGTCCTACAACCCCTTAAGAGACACTGGAGTGTTGCAATGTGTCAAAAGGGGTCATGGGGACTCCCTAGGGGTCCTAATGCCTGATAAGGCATACTAGGACTCCTAGAGCATCCTTGTGACCCCTTTTGACACATTAGAATGTTCAAGTGTGTCTTAAGGGGTCCTACGAAGCTTTAAAACACACTTAAGCATTCCAATGTGTCAAAAGGGGTCATGGCGACTTCCTAGTGGTCCTAACATATGATAAAGTGTAATTGGACCCCTAGGGAGTCCCCATGACCCCTTTTGACACATTGCAATGCTCAAGTGTGTCTTAAGGGATCCTAAGACCCCTTAAAACACACTTGAGCATTCTAATGTGTTAAAAGGGGCCTCCTTAGGGGTCCTAACATGTGATAAGGTGTACTAGGACCCCTAGGGATTCCCCATGACCCCTTTTGACACTTTGGAAAGCTCAAGTGTGTCTTAAGGGGTTGTAGGACCCCTTAAGACACACTTGAGAGTTCCAATGTGTCAAAAGGGGTCATGGGGACTCCCTAGGAAGCCTAGTATGTATTATCACGCATTAGGACCCCTAAGGAGATCCCTTTTGACACATTGTAATGCTCAAGTGTATCTTCAAGGGGCTTAGGACCCCATAAGGCACACTTGAGCATTACAATCTGTCAAAAGGGGTCATGGCGACTCCCTAGGGGTCCTAGTACACCTTATCACATGTTAGGACCCCTAGGGAGTCCCCATGACCCCTTTTGACATATTGGAATGCTCTAGTGTGTCTTAAGGGGTCGTAGGACCCATTAGGACACACTTGAGTGTTCTAATGTGTCAAAAGGGGTCACAAAAAATCTCTAGGGGTCCTAGTACACTTTATCACGCGTTAGGACCCCTAGGGAGTCCCTGTGATCCCTTTTGACACATTGGAATGTTCAAGTGTGTCTTAAGGGGTCCTATGACCCCTTAAGGTACACTTGAGCATTCCAATGTGTCAAAAGGGGTCATGGAAACTCCCTAGGGGTCCTAACGCGTGATAATGTGTACTAGGACCTCTAGGGAATCCCCGTGACCCCTTTTGACACATTGCAATGCTCAAGTGTCTTAAGGGATCCTAAGACCCCTTAAGACACACTTGAGCATTCCAATGTGTTAAAAGGGGTCTCCCTAAGGGTCGTAACACGTGATAAAGCATACTAGGACCCCTAGGGAGTCCCCATGACCCCTTTTGACACATTGGAATGCTCAAGTGTGTCTTAAGGGGTCTTAGGACCCCTTAAGACACACTTGAGCATTCCAATGTGTCAAAAGGGGTCATGAGGACTCCCTAGGGGTCCTAACATGTGATAAGGCATACTCAGACCCCTAGGGAGTCCCCATGACCCCTTTTGACACATTGGAACACTCAAGTGTGTCTTAAGGGGTCGTACGACCCCTTAAGACAGTCTTGAGCATTCCAATGTGTCAAAAGGGATCATAGGGACTCTTTATGGGTCCTAACGCATGATAAGGTGCACTCAGACCCTTAGGGAGTCCCTGTGACCCCTTTTGACATATTGGAATGCTCAAGTGTGTCTTAAGGGGTCCTACGACTCCTTAAGACACACTTGAGTGTTCCAATGTGTCAAAAGGGGTCACGGGGACTCCTTAGGGGTCCTAACATGTGATAAGGCATACTACGACCCCCAGGGAGTCCCTGTGACACCTTTTGACACATTACAATGTTCAAGCATGTCTGAAGGGGTCCTAAGACCCCTTAGACACACTTGATCATTCTAATGTGTCAAAAGGGGTCTCCCTAGGGGTCCTAACATGTGATAAGGTGTATTAGGCCACTTAGGGAGTCTCCATGACCCTTTTTGACACATTGGAATAGTCAAGTGTCTCATAAGGTTTCCTATGACCCCTTAAGACACACTTGAGCATTGCAATGTGTCAAAAGGGGTCATGGGGACTCCCTAAGAGTCCTAATGCATGATAAGGCGTACTAGGACCCCTAG
This sequence comes from Chamaecyparis obtusa, assembly GCA_027943335.1. NCBI lineage: Eukaryota > Viridiplantae > Streptophyta > Pinopsida > Cupressales > Cupressaceae > Chamaecyparis > Chamaecyparis obtusa. The sequence continues at coordinate 500,130 of BSBK01007932.1, forward strand.
GGAGTCCCCGTGACCCCTTTTGAAACATTGGAATGCTCAAGAGTGTGTCTTAAGGGGTCCTACGACCCCTTAAGACACACTCTTGAGCATTCCAATGTGTCAAAAGGGGTCACGGGGACTCCCTAGGGGTCCTAATGGGTGATAAGATGTACTAGGACCCCTAGGTAGTCCTCGTGACCCCTTTTGACACATTGCAACACTCAAGTGTGTCTTAAGGGGTCCTAAGGCACACTTGAGCATTCTAATGTGTCAAAAGGGGTCTCCCTAGGGGTCCTACTGTGTGATAAGGCATACTAGGACTCCTAGGGAGTCCCTGTGACCCCTTTTGACACATTGCAATGGTAAAGTGTGTCACAGGGTCTCCCTAAGGGTCCTAGTATGCCTTATCATGTGTTAGGACCCCTAAGGGGTCCCCATGACCCTTTTTGACACATTGGAATGCTCAAGTGTGTCTTACGGGGTCTTAAGACCCCTTAAGACACATTTGAGCATTCCAATGTGTCAAAAAAGGTCTTAAGACCCTTTAAGACACACTTGAGCATTCCAATATGTCAAAAAGGGTCATGGGGACCCTTTAGGGGTCCTAACACACGATAAGGCATACTAGGACCCTTAGGGAGACCCTGTGACCCCTTTTGACACATCGAAATGCTCAAGTGTGTCTTAAGGGGTCATAGGACCCCTTAAGACACACTTGAGCATTCCGATGTGTCAAAAGGGGTCATGGGGACTCCCTAGAGGTCCGAACACATGATAAGGCATACTAGGACCCCTAGGGAGTCTCCATGACCCCTTTTGAAAAATTGCAATGTTCAGTGTGGCTTAATGGGTCCTACAACCCCTTAAAACACACTTGAGCATTCTAATGTGTCAAAAGGGGTCACAGAGACTCCCTAGGGGTCCTAACATGTGATAAGGCATACTAGGACCCCTAGGGAGTCCCCATGACCCCTTTTGACACATTGGAATGCTAAATTGAAAATTAATTTTTTATGAAAAATTATAAAAAATTGAAAATACCTCAAAAAATTTTGAATTTTTTATTGGAGCTTCTCTTAGATGTCACCAACTTGCAAAAAAAATTTCAAACCAAAACACCAAGCCATTTGGGAGATATGATCAAATCTTTCAAATCTAGGGTTTTCCATCTCCAAACAAATCTGCACAAGGGTTAGCTCCAAAAATAATCAAAACCAACATGCAAAAGGTGGGTTGCCCCATGGTGGGTGCCAAACATGTGTGCTAAAATATTGTCACACTTCTATGAATCATTATATCCAAGATCTCTCAAGAATGAGGTCTCAAAAATTGATCCATAGCTCTCTATTCATGGAGTGTAAGGGTTTGTAATGGAGGCTTGGATATTGCAACTTCTCTTTTCTTGTCTTCTTCTCTCATGCCCCATGGTAATCCATTAGATTAATCTTTCATTTTCATATTAGATTAGATTCATCTTTCCTTTCATAGATTAATATTGTACAAGCATTTTCTTTCATAAATTAATTTGCATTGTTATCATATAGAATAGATCTCATTTCTATTTTCATGCATATTTTAATCTCTCATTTTATGGTGTACTTGCATGGGCACAAACATAGGTCAAATCTAAGGGCCTCCATTACAAACCCTTGCACTCCATGAATAGAGAGCTATGGATCAATTTTTGAGACCTCATTCTTGAGAGATCTTGGATATAATGTTTCATAGAAGTGTGACAACATTTTAGCACATATTTTATATGCCCACCATAGGGCAACCCACCTCTTGCATGTTGGTTTTGATTATTTTTGGAGCTAACCCTTGTGCAGATTTGTTTGGAGATGGAAAACCCTAGATTTGAAAGATTTGATCATATCTCTAAAATGGCTTGGTGTTTTGGTCTGATTTTTTTTTTTAGGTTGGTAACATATTAGAGAAGCTCCAATAAAAAATTTAGAATTTTTAGAGGTATTTTTGATTGTTTATAATTTTTTCTTGATTTTTCATAAAAAATTAATTTTTGGCACAAATTAACATATTTTTTAGAAATTTTTACATTTTTGGAAAGCTCTTAAAATTCTACAAGGGTTATATTGATTTTTTTTTAATTTAGAGGTCATATCATAGCTCATTTGGTCAATTTATAAAAACTGGTCTATTTTGGGAAAGTGGCTCTCTAGGGCACAAATGAAAAGATCTTGTTGAAATTTTGACATTTTTGGAAAGCTCTCTATTTTTTGATAGAGGTCTTTTTTTTGCATTTTGGGTTTAGGGTCTGAATTCATGTGGTATAAGTCCAATCTTGTTGACAAGGTCAAAAAATCAAAATTAAAAAAAGGGTATTTGATGATTAGCATGCACTTATTTTTCACATGGTCCAATGCATGATATGAGTTGTCATTTAGATTATTTGTTGGCTATTATTTCTCCTAACAATTGATTTTTAGATCTAACCACCTTAGGGTTTGTATAAGTTGACTATACATTGCATATCTTGTTTGCTTATTTTCTTGTCTTGTTCATTGGAAGGTTCATGGCTTGCTTTCATAGAAAATGCTTAAAATAAATAAATAAAAAGGTAAAATCTACTAAGCGCATTGCATTGGACTTGAGGTATTTTGTTATGTCTCTACAACATTTAGATTTTAGGATTAAAAATGAATCTTTCATATGTTTGGCTTGAGTGTTTACATGCTTTCATAGATCACATTTCAATTGATGCTCTTAATGGGAAATGAATGAACATAGATTTTCTTTCATACAAGTTTGTGTAGGTGAATGCTTGTGTTTACACCTTAAGTAATTCTTGGTTCCAATATCAAAAATCTCATTTAGTGATTGAGGGCATGGATTCATTCCTTGTTTACATAGGGAGTTAAATGCACCACTTTATGGACTCACTCTATGTTTGCTTGAAAAGTTAAATATTCCATTGATTCAACCCTTTGTCATTTGTGAGTAGTATTGATAAGCAACTTTAGATTACTTTTGATTGATCTTGTTAGCTAAATTGGGTGTTGGAATCGCTTATTTCTAATCCCCCCTCATTACTGCCCTTTGGATGCAAGGTCAACATTCATACATAGGGGAGGGGTCTACTTGAAAAGAGCATTAAGTGTTTCACAAAGTTTCCCCCTTTTTATGCTTTCTTGATCTCATTAGTTTTCTAAAGTGTGGACTCACTTTGAGTTTGTGTGAGGAGTTAAATGTTCCACCTTGTGGACTCACTTCACATTCACTTGAAGAGTTAAATGTTCCACTTTTGGACTCACTTCACATTCACTTGAAGAGATAAATGTTCCACTTTTGGACTCGCTTCACATTCACTTGAAGAGTTAAATGTTCCACTTTTGGACTCACTTCACATTTACTTGAAGAGTTAAGTGTTCCACTTTTAGTGCTTTAAATACTTTTGATAGTGAATTACTTAATTTTATTTTTAGAAGGCCTACTTGGGGACACACCACCTCAAGGGATGACCTTAACTCCCATATTCCAGCGGAGTATAAATAGCGGGTGGTGAATCGAAAGACACCTCTCTTGGGAATTGAGTTTGATATCACTCTTGGCTAAGCCTCAAAGAACTTTATACCTTTGAGAAGTGAAGGAGGAGATTTGGGTTACCGTCTCCCCCCGGCTATGTGATTTTGGATTCTTCTCATCTATGGATTTGAGCCTCACGTACCTTGCGTATATCGAAGACTCATTTTAGAAAGCCACGTATATCCTTGTAGACAACTTGTTAAGGTGTTGTTGTGTTCTATGTGCCTGCTAAAACATTTTCAAGAACATACACAAGTAGAGTCTTTAGGGAAAAGAATACTAAGTCACTATCCCTATTCATGCACAAGGTTGCTTTGTCCCTTGCCCATTGTTTGAAGATTGTTTTCTTGAACTCCCTGGTTGTTGTTCTATGTGCTTGATCATCATTGTGAAATCTTTTGAAAGATCTAATTGGAATATTGAAACTGAGTTCCGTCCTGCTGTAGTGAGTTCTCCTTAGAAGATTGGTCTTCCTTGGTCAGTCCAGATCTCAGATCCTAGGTGTTGTCATGTTGCTCAACATCTCAATGAACGTTATGGTATAAAATCTTAGTCTTCTTCTTTCTTCTCCATTTTCCATGTTCTTCTTCTTCTTCTATTCCCATGGGAAATTATTCTTCTTCTTCTTCTTTATTCTTTTCCTCTTATTATCTAGTCTATTTTATTCTATTTTATCTCTTTTGTTGCTCCTATGCTTGATTCTTCTTCTTCTAGAACCATGAATCTCAAATATCTAGTTTTGGAACCTTTATTAAGAATAGATGATCTTGAGCTCATTGACATATTCGAAAAGTGTTGTTCCTCCAAAATTCTCATGAGTGATGAATTTATGACAAAAATAAAAGAAAAATTGATTAAATCAGATGCCTTTGCTAGAATCATACTCATGATCTCATCCAAATATTCTTCATCTTCTAAATCTTCTCATCATTCCTCACATTCTAAATCTTATCATGATTCTTCTAAACATTATTCACATTCTTCATCTTCTAAATCTTATCACGATTCTTCTAAACACTATTCACATTCTTCATCTTCCAAATCTTATCATGACTCTTCTAAACATTATTGAAATTCTTCATTATCCAAGTCCTCTTCCTACACTAAGTCTTCAATTTCCTCTTCTTCATGATCTCATTCTTCTTCTACTTCTTCAAAGAGTCTTACTTCTCTTCTCAAGACATACCATAATGAGCAACATGATAGTCCTTATGATACCTCTTCCACGAAGAGTGACGCACCCACCTATGATGCCTATGATGACTATGATGATGGACAATGTAGTGATACCTATGACACCTCTATTCCTAATAGTCCTCCTATTCATGTCCTTGTGCTTACTGGAAATGGGTCCTCATATTGGAAATATCATGATGGTGATCCATATGCTTCAAATTTTGAAAGAAACTTTGATGAGTTTTGTGAACAATACCTTGATTATAATCCAGCTACTACTGTTGAGGAATATAAAATGCACCGTGCTAATTTGAAACGTAAATATTATAAGAATCCTTCCTCTAAGAACATTCATGCTAAAAATAAAGATGACACTCTCAAGCAAGCTCATGTTAATGTTGAACCTTTGTCTTGTGATGGTTCCCTTCCATCCCCTACTTCCTCCAATACCCATACATTTCCTAAAGCTTCCAAGTCTTCCAAATCTTTCACAAATCCTTCATCCAATAAAAATTCTAATACTTTTCATGTGGTTCCTTATAGTTATCCTCAAGGGCTACCTCTTAAAGAAACTCAAGCTAACCTTCACTTGGCTGCAAATACTTTCAATAATGCTGAACCTAAGAAGCCTAAGCCTTTATGCGCTATAATGCCTACTTCAGCTAGTCTTTCAGCATCTCCTCCAAAGCCTTCTATACAATTCCAACATGCTTCCTTGTCCTTAGAAGTGGCTCCATGTCAAGAGGACTCTAAAAATGATAAAGAAAAAAATATAAAGAAAGATCAAGATCAAGAACCATCCATGTCATCTGATCCTGTTCATAATATCTCTCATTCATTTCATGGTTCTTTCGATCCTTTATGCCCTTCCTCATTTACTCCTAAGCAAGATCAAGCTACTAATCACACCATTGAGCTTATTGATAAACAAAATAACCTTACTACACTTGTGCTTTCTAAAGATGATACTTCCATTAAGGTTATTAAAAATGGTGCTATTACTTCCAATGTTGAGTCTATTGAAAATCAAGAAAAAAATGATGCGCTTATGCTATCCAAAGATCCTTGTCAAGATAAAATTATTCCATCTTCTTGTTTTACCACTCCATGTTCACTTCCACTTTCTACTCTTCCTACATCTTTGCAAGCTTTGAATGATTCTATCAACGAAGTTGCTCCTATTCAAGATGTGCACGATCCTATTAAAAATCTTCATGCTCACTCTAAAGATGCTGATGTCCTTGGTTGTCATATAGATGCTGATGAACTTATTGATTATCCTTTTGAATCTTCCACTTCCATCCTTGGACCTCTCCCACCACTGCTAAGGGCTTCACATCTACCTTCCATATTGGGTCTTTATGTCCCTTCACTTTCTCCTCCTAACTCTCCTAATTCATCATCCATCTTGGGTCTTTATGTCCCTCCATCTCCTATCTTTCCTCAAGATCAACATAGATGCATACCCTTGAATCCTTTTCATCCACCCACCCATCTAAACTAGTCATATCCTCTTTCTTCCATAAGTCCCAAGCCTTTTGGAAGTAACTTGAATGTTCAATACAAGAAAAAGAAGCAATACAAGAATCCATCAAAAAAAGAAGATCACCATGTCTCTTCTAATCGACATGGAGGTCAAAAGAGATCTAAGAAGAAAACTACAAGACAAGTATGGGTTCCAAAATCCATCATTGAAGATATTCTCTCTAAATCATCAAAAAGAAATCAAAAGCCTAAGGCTATATGGATTCCAAAATCTCTCTTGAAAGAATATGATGTTGAACAAAAAGTGAAGTTGACATTCAAACTTCCAAAAGCTTCCACTTCATCTTCTTCCAAAAATATTCTTCCATTCCATGTGCCTAAACCACAACCTCTGCTATCCATTCACGATATTCATTCACGTATTCTTTCATTCACGTTTCCTCCATCTACCCTCCATCCTCTCACCACCCTTCAAGGTGTGTGTTGATGTTGATCTTGCCTTCCTTTCCATCTTCCCTTTCACAATCCTTTCATTCATTATCCTTCTACCTTCTATCCTTTTTCCTCATTTTCCTATTCCTTCTATCTTCCAACCTCACTTGCTTTACATAAAACTTTATCCTCCATTTTTCTCTTCCATCTTCCTTTCCCTATCAGCATTGTTGAGCATATAATTTTGAATCCTTGGCATATCATGGTTTATATTTTCAAGGAGCATTACCTAAAAAGCTTGCCTTCTTCCAAAAAAATTTAAAAAAAAATAAAAAACAAAAAATTCAAAAAATAGAAAAATGAAGGAAAAAAAAAAAAAATGAAAAAATTGAAAATGTGCCTTGGTGAAAACCTGAAAACAGGCACCTTGGTAGCAAAAGTAAAGAGAAATAAATTCATCCTATGGTGAAAACCACTCCCTTGTGGCGCCTTGGATAAGTACCATGATGAAAAGTTGGTAATCAGGCATCATGCGTAGTTCTTCTACATATTTCATCCATTCCATCTTCTCTCTTTGATCTTGACAATGTTGGCCTATACACGAATATTTAGCTATCTTGTGAGCTATCTTCCGATGATCTTGCTCGCATTCCATTCATGTTTAGCCTTCATATTTATTTTCCTCCATTCATTTTAGTCTTTCGCTATCCTTTTTCCCTTTGGTCTTGATCTAATAAAAAAGAGTAAAACATGATGCTATGAAACCTCTTGACATGCCTACTCCTTTGGACTGCATCCTTTCCTTCTTTTACAGTGCGCTTTTGTGACTTATCCTATGCTGGCCTTTCATTGTTTGTCCAAATGTGCTTTACATGACAATTTTTTTCCCTAGCTTGAGTACTCTTGAGGAGTTTGACCTTGAGGATTTCTTCCCTTTGTTTTCCTTCATTCTCTTTTCCTCCATCTCATTCACCAACTTGCTCATCCATCTTTTTCCTCCGTCTTTTCCCTCACCTTGCCACATTTTGGAACTACACAATGTGATCTTGCTTGGGAGTTTGATGCCTATTTTGTCTGGGGGCATCCTTTGTACATACTTATTGATCCTGAAAATTTTTTAAAAAAATTGATATATGATGCTGAAAAAATCCTAAAAAGCATATACAGTCCTGAAAAAAATATTAAAAAATCACAAAATACAAAAATATAAAAAAATAGAAAAAGTGCCTTGGTGAAAACTTGGAAACAGGCGCCTTGGTAGCAAAAATACAAAAAAGAAGAAGGAAAAAATAGTAAAAAAAGATTCCAAGTGGTGAAAACCTAGAAATAGGTGCTACTTGAGGCCTTTGCACTCCTATTTGTTAGCATGCGTCCTCAACACTGAACCTTTCTCCATCATGTCTTGAGCTTATTTGGCATAGTCTAGAATTGGTCTTTATCTTTGTCTAGGGGGGATAACTGTTAGCATAGGTCCTTTAGGTGCGTTTGTCTCTTGGGGCATTTCACAATAGGTGTTTTTCAACACCACCCCAGAGAGTTTTTTTCAACACTTCCCTTGTGTGGAGTGTTTCTTAACACTTATCAGATGTCTTACCCAATAGTCTAAGTATGATGCAATATTTCTCATTGGCAGATGTGATAACCAGAGTCTGACTCTATGACCAACACACACGCACTTAAACAATCAACTCGTTGAGATATGTTGACTTTATTTTTCTTTGTATGCTGTCTATGAGGATTTCTTTGATGAGTGGTCTCTCCCTGAGAAATTTTCGATGATGCATAGCTAGAAAACTGAGGGTATGAGAACATGTTTTATTTTTTTTATTTGCTTGTGGGTATATTTTGTTGGTCCTAACTGTCATGAGCATTTATGTTGGTCTTACTTGACACTATGGATTGACAAGGTATTATCCTTGACTATTTTGTGAGTGCATGCTTCTAGTTATCCTGACTTTCATGTGTCTTGATACAAGCATAATCTCGCCATATCAAACTTAGGTAATCTCACTGCATTAGTCATCTTGACCTCCATGTCTTTGATGCCTAGGTGGGATTTCCACATTTTTATCTGATAAATATCATATTCATATCCACATAGTTATGCTAGTGTGCATTGTATGATCTTACAACGCTACCAATAATGCTCGATGATGATAATTAGATGTCTATAGGCATTGTGACCTTGCAAGTCAACCACTTTCATAGTAGCTTGCATTCTTAGGTTCATCATAGTTTAGTTTTTGCATCTTGCAGATGGAGAGAGCTCTCTTTTTTATCATCTATGGACTAGTTGGTCAACTGTGCTCATTTTATGATTCTTCTTGATCATATCTTTCATTTCTGGTCTTTCATATCACATTATTTTCTATCCATTTTCAGACTCAAAATCAAAATTTGAGTCACGTTTCTAAGTTTTATCATTCTTCTACACAGTTGACTAACCTTTTGAGGCATAATTCTATCATCTTTGATGGAATTTCTTCCTTTCCATGTCTTCCAAACTTCTAGTCTTTCATTCACCTGTTTCGCTTCCTCTCGCTGAGGTTTGACTTAATCTTTATCCTATATCTTTTTCAGTCAAACCTCGTCAACCTGGGGCATGTTTTCACTGTCTAATGGTTATCTTGTTATCATTTATCTTTGATTGTGATTTCATTATGATTTGATCATCTTTATCAATTTTTTGCTTCTCCTCTACCTGATTTCGATTTCGATTCCTAGGGAGCAGTACCTATTTGATTTTAATCATTAATTTCTTGATTTTCTTGATTTAGCTATCTTTTGTGAGCTTTTTCTCAAGCTTGAGATTCTTATCTCTTATTTTGGATATGATCCCGAATTGACCTCATGTCCAGAATCCTTTGTTTATATTTTATCTGGATGTGATCTTGAATCAACCTCACATCTGAGTTGTTTTGTGATCCCAAATCGATCTCACATTTCAACTTCATTCTTTGACTGCATGTGATCCCAAATCGATCTCACATTAGTCAAAAAGGGGAAAATGTATGCACCCTAAAATGGTCGCCTAAACTTTGGGCCCCCATTCAGCACTTTATCAAATCCCTGAATCAATATTTTAAAAAATCAGCATTTTATCAATTATATCAATTTTCTTGATCAAATCATAATCAATTCAATATTTTCTAAGGTTTGAGCCTTATTTAATTTAAAAGAGAAAAAAATAAAAATCTTATTTAATTAAGAGAACATGCTCCCTTTTAATTAATTAAAAATCTCTTTTAATTAAATAATAAAATCACTTTATCCTAAGCTTTTATTTAATTAAAAAGAATTTTCTCCGCTTTTATTTAAATAAAAAATCTCCACTTTTCTTATTATCCTATGTTGCACAAATAAAGCTTTATTCTTATTTTATAAAAAGAGAAAAAATACTTTTTGTCTCATATGGACACTAAAGTCAACTCCTATTTTCCTATTGGAGGATATTTGTGCACAAGGATCAAGTTTCTATTTTTCTCCACTGTTGATTAAGTCTTTTGCCTCTTAATCTCAATGGTCCATTTTCATCTCATTTCTTATAAAAGGAGAGCTCTCTTCCTCATTTGCATCTTAGATTTTCATGCTAATATTATGCTGCAGGTTTTCTAAGTCATTTGGAGCTCTCTTTGAAGACACTCTTGCAATCCAAGCTTTGAAGACTTTGTTGCATCTCATTTCATATTTGCTTTCATAGTTGCATGATAATGGAATTCTTAGTATAGATTTCCTTTATGTAATAGATTAGTCTCACATAGCTTAATAAGAAAGATTTGTAACACTTGTTCTTTCCTTTCATAGATTAGATTTTCTTTCAATCATTGCATTGTTATCATTTAGCTTAGTTTGCATCTTCATTCTTAGCTTACTTGCATTGCATTGCATTTGATTTTATTAGAGATATTGGCACTCTTGCCCTTGTCTTCACTTGAATCTCTCATTGTGTGGTTGAATAGCAAGGTCACTAAGTTTATTAGCTCTAGCTAAGAGCAATTTCACAATCTTGCAACTCCATCCATAAAGAGCTATGGATCAATTTTTGAGACCTCATTCTTGAGTGTTCTTGATTGTAAAGATTCATAGAAGTGCACTACTTTTGTGTGTACACCCGTGACCCCTTTCGACACATTAGAATGCTCAAGTGTGTCTTAAGGGGTCCTACAACCCCTTAAGACACACTTGAGAATTCTAATGTGTCAAAAGGGGTCATGGAGACTCCCTAGGGGTCCTAACGTGTGATAAGACGTACTAGGACCCCTAGGGAGTCCCCGTGACCCCTTTTGACACATTGCAATGCTCAAGAGTGTCTTAAGGGGTCCTAAGGCCCTTTAAGACACACTTGAGCATTCCAATGTGTCAAAAGGGGTCTCTCTAGGGGTCCTACTACATGATAAGGCATACTAGGACCCCTAGGGAGTCTCCGTGACTGCTTTTGGCACATTGCAATGCTAAAGTGTGTCTTAAGGGGTCCTAAGACCCCTTAAGACACACTTGAGTGTTCCAATGTGTCAAAAGGGGACACAGGGACTCCCTAGGGCTCCTAACACATGATAAGGCATACTAGGACCCCTAGGGAGTCGACATGACCCCTTTTGACATATTGAAATGTTCAAGTGTGACCTAAGCAGTCATAGGACTGCTTAAGAAACACTTGAGTATTCCAATGTGTCAAAAGGGGTCACGGGAACTCTTTAGGGGTCCTAATGCATGATAAGGCATACTAGGACCCCTAGGGAGTCTCCCTGACCCCTTAAGACACACTTGAGCACTGTAATGTGTCAAAAGGGGTCATTGGGACTCCCTAGGGGTCCTAACATGTGATAAGGTGTACTAGGACCTCTAAGGAGTCTTCATGACCCCTTTTGACACATTGAAATGCTCAAGTGTGTCTTAAGGGGTCGCAGGACCCCTTAAGACATGCTCGAGCATGCCAATGTGTCAAAAGGGGTCACGGGGACTCCCTAGGGGTCCTAACACGTCATAAGGCATATTAGGACCCCTAGGGAGTCCCTGTGACCCCTTTTGACACATTCCAATGCTCAAATGTGTCTTAAGGGGTCCTAACACCCCTTAAGACACACTTGAGCATTCCAATGTGTCAAAAGGGGTCTCCCTAGGGGTCCTAACACGTGATGAGGTGTTCTAGGACCCCTAGGGAGTCCCCGTGACCCCTTTTGAAACATTAGAATGCTAAAATATGTCTTAAGGGGTCCTATGACCCCTTAAGACACACTTTAGTGTTCTAATGTTTCAAAATAGGTCACAGGGATTCCCTAGGGGTCCTAAAGCATGATAAGGTGTAGTAGGAACCCTACAGAATCTTTGTGACCCATTTTGACATATTGGAATGCTCAAGTGTGTTTTAAGGGGTCTTACGACCCCTTAAGACACACTTGAGCATTCCAATGTGTCAAAAGAGGTAATGGGGACTCCCAAGGGGTCCTAACGCATGATAAGGCATACTAGGACCTCTAGGGAGTCCTCGTGACCCCTTTTGACACATTGCAATGCTCAAGTGTGTCTTAAGGGGTCCTAAGACCCCTTAAGACACACTTGAGCATTCCAATATGTCAAAAGGGGTCTCCCTAAGGGTCCTAACATGTGATAAGGCATACTAGGACCCCTAGAGAGTCCCCATAACCCTTTTGACACATTGCAACACTCAAGTGTGTCTTAAGAGGTCCTAAGACCCCTTAAAATACACTCGAGCATTCTAATGTGTCAAAAGGGGTCATGAGGACTCCCTAGGGGTCCTAACATATGATAAGGTGTACTAGGACCCCCAGGGAGTCCTCGTGACCCTTTTTGACACATTGCAATGCTCAAGTGTGTCTTAAGGGGTCCTATGACCCCTTAAGACACACTTGAGCATTGCAATATGTCAAAAGGGGTCATGGGGACCCCCTAGGGCTCCTAACACATGATAAGGTGTACTAGGACCTGTAGGGAGTCCCTGTGACCCTTTTTGACACATTGCAACACTCAAGTATGTCTTAAGGGGTCCTAAGACCCCTTAATACACACTTAAGCATTGCAATGTGTCAAAAGGGGTCAACAGGACTCCATAGGGGTGCTAATACATGATAAAGCATAGTAGGACCCCTAGGGAGTCCCAGTGACCCCTTTTGACACATTGGAACACTCAAGTGTGTCTTAAGAGGTCCTACAACCGCTTAAGACACACTTGAGAGTTCTAATGTGTCAAAAGGGATCATGGGGACTCCCTAGAGGTCCTAACATGTAATAAGTTATACTAGGATGCCTAGGAAGTTGTCGTGACCTCTTTTGACACATTGGAAGGCTCAAGTGTGTCTTAAGGGGTCCTACGAGCCTTAAGACACACTTGAGCATTACAATGTGTCAAAAGGGGTCATGGGGACTCCCTAAGGGTCCTAACATGTGATAAGTCATACTAGGACCCCTAGGGTATCCTCATGACCCCTTTAGAAACATTGGAATGCTCAAGTATGTCGTAACGGGTCCTATGACCCCTTAAGACACACTTGAGCATTCTAATGTGTCAAAAGGGGTCACGGGGACTCCTTATGGGTCCTAACAGGTGATAAGGTGTACTAGGACCCCTAGGGATTCCTGTGACCCCTTTTGATACATTGTAATCCCCAGGTGTGTCTTAAGGGATCTTAAGACCCCTTAAGAAACACTTGAGTGTTCCAATGTGTCAAAAGGGGTCACAGGGACTCTTTAGGGGTCATAACACATGATAAGGCTCACTAAGACCTAAAGGCAATTTCTGTGACCCTTTTTGACACATTGGACTGCTCAAGTGTGTCTTAAGGGGTCCTATGACCACTTAAGACACACTTGAGCATTCCAATGTGTCAAAAGGGGTCATGGGGACTCCCTAGGAGTCCCAACGTGTGATAAGGCATACTAGGACCCCTAGGGAGTACCCGTGACCCATTTTGACACATTGCAACACTCAAGTGTGTTTTAAGGGGTCCTAAGACCCCTTAAGACACACTTGAGCATTCCAATGTGTCAAAAGGGGTCTCCCTAGGTGTCCTAACATGTGATAAGGTGTACTAGGACCCATACGGAGTCCCCATGATCCCTTTTGACACATTGGAATGCTCAACTATGTCTTAAGGTGTCCTCCGACCCTTTAAGACACACTAGAGTGTTCCAATGTGTCAAAAAAGGTCATGGGGACTCCATAGGGGTCCTAACACATGATAAGGCATACTAGGAGCCCTAGGAAATCCCTGTGACCCCTTTTGACACATTGGAATGCTCAAGTGTTTCTTAAGGGGTCCTACGACCCCTTAAGACACACTTGAGTATTTCAATGTGTCAAAAGAGGTCATGGGGACTCCCAATGTGTCCTAACATGTGATAAGGCATACTAAGACCCCTAGAGAGTCCTCATGACCCCTTTTGACACATTGAAATGCTCAAGTGTGTCTTAAGGGGTCCCAAGACCCATTAAGACACACTTGATCATTTCAATATGTCAAAAGGGGTCTCCTTAAGGGTCCTAACGCGTGATAAGGCATACTAGGACCCCTAGAGAGTCCCCGTGACCCCTTTTGACACATTGAAATGCTCAAGTGTGTCTTAAGGAATCCTAAGACCCCTTAAAATAGACTTGAGCATTCCAATGTGTCAAAAGGGGTATCCCTTGGGGTCCTAATGTGTGATAAGGTGTACTAGGACTCCTAGGGTGTCCCCATGACCTCTTTTGACACCTTAGAACACTCATGTGTGTCTTAAGGGGTCTTCTAATGTGTCAAGAGGGGTCACGAGGACTCTCTAAGGGTCCTAATGCATGATAAGGCATACTAGGACCCTAAGAGACTCCCTGTGATCCCTTTTGACACATTAGAATGCTCAAGTGTGATCCATTTTTGGGCATTCCAATATGTCAAAAGGGGTCTTAACGTGTGATAAGGCATACTAGGACCCCTAGGGAGTCCCCGTGACCCATTTTGACACATTGCGATGCTCAAGTGTGTCTTAAGGGGTCCTAAGACCCCTTAAGACACACTTGAGCATCGCAATGTGTCAAAACGGGTCACGGGGACTCCCTAGGGGTCCTAGTATGTCTTATCATGCATTAGGACCCCAAGGGAGACCCCTTTTGACACATTAGAACACTCAAGTGTGTCTTAAGGGGTCTTAGGATCCCTTAAGACACACTTGAGCATTGTAATGTATCAAAAGGGGTCACAGGGAATCCCTAGGGGTCCTAGTACACCTTATCACCCGTTAGGACCCCTAGGGAGTCCCCGTGACCCCTTTTGACACATTAGAATGCTCAAGTGTGTCTTGAGGGGTTATAGTACCTATTAAGACTTGAGTCTAATGTGTCTAAAAGGGTCACACTTGAGTCTCTGTGACCCCTCTTGACACATTGGAATACTCAAGTGTGTCTTAAGGGGTCCTACGACCCCTTAAGACACACTTGAGCATTCGAATGTGTCAAAAGGGTTCATGGAGACTCCCTAGGGGTCCTAACGCATGATAAGGCATACTAGGACCCCTAGGGAGTCCCCATGACCCCTTTTGAGACATTGGAATGCTCAAGTGTGTCATAAGTGGGCTTACAACCCTTTATGATGGACTTGAGCATTCTAATGTTTGAAAAGGGGTAACGGGGACTCCCAAGGGGTCCAAACATGTGATAAGGCATACAAGGACCCCTAGGGAGTCCCTGTGACCCCTTTTGACACATTGGAATGCTCAAGTGTGTGCTAAGGGTTCCTACGACCCCTTAAGACACCCTTGAGCATTCCAATGTGTCAAACAGGGTCACGCGGACTCCCTAGGGGTCCTAACACGTGATAAGGCTCACTAAGACCCCTAGGGAGTCTTTGTGACCCCTTTTGACACATTGGAATTCTCAAGTGTGTTTTAAGGGGTCCTATGACTGCTTAAGACACACTTGAGCATTCCAATGTGTCAAAAGGGGTCATGAGGACTCCCTAGGAGTCCTAACCTGTGATAAGGCATACTAGCACCCTTAGGGAGTACCTGTGACCCATTTTGACACATTGCAACACTCAAGTGTGTCTTAAGGGGACCCCTTTTGACACACTTGAGCATTCCAATGTGTCAAAAGGGGTCTTCTTAGGTGTCTTAACATGTAATAAGGTGTACTAGGACCCATAGGGAGTCCCCGTGACCCCTTTTGACACATTGAAATGCTCAACTATTTCTTAAGGTGTCCTATGACCCTTTATGACACACTGGAAAATTCTAATGTGTCAAAAGGGGTCATGGGGAGTCCATAGGGGTCCTAACATGTGATAAGGTGTAATAGGACCCCTAGGGAGACCCTGTGACCCCTTTTAACACATTGGAATGCTCAAGTGTATCTTAAGGGGTCCTACGACCCCTTAAGACACTTGAAATCTCCAATATGTGAAAAGCGGTCATGGCAACTCCCTAGGGGTCCTAACGCATGATAAGGCATACTAGAACCCTTAGGGAGTCCCCATGACCCTTTTTGACACATTGCAATGCTCAAGTGTGTCTTATGAAATCCTAAGACCCTTTAAGAAACACTTGAGCATACCAATGTGTCAAAAGTGGTATCCTTAGAGGTCCTAACATGTGATAAGGTGTACTAGGACCCCTAGGGAGTCCCCATGACCCCTTTTGACACATTGGAATGCTCACGTGTGTCTTAAGGGGTCTTACAATGTGTCAAAAGGGGTCACTGGGACTCCCTAATGGTCCTAATGTATGATAAAGCATACTAGGACCCCAAGGGACTCCCTGTGATCCCTTTTGACACATTGGAATGCTCAAGTGTGATCCCTTTTGGGGCATTCCAATATGTCAAAAGGGGTCTCCCTAGGGGTCCTCACACACGATAAGGCATACTAGGACCCCTAGGGAGTCCCCGTGACCCCTTTTGACACATTGTGACTCACAAGTGTGTCTTAAGGGGTCTTAGGACCCCATAGGACACACTTGCATGTCAAAATGTGTCAAAAGGGGTCACGGGGACTCCCTAGGTGTCCTAGTATGCCTTATCATGCATTAGGACCCCTAGGGAGACCCCTTTTGATACATTGCAACACTCAAGTGTGTCTTAAGGGGTCTTAGGATCCCTTAAGACACACTTGAGCATTCCAATGTATCAAAAGGGGTCACAGGGAATCCCTAGGGGTCCTAGTACACCTTATCACTCGTTAGGACCCCTAGGGAGTCCCCGTGACCCCTTTTAACACATTAGAATGCTCAAGTGTGTCTTAAGGGGTTGTAGGACCCCTTAAGACACACGTGAGCCTTCCAATGTGTCAAAAGGGGTCACGAGGAAACCCTAGGGGTCCTAGTACAGCTTATCACACACAAACACATACTTGAGCCTTCGAACGTGTCAAAAGGGGTCACACTTGAGTCCCCGTGACCCCTTTTGACACATTGGAATGCTCAAGTGTGTCATATGGGGTCCTACAACCACTTAAGACACACTTGAGCATTCCAATGTGTCAAAAGGGGTCACGGGGACTCCCTATAGGTCCTAACACATGATAAGGCATACTAGGACCCCTAGGGAGTCACCATGAGCCCTTTTGACACATTGAAATGCTCAATTGTTTCTTAAGAGGTCCTACAACCCCTTAAGACACAATTGACCATTTCAATGTGTCAAAAGGGGTCACTAGGACTCCCTAAGGGTCCTAACGCGTGATAAGGCTCACTAAGACCTCTAAGGAGTCCCCGTGACCCCTTTTCACACATTGGAATGTTCAAGTGTGTCTTAAGGGGTCCTATTACCTCTTAAGACACACTTGAGTGTTCCAATGTGTCAAAAGGGGTCATGGGGACTCCCTAGGAATCCTAACATGTGATAAGATGTACTAGGACCCCTAGGGAGTACCCGTGACCCATTTTGACACATTGCAACAATCAAGTGTGTCTTAAGGGGTCGTATGATAGCTTAAGACACACTTGAGTTTTCCAATGTGTCAAAAGTGGTCATGGGGACTCCCTAGGAGTCCTAACGTGTGATAAGGTGTACTAGGACCCCTAGGGAGTACTTGTGTCCCATTTTGACACATTGCAAAACTCAAGTGTGCCTTAAGGGGTCCTAAGACCCTTTAAGACACACTTGAGCATTCCAATGTGTAAAAAGGGGTCTCCCTAAGCCTCCTAACATGTGATAAGGTGTACTAGGACCCATAAGGAGTCCCCGTGACCCCTTTTGACACATTAGAATGCTCAATTGTGTCTAAACATTTCTTACGACCCCTTAAGACACACTGGAGCATTCCAATGTGTCAAAAGAGGTCATGGGGATTCCCTAAGAGTCCTAATGCGTGATAAGGTGTACTAGGACCCTTAGAGAGTACCCGTGACACATTTTGACACATTGCAACACTCAAGTGTGTCTTAAGGGGTCCTAAGAACCCTTAAGACACACTTGAGGATTCCAATGTGTCAAAAGGCATCTCCTTAGGTGTCCTAACATGTGATAAGGTGTACTAGGACCCATAGGGAGTCCTCGTGAGCCCTTTTGACACATTGGAATGCTCAACTATGTCTTAAGTTGTCCTACGACCCCTTAAGACACACTGGAGTCTTCCAATGTGTCAAAAGGGGTCATGGGGACTCCATAGGGGTCCTAACACATGATAAGGCATACTAAAAGCCTTAGGGAGTCCTTGTGACCCCTTTTGACACATTGGAATGCTCAAGTGTGTCTTAAGGGGTCCTATGACCCCTTAAGACACACTTGAGCATTCCAATGTGTCAAAAGAGGTCATGGGAACTCTCAAGGTGTCCTAACATGTGATAAGGCATACTAGGACCCCTGGGGACTCTCGTGAGCCCTTTTGACACATTGAAATACTCAAGTGTGTCTTAAGGTGTCCTAAGACCCCTTAAGACACACTTGATCATTCCAATGTGTCAAAAGGGGTCTCCCTAGGGGTCCTAACATGTGATAAGGCATACGAGGACCCCTAGAGAGTCCTCGTGGCCCCTTTTGACACATTGTAATGCTCAAGTGTGTCTTAAGGAATCCTAAGACCCCTTAAGACACACTTGAGCATTTCAATGTGTCAAAAGGGGTATCCCTTGGGGTCCTAATGTGTGATAAGGTGTAGTAGGACTCCTAGGGAGTCCCCATGACCCCTTTTGACACATTGAAATGCTGATGTGTGTCTTAAGGGGTCTTCCAATGTGTCAAGAGGGGTCATGGGGACTCCCTAAGGGTCCTAATGCATGATAAGGCATACTAGGACCCCGAGGGACTCCTTGTGATCCCTTTTGACACATTGGAATGCTCAAGTGTGATCCATTCTGGGGCATTCTAATATGTCAAAAGGGGTCTTAACGCGTGATAAGGCATACTAGGACCCCTAGGGAGTCCCCGTGACCCCTTTTGACACATTGCGACAGGCAAGTGTGTCTTAAGGGGTCTTAGGACCCCTTAAGACACACTTGAGCATCGCAATGTGTCAAAATGGGTCACGAGGACTCCCTAGGGGTCCTAGTATGCCTTATCATGCATTAGGATCCCAAGGTAGACTCCTTTTGACACATTGGAACACTCAAGTGTGTCTTAAGGGGTTTTAAGATCCCTTAAGACACACTTGAGCATTATAATGTATCAAAAAGGGTCGCAGGGAATACCTAGGGGTCCTAGTACACCTTATCACTCGTTAAGACCCCTAGGGAGTCCCTGTGACCCCTTTTGACATATTAGAATGCTCAAGTGTGTCTTAAGGGGTTATAGGACCCGTTAAGACTTAAGTCCAATGTGTCAAAAGGGGTCACACTTGAGTCCCCGTGACCCCTTTTGACACATTGGAATGCTCAAGTGTGTCTTAAGGGGTCCTACGACCCCTTAAGACACACTTGAGCATTCCAATGTGTCAAAAGGGGTCATGGGGACTCCCTAGGGGTCCTAGTATGCCTTATCATACGTTAGGACCCCTAGGGAGTCCCCATGACCCCTTTTGAGACATTGGAATGCTCAAGTGTGTCATAAGTGGGCTTACAACCCTTTATGACACACATGAGCATTCCAATATTTCAAAAGGGGTAACGGGGACTTCCTAGGGGTCCAAACATGTGATAAGGCATACTAGGACCCATAGGGAGTCCTTGTGACCCATTTTGACACATTGGAATGCTCAAGTGTGTCTTGAGGGGTCCTACGACCCATTAAGACACACTTGAGCATTTCAATGTGTCAAAAGGGGTCACGGGGGCTCCCTAGGAGTCCTAACGCGTGATAAGGCTCACTAAGACCCCTAGGGAGTCCCCATGACCCCTAGGGAGTCCCCATGACCCCTTTTGACACATTGGAATGCTCAAGTGTGGCCTAAGGGGTCCTATGACTACTTAAGACACACTTGAGCATTCCAATGTGTCAAAAGGGGTCATGGAGACTCCCTAGGACTCCTAACGTGTGATAAGGCATACTAGGACCCCTAGGGAGTACTCGTGACCTATTTTGACACATTGCAACACTCAAGTGTGTCTTAAGGGGACCCCTTAAGACACACTTGTGCATTCCAATGTGACAAAAGGGGTCTCCTTAGGCATCCTAATGTGTGATAAGGTGTACTAGGACCCATAGGGAGTCCCTGTGACCCCTTTTGACACATTGGAATGCTCAACTATGTTTTAAGGTGTCCTACGACCCCTTATGACACATTGGAGCATTCCAATGTGTCAAAAGGGATCATGGGGAGTCCATAGGGGTCCTAAAATGTGATAAGGTGTACTAGGACCCCTAGGGAGAACCTGTGACCCCTTTTGACATATTGGAATGCTCAAGTGTATCTTAAGGGGTCCTACGACCCCTTAAGACACACTTAAACTCTCTAATGTGTGAAAAGGGGTCATGGCGACTCCCTAGGGGTCCTAACGCATGATAAGGAATACTAGGACCCCTAGGGAGTCCCCATGACCCGTTTTGACACATTGCAATGCTCAAGTGTGTCTTAAGGAATCCTAAGACCCCTTAAGAAACACTTGAGCATTCCAATGTGTCAAAAGTGATATCCCTGGAGGTCCTAACGTGTGATAAGGTGTACTAGGACCCCTAGGGAGTCCCCATTACTTGTTTTGACACATTGGAACACTCACATGTGTCTTAAGGGGTCTTACAATGTGTCAAAAGGGGTCACAGGGACTCCCTAATGGTCCTAATGCATGATAAAGCATACTAGGACTCCAAGGGAATCTCTGTGATCCCTTTTGACACATTGGAATGCTCAAATGTGATCCCTTTTGGGGCATTCCAATATGTCAAAATAGGTCTCCCTAGGGGTCCTCACGCATGATAAGGCACACTAGGACCCCTAGGGAGTCCCTGTGACCCCTTTTGACACATTGCGATGCGCAAGTGTGTCCTAAGGGGTCTTAGGACTGTAATGAAACTTAGGTGCGAAAATAGCTTCCTACGCTAATCTCTATAGGATAGTATTGTGCAAATTCTTTTAAATCCTTACAATTTCAGATTCGTTAACTACTTTAACAAAGATATTGCAACCACATACCATACATACAGAAAAATAGAGAATGACACAATGATATACCCTGGGGAAACCTTTCGGTAAAAACCCCAGCACTCCAAAACCTGCACAATGTATTGATCAAAACTATTACAACTTACAATGCAAGTTCTTTCAGAAGATTTCAAAACCTTTGAAGACAAATCACGGCAGCATAAAACATTTCAACAATACACTCGCATCACCTCTCTTCGCAACCCTAAAAAAGCTTATATCAGTACTCAAATTTATCAGTTGCCACATGTCTTCACCTATCATTGAATCTTCCTCACATAGCTCTTACATGTCATAGGAATCCATCATAACCGTTTTAGCCATGATCTCCTTACACACAATTCAAGATGTCGACACAATAACATTATTTGCAAGAAATACATTTTACAAATCAAATAATAAGAATAGGAATTACCCAAGGTTGAGACACCTTATTCCTAACAAGGACCCCATAAGACACACTTGCACGTCACAATGTGTCAAAAGGGGTCACGGGGACTCCCTAGGCATCCTAGTATGCATTATCATGCATTAGGACCCCTAGGCAGACCCCTTTTGACACATTGGAACACTCAAGTGTGTCTTAAGGGGTCTTAAGATCACTTAAGACACACTTGAGCATTGCAATGTATCAAAAGGGGTCACAGGGAATCCCTAGGGGTCCTAGTACACCTTATCACCCGTTAGGACCCCTAGGGAGTCACCGTGACCCCTTTTGACACATTGGAAGACTCAAGTCTGTCTTAAGGGGTTGTAGGACCCCTTAAGACACACTTGAGCCTTCCAATGTGTCAAAAAGGGTCACGAGGAAACCCTAGGGGTCCTAGTACAACTTATCACATACAAAGACACACTTGAGCCTTCCAATGTGTAAAAAGGGGTCACACTTGAGTCCCCGTGACCCCTTTTGACACATTGGAATGCTCAAGTGTGTCATAAGGGGTCCTAAAACCACTTAAGACACACTTGAGCATTCCAATGTGTCAAAAGGGGTCATGAGGACTCCCTACAGGTCCTCACATATGATAAGGCATACTAGGACCCCTAGGGAGTCCCCGTGACCCCTTTTGACACATTGGAATGCTCAATTGTGTCTTACGAGGTTCTACGACCCATTAAGACACACTTGAGCATTTCAATGTGTCAAAAGGGGTCATGGGGACTCCCTAGAGGTCCTAATGCATGATAAGGCTCACTAAAACCCCTGAAGAGTCCCCGTGACCCCTTTTGACACATTAGAATGTTAAAGTGTGTCTTAAGGGGTCCTATGACCTCTTAAGACACACTTGAGTGTTCCAATGTGTCAAAAGGGGTCATGGGGACTCCCTAGGAGTCCTAACACGTGATAAGGCATACTAAGACCCCTAGGAAGTACTTATGTCCCATTTTGACACATTGCAAAACTCAAGTGTGTCTTAAGGGGTCCTAAGACCCCTTAAGACACACTTGAGCATTCCAATGTGTAAAAAGGGGTCTCCCTAAGCCTCCTAACGTGTGATAAGGTGTACTAGGACCCAAACGGAGTCCCCGTGACCCCTTTTGACACATTGGAATGCTCAACTTTGTCTGAACGTGTCCTACGACCCCTTAAGACACACTGGAGCATTCCAATGTGTCAAAAGGTGTCATGGGGAGTCCATAGGGGTCCTAACACATGATAAGGCATACTAGGACCCTTAGGGAGTCCCCGTGACCCCTTTTCACATATTGAAATGCTCAAGTGTATCTTAAGCGATCCTACAACCCCTTAAAAGACACTTGAACACTCCAATGTGTGAAAAGGGGTCATGGTGACTCCCTAGAGGTCCTAACGCGTGATACAGCATACTAAGACCCCTAGGGAGTCCCCATGACCCCTTTTGACACATTGCAACGCTCAAGTGTGTCTTAAGGAATCCTAAGACCCCTTAAGACACACTTGAGCATTCCAATGTGTCAAAAGGGGTATCCTTAGGGGTCCTAACATGTGATAAGGTGTACTAGGACCCCTAGGGAGTCCCCATGACCCCTTTTGACACATTAGAATGCTCATGTGTGTCTTAAGGGGTCTTCCAATTTGTCAAAAGGGATCACAGGGACTCCCTAAGGGTCCTAATGTGTGATAAGGCATACTAGGACCCCTAGGGAGTCCCCGTGACCCCTTTTGACACATTGCAACACTCAAGTGTGTCTTAAGGGGTCTTAAGGGTCCTAATGCATGATAAGGCATACTAGGACCCCTAGGGAGTCCCCGTGACCCCTTTTGACACATTGTGATGCTCAAGTGTGTCTTCAGGGGTCTTAGGACCCCTTTTGACACATTGCGACACACAAGTTCATCTTAAGGGGTCCTAGGACCCCTGAAGACAAACTTGAGCATCACAATGTGTCAAAAGGGGTCATGGGGACTCCCTAGGGATCCTAGTACACCTTATCATGCATTAGCACTCCTAGAGAGACCCCTTTTGACACATTGGAACACTCAAGTGTGTCTTAAGGGGTCTTACTATCCCTTAAGACACACTTGAGCATTGGAATGTATCAAAAGGGGTCACAAGGAATCCCTAGGGGTCCTAGTTCACCTTATCACCCGTTAAGATCCCTAGGGCATCCTTATGACCCCTTTTGACACATTAGAATGCTCAAGTGTGTCTTAAGGGGATCTAGGACCCCTTAAGACACACTTGAGCCTTCCAATGTGTCAAAAGGGGTCACGAAGAGTCCATAGGGGTCCTAGTATGCCTTATTATATGTTACGACCTCTAGGGAGTCCCCATGACCCCTTTTGACACATTAGAACTCTCAAGTGTGTCTTAAGCTGTCATAGGACCCCTTAAGACACACTTTAGTGTTCCAATGTGTCAAAAGGGGTCACTGGGACTCCCTAGGGGTCCTAGTATGCTTTATCATGTGTTAGCACCCCTAGGGAGTCCCCATGACCCCTTTTGACACATTGCAACACTCAAGTGTGTATTAAGGGGTCTTAGGACCCCTTAAGACATACTTGAGCATTGAAATGTGTCAAAAAGGGTCACAGGTACTCCCTCCAGGTCCTAGTACAAATTACCACATGTTAGAATCCCTAGGGAGTCCCCATCACCCCTTTTGACACATTAGAATGGTCAAGTGTGTCTTAAGGGGTCGTAGGATGCCTTAAGACACACTTTAGCATTCCAATGTGTCAAAAGGGGTCACGGGGACTCCCTAGGGGTCCTAGTACACCTTATCATGCATTAGGACCCCTAGAGAGACCCCTTTTGATACATTGGAATGCTCAAGTGTGTCTTAAGGGTCTTAGCACCCCTTAAGACACACTTGAGCATTGAAATGTGTCAAAATGGTCACGGAGATTCCCTAGGGGTCCTAGTACACCTTATCATGTGTTAGGACCCCTAAGGAGTCCCTATGACCCCTTTTGACACATTAGAATGCTCAAGTGTGTTTTAAGGGGTCTTAGGACCTCTTAATACAAACTTGAGTGTTGAAATGTGTCAAAAGGGGTCACAAGGACTCTCTAAGGGTGCTAATATGCCTTATCACGCATTAGGATCCCTAGGGAGACCCCTTTTGAGATATTGGAATGCTCAAGTGTGTCTTAAGGGGTCTTAAGACCTCTTAAGACACACTTGAGTGTTGCAATGTGTCAAAAGGGGTCATAGGGACTCCCTAGGGGTCCTAGTATGCCTTATCACACGTTAGGACCCCTAGGGAGTCCCCGTGACCCCTTTTGACACATTGTAATGCTCAAGTGTGTCTTAAGGGGCTGTAGGACCCCTTAAGACAAACTTGATCATTGCAATGTGTCAAAAGGGGTCACGGAGACTCCCTAGGGGTCCTAGTACATGTTAGCACATGTTAGGACCCCTAGGGAGTCCCCGTGACCCCTTTTGACACATCAGAATGCTCAAGTGTGTCTTATGCAGTCCTACGACCGCTTAGGAAACACTTGAGCATTCCAATGTGTCAAAAGGGGTCATGTGGACTCCTTAGGAGTCCTAATATGCCTTATCATGTGTTAGGACCCCTAGGGAGTCCCCCTCACCCCTTTTGACACATTCGATCGCTCAAGTGTGTCTTAAGGGGTCCTACGACCCCTTAAGACAAACTTGAGTGTTGCAATGTGTCAAAATGGGTCACAAGGACTCATTAGGTGTCCTAACACATGATAAGGCATACTAGGACCCCTAGGGAGTCCCCGTGACCCTTTTTGACACATTGGAAGGCTGAAGTGTGTCTTAAGGGGTCCTACGACCCCTTAAGACACACTTGAGCATTCCAATGTGTCAAAAGGGGTCATGGGGACTCCCTAGGGGTCCTAACATGTTATAAGGCATACTAGGACCCCTAGAGAGTCCCCATGAACCATTTTGAAAGATAAGAATGCTCAAGTGTGTTATAAGTGGCCTTACGACCCTTTATGACACACTTGAGCATTCTAATGTGTCAAAAGGGGTAACGGGGACTCCCTAAGGGTACTAACGCGTGATAAAGCATACTAGGACCCTTAGAAAGTCCCTATGACCCTTTTTGACACATTGGAACACTCAAGTGTGTCTTGAGGGTTCCTACAATGCCTTAAGACACACTTGAGCATTCCAATGTGTCAAAAGGGGTCAAGGGGACTCCCTAGGGGTCCTAACACGTGATAACGCTCACTAAGACCCCTAGGGAGTCCCCGTGACCCCTTTTGACACATTGGAATGCTCAAGTGTGTCTTAAGGTGTCCTATAACCACTTAAGACACACTTGAGTGTTCCAATATGTCAAAAGGTGTCATGGGGACTCCCTAGGAGTCCTAACACATGATAAGGCGTACTAGGACCCCTAGGGAGTACCCATGACCCATTTTGACACATTGCAACACTCAAGTGTGTCTTAAGGGGTCCTAAGACCCCTTAAGACACACTTGAGCATTTCAATTTGTCAAAAGGGGTCTTCTTAGGTGTCCTAAAGTTTGATAAGGTGTACTAGGACCCATAGGTTGTCCCTGTGACCCCTTTTGACATATTTGAATGCTCAACTATGTCTTAAGGTGTCCTATGACCCCTTAAGACACACTGCAGCATTCCAATGTGTCAAAAGGGGTCATGGGTACTCCATTGGGGTCCTAACAGGTGAAAAGGCATACACGGACCCCTAGGGAGCCCGTGTGACCCCTTTTGACACATTGGAATGCTCAAGTGTATCTTAAGGGGTCCTACGACCCCTCAAGACACATTTGAATGCTCCAATGTGTGAAAAAGGGTCATGGCGACTCCCTAGGGGTCCTAACGCATGATAAGGCATACTAGGACCCCTAGGGAGTCCCCATGACCCCTTTTGACACATTGCAACACTCAAGTGTGTCTTAAGGAAACCTAAGACCCCTTAAGACACACTTGAGAATTCCAATGTGTCAAAAGGGGTATCCCTAGGGGTTCTAACGTGTGATAAGGTGTACTAGGACACCTAGGGAGTCCCCATGACCCCTTTTGATACATTGCAATGCTCACGTGTGTCTTAAGGGGTCTTCCAATGAGTCAGAAGGGGTTACAGGGACTCCCTAAGGGTCCTAATATGTGATAAGGCATACTAGGACCCCTAGGGACTCCTTGTGATCCCTTTTGACACATTAGAATGTTCAAGTGTTATCTCTAGGGGTCCTAATGTGTGATAAGGCATACTTGAACACCTAGGGAGTCTCTGTGACCCCTTTTGACACATTGGAACACTCAAGTCTATCTTAAGGGGTCCTACGACCCCTTAAGACACACTTGAGCATTCAAATGTGTAAAAAAGGGTCACAGGGACTCCCTAGGGGTCCTAACACATGATAAGTCATACTAGGACCCCTAGGGAGTCCCCGTGACCCCTTTTGACACATTGAAACACTCAAGTGTATCTGAAGGGGTCCTAAGACCCCTTAAGACACACTTGAGCATTCCAATGTGTCAAAAGGGGTCTCCCTAGGGTTCCTACTATGTGATAAGGCATACTAGGACCCCTAGGGAGTCCTTGTGACCCCTTTTGACACATTGCAATGCTAAAGTCTGTCTTTAGGGGTCCTAAGATCCCTTAAGACACAGTTGAGCATTCCAATGTGTCAAAAGGGGTCATGGGGACTCCATAGGGGTCCTAACCCATGATAAGGAATACTAGGACCCCTAGGGAGTCCCCGTGACCCATTTTGACACATTGGAATGCTCAAGTGTGTCTTAAGGGGTCGGAGGACCCCTTAAGACACTTGAGAATTTCAATGTGTTAAAATGGGTCACGGGGACACCCTAGTGGTCCTAACATATGATAAGGCATACTAGGACCCCTAGGGAGTCTCCTTGACCCCTTTTGACACATTGGAAGGCTCAAGTGTGTCTTAAGGGGTTGTAAGACCCCTAAAGACACACTTGAGCTTTCCAATGTGTCAAACAGAGTCAAGGGGAGACCCTAGTGGTCCTAACATGTGATAAGGCATACTAGAACCCCTAGGGAGTCCTCGTGACCCCTTTTGACACATTGGAATGCTTAAATTTTTCTTAAGGGATCGTAGGACCCCTTAAGACACACTTGACCTTTCCAGTGTCTCAAAAGGGGTCGCGAGGACTCCCGAGGAGTCCTAACATGTGATAATGCATACTAGGGCCCCTAGGGAGTCCTCGTGATGCCATTTGACATATTGCAATGCTCAAGTGTGTCTTAAGGGGTCCTAAGACCCCTTAAGACACACTTGAGCATTCTAATGTGTCAAAAGGGGTTTCCCTAGGGGTCCTAACATGTGATAAGGCATACTAGGAACCCTAGGGAGTCTTCGTGACCCCTTTTGAAACATTGGAATGCTCAAGTGTCTCTTAAGGGGTCTTATGACCCCTTAAGACACACTTGAGCATTCAAAAATGTCAAAAGGGGTCATGGGAACTCTCTAAAGGTCCTAACACATGATAAGGCGTACTGGGAATTTTAGGGAGTCCCCGTGACCCATTTTGACACATTGGAATGCTCAGGCATGTCTTAAGGGGTTTTAGGACCCCTTAAGACATGCTTGAGCATTCCAATGTGTCAAAAGGGAAGTCCCCTTAAGACACGCTTGAGCATTCCAATGTGTCAAAAGGGGAGTTCTCTTAAGATACGCTTGAGCATTCCAATGTGTCAAAAGGAGTCATAGGGACTCCCTAGGGGTCCTAACGCATGATAAATCATACTAGGACCCCTAGGTTGTCCCCGTGACCCCTTTTGACACATTGTAATACTCAAGTGTGTCTTAAGGGGTCTTAAGATCCCTTAAAAGACACTTGAGCCTTCCAATGTGTCAAAAATGGTCTCCCTAGGGGTCCTAACGCATGATAAGGCATACTAGGACGCCTAGAGATTCCCTGTGACCCCTTTTGACACATTGCAATGCTCAAGTGTGTCTTAAGGGGTCCTAAGACCCGTTAAAACACACTTGGGCATTCCAATGTGTCAAAAGGGGTCATGGGGACTCCATAGGGGTCCTAACACATGATAAGGCATACTAGGAGCCCTTGGAATTCCCTATGACCCCTTTTGCCACATTCCAATGCTCAAGTTTGTCTTAAGGTGTCCTACGACACCTTAAGAGACACTTGCACATTCCAATGTGTCAAAAGGGGTCATGTAGACTCCCTAGGGGTCCTAACACCTGATAAGGCATAATAGGACCCGTAGGGAGTCCTTGTGACCCCTTTTGACACATTGTAACGCTCAAGTGTGTCTTAAGGGGTCCTAAGACCTCTTAAGACACACTTGAGCATTCCAATGTGTCAAAAGGGGTCATGGGGACTCCCTAGGGATCCTAACGCATGATAAGGTGTACTAGGACCCCTAGGGAGTCCCAGTGACCTCTTTTGACACATTGGAATGCTAAAGTGTGTCTTAAGGGGTCCTATGACCGCTTAAGACACACTTGAGCATTCCAATCTGTCAAAAGGGGTCATGCGGACTCCATAGGGGTCCTAACGCATGATAAGGTGAACTAAGACCCCTAGGGAGTCCCTGTGACCCCTTTTGACACATTGTAATGCTCAAGTGTATCTTAAGGGATCCTAAGACCCCTTAAGACATACTTGAGCATTCCAATTTGTCAAAAGGGGTCATGGGGACTCCCTAGGGTTCCTAACACATGATAAGGCATACTAGGACCCATAGGGAGTCCTCCTGACCCCTTTTGACACATTGCAACACTCAAGTGTGTGTTAAGGGGTCCTAAGACCCCTTAAGACACACTTGAGCATTTGAATGTGTCAAAAGGGTTCATGGGGACTCCCTAGGAGTCCTAACATGTTATAAGAAATACTAGGACCCCTAGGGAGTCCCCATGACCCCTTTTGACACATTGGAACACTCAAGTATTTCTTAAGGGGTCCTATGACCCCTTAAGACACAATTGAGCATTACAATATGTCAAAAAGGGTCACGGGGACTCCCTAGATGTCCTAACACTTAATAAGGCATACTAGGACCCCTAGGGAGTCCTTGTGACCCCTTTTGACATATTGGGACACTCAAGTGTGTCTTAAGGTGTCCTATGACCCCTTAAGACACACTTGAGCATTCTAATATGTCAAAAGTGGTCACAGGGACTCCCTAGGGGTCCTAACACATCATAAGGCATACTAAGACACTTAGGGAGTCCCGGTGACCCCTTTTGACACATTGAAAGGCTCATGTGTGTCTTAAGGGGTTGTAAGACCCCTAAAGAAACACTTGAGCATTCCAATGTGTCAAAAGGGGTCATGGGGACTTCCTTGGGGTCCTAACATGTGATAAGTTGTACTAGGACCCCTAGGGAGTTCCTGTGACCTTTTTGACACATTACAATGCTCAAGTGTGTTTTAAGGGGTCCTAAAAACCCTTAGGAAACACTTGAGCTTTCCAATGTGTCAAAAGGGGTCTCCCTAGGGGTCCTAGTATGTTATAAGGCGTACTAGGACCCCTATGAAGTCCTCGTGACACCTTTCAACGTACTGTAATGCTAAATTGTGTCTTATGGGGTCCTAAGATCCCTTAAGAAACACTTGAGCATTCCAATGTGTCAAAAGAGGTCATGGGGACTCCCTAGGGGTCCTAACATAGGATAAGGTGTATTAGGACCCCTAGGGAGTCCCCGTGACCCTTTTTAACACATTGGAATGCTCAAGTGTGTCTTAAGGAGGCCTAGGACCCCTTAAGACAATTGAGCATTGAAATGTGTCAAAATGGGTCATGGGGACTCCCTAGTGGTCCTAACGCATGATAAGGCATACTAGGACCCCTAGGGATTCTTCGTGACCCCTTTTGACACATTGCAATGCTCAAGTGTGTCTTAAGGGGTCCTACGACTCCTTAAGACACACTTTAGCATTCTAATGTGTCAAAAGGGGTCATGTGGACTCCCTAGTGGTCCTAACATGTGATAAGGTGTACGGGGACCCTTAGGGAGTCCCCATGACCCCTTTTGACACATTGGAATGCTAAAATGTGTCTTAAGGGGTCGTAGGACCCCTTAAGACACACTTGAGCATTCTAATGTGTGAAAAGCGGTCACGGGGACTACCTAGGAGTCCTAACACATGATAAGGCATACTAGTACCCCTAGGGATTCCTTGTGACCCCTTTTAACACATTGGAATGCTAAAGTGTGTCTTAAGGGGTCATACCCCTTAAGACACACTTGAGCATTCCAATGTGTCAAAATGTATCACTGGGACTCCCTAGGTTTCTGTACATGTGATAAGGCATACTAGGACCCCTAAGGAGTCCCCGTGACCCCTTTTGACACATTGCAACACTCAAGTGTGTCTTAAGGGGTCCTAAGACCCCTTAAGACACACTTGAGGATTCCAATGTGTCAAAAGGGGTTTCCCTAGGGGTCTTAACATGTGATAAGGCGTACTAGGAACCCTAGGGAGTCTTCATGACCCCTTTTGACAAATTGGAATGCTCAAGTGTGTCTTAAGGGGTCCTATGACCCCTTAAGACACACTTGAGTGTTCTAATGTGTCAAAAGGGGTCATGGGGACTCCCTAGGGGTCCTAACGCATGATAAGGCATACTAGGACCCCTAGGGAGTCCCCGTGACCCCTTTCAACACATTGGAATGCTCAACTATGTCTTAACGGGTCCTACGACCCCTTAAGAAACACTTGAGTATTCCAATGTGTCAAAAGGGGTCATTGGAACTCCCTATGGGTCCTAACACATGATAAGGTATACTAGGACCCGTAGGGAGTCTCTGTGACCCCTTTGAACAGATTGCAATGCTCAATTGTGTCTTAAGGGGTGGTAGGACCCTTTAAGACATAGTTGACCATTCCAATGTGTCAAAATGGGTCATGGAAACTCCCTAGGAGTCCTAACATGTGATAAGGCATACTAGTACCCCTAAGGATTCCTCGTGAGCCCTTTTGACACATTGGAATGCTAAAGTGTGTCATAAGGGGTTGTACCTCTTAAGACACACTTTAGCATTCCAATGTGTCAAAAGGGGTCACGGGAACACCCTAGGGGTCCGTACACGTGATAAGGCATACTAGGACCCTAGGGAGTCCCTGTGGCCCCTTTTAACACATTGAAACACTCAACTATGTCTTATCGGGTCCTAAGACCACTTAAGACATACTTGAGCATTCCAATGTGTCAAAAGGGGTCTCCTTAGGCATCCTAATGCGTGATAACATGTACTAGGAACCCTAGGGAGTCTCCATGACCCCTTTTGACACATTGGAATGCTCAAGTGTGTCTTAAGGGGTCCTATGACCCCTTAAGACACACTTGAGTGTTCTAATGTGTCAAAAGGGTCATGGGAACTCCCTAGGGGTCCTAAGGCATGATAAGGTGTACTAGGACCCCTAGGGAGTCCCTGTGACCCCTTTTGACACATTAGAATGCTCAATTATGTCTTAAGGGGTCCTACGACCCCTTAAGACACACTTGAGCATTCCAATGTGTCAAAAGGGCTCATTAGGACTCCCTAGGGGTCCTAACATGTGATAAGGCATACTAGGATCCCTAGGGTGTCCTCGTGACCCCTTTTGACATATTGTAATGCTCAAGTGTGTCTTAAGGGTTCCTAGGACCCCTTAAGACACACTTGAGCATTCCAATGTGTCAAAAAGGGTCTCCCTAGGGGTCCTAACATGTGATAAGGTGTACTAGGACACCTAGAGAGTCCCTGTGACCCCTTTTGACACATTGCAATGCTCAAGTGTGTCTTATGGGGTCCTAAGACCCCTTAAAACACACTTGAGCATTCCAATGTGTGAAAAGGGGTCATGGGGACTCCGTAGGTGTCCTAATGTGTGATAAGACATACTAGGATCCCTAGGAGTCCTTGTGACCCCTTTTGACACATTGCAAAGCTCAAGTGTGTCTTAAGGGGTGCTACGACCCCTTAAGACACACTTGCACAGTCCAATGTGTCAAAAGGGGTCATGGAGACTCCCTAAGGCTCCTAACACATGATAAGGCATACTAGGACCCACAGGGAGTCCCTGTTACCCCTTTCAACACATTGGAGTGCTCAAGTGTGTCTTAAGGTGTCCTAAGACCCCTTAAGACATAGTTGAGCATTTCAATGTTTCAAAAGGGGTCATGGGGACTCTCTAGGGGTCCTAATGCATGATAAGGCATACTAGGAACCCTAGTGAGTCCCAGTGAACCCTTTTGACACATTGAAATGCTAAAGTGTGTCTTAAGGGGTCCTACGACTGCTTAAGACACACTTGAGCATTCCAATCTATCAAAACGTGTCATGTGGACCCCCTAGGGGTCCTAACACACAATAAGGTGTACTAGGACCCCTAGGGAGTCCCTCTAACCCCTTTTGACACATTGGAATGCTCAAGTGTGTCTTAAGGGGTCCTATGACTTCTTAAGACACACTTGAGCATTCCAATGTGTCAAAAGGGGTCACAGGGAATCCCTAGGGGTCCTAGTAACTAGGACCCCTAGGGATTCCCTGTGACCCCTTTTGATACATTGCAATGCTCAAGTGTGTCTTAAGGGATCCTAAGATGCCCTAAGACACACTTGAGCATTCCAACGTGTCAAAAGGGGTCACGAGGACTCCCTAGGGGTCCTAACACATGATAAGGGGTACTAGGACCCATAGGGAGTCCCCATGACCCCTTTTGACACATTGCAATGCTCAAGTGTGTGTTAAGGGGTCCTAAGACCCCTTAAGACACACTTGAGCATTTGCAATGTGTCAAAAGGGGTCATGGGGACTCCCTAAGAGTCCTAACCTATGATAAGGCATACTAGGACCCTTAGGGAGTCCTCGTCACCCCTTTTGACACATTGGAATGCTCAAGTGTGTCTTATTGGGTCCTACGACCCCTTTTGGCACACTTGAGCATTCTAATGTGCCAAAGGGATCACAGGGACTCCCTAGGGGTCCTAACGCATGATAAGGCATACTTAGACCCCTAGGGAGTCCCTGTGAACCATTTTGACACATTGGAAGGCTCAAGTGTGTCTTAAGGGGTCCTATGACCCCTTAAGACACACTTGAGCATTGCGATGTGTCAAAGGGGTCACGGGGACTACCTAGGTGTCCTAATGCATGATAAGGCATACTAGGACACCTACGGAGTCCTCATGACCCTTTTGACACATTGGAACACTAAAGTGTGTCTTAAGGTGTCCTATGACCCCTTAAGACACACTTGAGCATTCCAATGTGTCAAAAGGCATCATGAGGACTTCCTATGGGTCCTAACGTGTGATAAGACATACTAGGACCCCTAAGGAGTCCCTGTGACCCCTTTTGACACTTTGGAATGCTCAAATGTAAGACCCCTTAAGACACACTTGAGCATTCCAATGTGTCAAAAAGGGTCATGTGGACTCCCTAGGGGTCCTAACACCTGATAAGGCATACTAGGACCCCTAGGGAGTCCCGGTGACCCCTTTTGACACATTGCAATGCTCAAGTGTGTCTTAAGGGGTCCTAAGACCCCTTAAGACACACTTGAGCATTCCAATGTGTCAAAAGGGGTCTCCGTAGGGGTCCTAATGTGTGATGAGGCATACTAGGACCGCTAGGGAGTCCCCGTGACCCCTTTTGACACTTTGGAACACTCAAGTGTTTCTTAAGGGGTCCTACGACCCCTTAAGAAACACTTTAGCATTGCGATGTATCAAAAAGTGTCACAGGGACTCCCTAGGTGTCCTAACGTGTGATAAGGCATACTAGGACCCCTAGGGAGTCCCCGTGAC
Organism: Chamaecyparis obtusa; assembly: GCA_027943335.1. Lineage (NCBI taxonomy): Eukaryota > Viridiplantae > Streptophyta > Pinopsida > Cupressales > Cupressaceae > Chamaecyparis > Chamaecyparis obtusa. The sequence continues at coordinate 534,410 of BSBK01007932.1, forward strand.
CCTTTTTTACACATTGGAACACTCAGTTGAGTCTTAAGGTGTCCTACATTCCCTTAAGACACACTTGAGCATTCCAATATGTCAAAAGGGGTCACCGAGATTCCCTAGGGGTCCTAACACGTGATAAGGCATACTAGGACCCCTAGGGAGTCCTCGTGACCCCTTTTGACACACTGGAATGCTCAAGTGTGTTTTAAGGTGTCATAAGGCATACTAGGACCCCTAGGGAATCCCCACAACCCCTTTTTACAAATTGGAACACTCAACTGTGTCTTAAGGTGTCCTATGACCCCTTACAACACACTTGAGAATTTCAATATATCAAAAGGGGTCACGGGGATTTTCTAGGGGTCCTAACGTGTGATAAGACTTACTAGGACCCCTAGGGAGTCCTAGTGACCTCTTTTGACACATTGAAATGTTCAAGTGTGTCTTAAGGGGTCGTAAGACCCCTTAAAACACACTTGAGTGTTTCAATTTGTCAAAAGGGGTCATGGGGACTCCCTAGGGGTCCTAACGTGTGATAAAGCATACTAGGATCCCTAAGGAGTCACCGTTACCCCTTTTGACACATTGCAACACCCAAGTGTGTCTTAAGGGGTCCTAAGACCCCTTAAGACACACTTGAGCATTCCAATGTGTCAAAAGGGGTCTCCCTAGGGGTCCTAACATGTGGTAAGGCATACTAGGACCCCTAGGGAGTCCCCGTGACCCCTTTTCACATATTGGAATGCTAAAGTGTGTCTTAAGGGGTCTTATGACACTTTAAGACACTCTTGAGCGTTCCAATGTATCAAAAGTGGTCACGGGGACTCCCTAGGTGTCCTAACACATGATAAGGCATACTAGGACCCCTAGGGAGTCCACGTGACACCTTTTGATGCATTGCAATGCTCAAGTGTGTCTTAAGCAATTGTAGGACTCCTCAAGACACACTTGAGCATTGCAATGTGTCAAAAGGGGTCATGGAGACTCCCTAGATGTCCTATTATGCCTTATCATGTGTTAGGATCCCTAGGGAGTCCCCGTGACCCCTTTTGACACATTGGAATGCTCAAGTGTCTCTTAAGGGGTCTTAGGACCCCTTAAGAGACACTTGAGCATTCCAATGTGTCAAAAGGGCTCACAAGGACTCCCTAGGGGTCCTAACACATGATAAGGCCTACTAGGACATCTAGGGAGTCCCCGTGACCCCTTTTGAGACATTACAATAATCAAGTGTGTCTTAAGGTGTCTTAAGACCCCTTAAGACACACTTGAGCATTCCAATGTTTGAAAAGGGGTCACGAAGACTCGCTAGGGGTCCTAATGCATTATAAGGCATACTAGGACCCCTACGGAGTCCCCGTGACCCCTTTTGACACATTGCAATGCTCAACTGTCTCTTAAGGGGTTGTAGGACCCCTTAAGATAGACTTGAGTAATGCAATGTGTCAAAAGGGGTCATGGGGATTCCCTAGGGGTCCTAGTACACCTTATCACACATTAGGACCCGTATGGATTCCCCGTGACCCATTTTGACACATTGGAATGCTCAAGTGTGTCTTAAAGGGTCTTAGGACCCCTTAAAACACACTTGAGAATTCCAATGTGTCAAAAGGGGTCACGAGGACTCCCTAGGGGTCCTAGTACACCTTATCACGCATTAGGACACCTGGGGACTCCCTGTTGTATGCACCCTAAAATGGTCGCCTAGACTTTGGGCCCCATTTATTCAATTTATCAATCTTGAATCATTTTGATCAATAATCAATATTTTCAACAATATCAATTTCTTGATCAAGTCTTAATTTCGATCATATATTGGATTTTTATCCTTGGGCTAACCATTTATCCTAAGTCTTTATTTGATTAAAAGGAATATTTCCTCCCCTTTTAATTAAATAAAAAGCCCCCACTTTCCTCTTATCCTAAGTTGCACAAATAAAGCATTATTCATATTTTATAAAAAAGGGAAAAAGCACTTTTGTCTCACATGAGGCTCAAAAGTCAACACTTCACTCTCATTGGAGGATACTTGTGCACATGGATTGCTCCTCTTTCAACCTCAACCGCTGATTAAGATCTTTTTGCCTCTTAATCTCCATGGTCCATTCCTTTGCATTTCTTATAAAAGGAGAGCTCTCTCCTTCATTTGCATATCCTCGTTTTATGCTATTGTTATGCTGCAGGTTTTGGAGCTCTCTTTGAAGACACTCAAGCTTTGAAGCCTTGACATTCTTAGTTGCATTTCATAATAGTTTTGCTTTCATAGTTGCATTCATGGTATTCTTAGTGTAGATTTCCTTTTATGCAATCTCACATAGTCTAAATAAGAAGGATTTGTAATCCATTGCTATTTCCTTTCATAGATTAGTTGCATTGTACTTTCCTTTCATAGCTTAGATTGCATCATCATATAGCTTGCATTACATCTTCATAGTGATTCTTGGAGATATTGGCATTGTTGCCCTTGTCTTCATTGTGAATCTCTCATTGTGTGGTTGACTAGCAAGGTCACAAGTTTGTAGCTCTAGCTGAGAGCAATTTTCAACCTTGTAACTCCATGCATAGAGAGCTATGAGCCGCTTTGTGAGGCCTCATTCTTGAGCAACCTGGCATGCAATGGTTCATAGAAGTGCATATTTTAGTGTGTACATTTCTGGCGCCCACCGTGGGGCAGAGTAGATTAGCTTTGTCCCTTTAATTCTGCATTTTCCGTCAAATTTTCGTCAATTTTCGGGTTGGTTTTCAGTCTCTGGTTTTTTTGTCTCAGAGTATCGCGCGATACTTCTCAGAAATATCATGCGATATACCTTTATATAGCTGTGCGATACTTCGCGCATGCTAGAAATATCGCCCGCTTTGAAGAGAAATATCGCGCGATAGTTCGCCCCTGACGGACTATCGCCCAACCTGCCTGGAGTGTATCGCCCACTAGTACTGAGGTATATCGCCTGGCATAAGGTGAAATATCGCGCGGACTGAGAAGTATCGCCTAGTGTCGGGCGAAGTATCGTGCGATACTGTGTCTGTACCTGGCAGTGACCTATTTTTGAGTTATTTTATCTATCTGGCAAGTTTTGGGTTCTTAGCTATCTTTTTGAAATTTTTTGAAATTTCCAGCGTTTTCAAATCCGTGCCATTCTGGAAAACGGGTGCCCATTTTTTTTGAAATTTTGCAAATGGTATCAAAAGTTTAAGTGTGATATATCGTTGGAAAGGTCTTTCTGAGCCTAATCCAACCATGATGGTTTCATTTTCAGATTTTATCATTTGATTAGATATTTTTGCAGATTATCTAATTTTTCATATACTAATTATTGGTAGATTTTGGATTTTGATTCTCCTAACTCTTGTTGGTCTAACAAGTTGTGGTTGTAGGTGCTCTCATTACTTGAAATTTGTCAAAAAAATGCATGTCAAAGAGGGCTACTAATGGTTTTTGTAGGGCTGCCCAAGCATAAAAACAAAAAAAATTCTTGCTTGTTTATTTGCTTTCCTTTCAAGTGTGGCATTCACTAATTGTATTAGGAATCTTAATACCTTGTGAAAGGGATTTTGAGGTGGTAGGAGAAGTATGCTCTTCACCTTTAGGTGAATCAGAAAATCTTGACCCATCTTAAGGTTTTGGAAGCAAGGGGGTAATTGAACTCTTTGCTTGGTGTGTTTGGGAGAGATTCTTGAGATAGGGGAGTATGCTCTTCACCCTTGTGGTGAACCAAAAACCTTGAACCTCAAGAGTTGATCCACTTTTTTGTTTAGTTTAGGAATCCTTTAGCGGGCCTGCTCTTGAGCAATCAAGAGGAACGACTCAAGTGGGGACAACCTTGTCATCATTCTCCTTGGTGGCAAGTGATTCCAACTCACTATAATCTCAAGGCTATCAAGGACACCAAAAACCTTGATAGACATAACACTTGTCTTCGTTTGATGTGAGTAGCTCATGGGATTGCGACCATGAGGAAAACATTGAACAAGAATGCTTAAGGTACTCTTGAGGCCGCGAGGTCCTAGTCCTTTATGAGGAGCAAGAGGGGTGTTGTGAACGGAAATCCTTATTAAGAACCATTAGATAGAAGCCACCCTCTTTTAGCCGCTTATCTTCTTAGTGCAAGGATTGATCCAAGTGGTTTACCCGGATCACCTTAAGATACTCACCATATGTGTCCCTTTGGTTGTGTCATTTTGACATTTCCATGACAAAGCCAATATCTCTTGTGGGTAACCACTTGGTGTGAGGCAAGGGGGCATCAAGTTGTGGGCTAAGTTGATAAGTAATGAGCCTTGTCTTGTAGGTAGATATTGCTTGAAGTGTCTTCGATTGTGTGATACCAGTGTAAATGTTCTTGACATACAAACAATCGGTAGCATTCATAGGGTGCTTTTTCAATTTTGATATCACAAGTGCTTGTCTTGGCAAGGTTGCTTTTGCCCTTGTTTCAAGTGTTTGGAGACATGTTTGATCCCCTACTGTTTGCAAACCTGTCCAAATACTATTAAAATTATGATTGAAATCAGACATTTTCACCCTTAAACTCAAAATTTTGCACAAATTGGTCAAGATCAACATCAGTATCACATTAGCCAAAGAGAAATATCACATTAGAAGGTTGTTCTTGGTGAGAAAGTTTATCTCTAAAATTGTGAGCTACATTCTTGGGAAATTCTCGTACTCTTATTGTCCAAATAATTTTCATTTAATCTCAATTTCAATTATATTTTGGCCTAGCCCAACCTCCTGATTCAAAAGTGCAAGGATATTCATCCTTTGATTAAAGCACCTCTTTGACAGTGTTGGTAAAGCCCCTTTTATTTCTATCTTTTCATTTCTCTTTGGACAATAGAGAACTTTGATTATCCTAGTTTGGTGTTGACATTTTGTGAGGTCGTCCTATTACCAAGGGTCTTCTATTTTCAGTCTTCCTTGGTCAGTCCAGATCTTAGATCCTAGGTGTTGTCATGTTGCTCAACATCTCAATGAACGTTATGGTATCAATTGCACAAGATGGCTCTTAGTCTTCTTCTTTCTTCTCCATTTCCCATGTTCTTCTAAAGTCTTCCATTCCCATGGGAAATTCTTCTTCTTCTTCTTGATTCTTTTCCTCTTATTATCTAGTCTACATTCTTCTAGTCATCTCATCTATTCATTTCTTCCATGCTTGATTCTTCCTCTTCTATAACCATGAATCTTGACTATCTGGTTTTGGAACCTTTATTAAGAATAGACGATCTTGAGCTCATTGACATATTCGAAAAGTGTTGTTCCTCCAAAATTTTCATGAGTGATAAATTTATAGCAAAAATAAAAGAAAAGATGATTAAATCAGATGCCTTTGCTAGAATCATAAACATGATCATATCACGATCTTCTTCTTCCAAACATTCTTCATCATCTAAATCTTCTCATTCTTCTTCACCTTCCAAGTCTTATCATGACTCTTCCAGACATCATTCTCATTCTTCATATTCTAAGTCTTATCATGATTCTTCTAAACACTATTCACATTCTTCATCTTCCAAATCTTATCATGACTCTTCTAAACATCATTCAAATTCCTTGTTATCCAAGTATTCTTCTTCCACTAGGTCTTCACCTTCCCCTTCTTCACAATCTCATTCTTCTTCTACTTCTCCTAAGAGTCTTACTTCTCTTCAGAAGACATACCATAAAGAGCAACGTGATAGTCCTTGTGATGTCTCTTCCATAAAGAGTGACACACCTACCTTTGATGACTATGATGACTATGATGATGGACAATGTAGCAATACTTATGGCAACTCTATTCCTAAGAGTCCTCCTCGTCATGTGCTTAGGCTTACTAAAGGGTCATCCTATTGGATAGATTGTGATGGTGATCCATATGATTCTGATTTTGAGAGAAATTATGATATTTGTTGTGAACAATATGATACATCTACTTCTATTGAGGAAGAGAAAGCTTTCCGTGCTGATTATAAACGAAGATACTATGAGCATGTCTTGTCTAAAAACTCTCATGCTGAAAATAAAGATTACACTCTCCAGCAAGATCATATTAATGTTGAACCTTTGTCTTGTGATGGTCCCCTTCCATCCTCTACTTCCTCCAATATCCACACATCTCCTAAAGTTGCTAAGTCTTCAAAATCTTTCACAAAGCCTTCAAGGAGCCTTAAGAGCACAAATCCTTCATCCAACAAAGATCCTAATGCTTTTCATGCGGTTCCATATAGTTATCCTCAAGGGCCACCTCTTAAAGATACTCAAGCTAACCTTCACTTGGCTGCAAATACTTTCAATAATGTCAAACCTAAAGAGCCTAAGCCTTCATGCGCTATAATGCCTATTTCAGCTAGTCTTTCACCATCTTTTCCAAAGTCTTTCATACAATTCCAACATGCTTCCTTGTCCATAGAAGTGGCTCCATGTCAAGAGGACTCTAAAAATGATAAAGAAAAGAACATAAAGAAAGATCAAGATCAAGAACCTTCCATGTCATCCAATTCTCTTCATGATGTATCTCCTCCATTTCATGGTTCTTTCGATCCTTTACGCTCTTTCACATTCATTCCACCATCTCCTAAGCAAGATCAAGCTACTACTTACACCGTTGAGCTTATTGATAATCAAAATAACCTTACCACACTTGCACTTTCCAAAGATGATACTTCCATTAAGGTTATTAAAAATGGTGTCATTACTTATGATGTAAAACCTATTGAAAATCAAAATAAAGTTGATACGCTTATGCTACCCAACAATCATTGTCAAGATCAAAGTCTTTCATCTTCTTGTTCTACCACTCCATGTTCACTTCCGCTTTCTGCTCTTCCTAAGTCTTTGCAAGCTTTGAACAATCCTATCAATGAAGTTGCTCCTATTCAAGATGTGCATGATCTTATTGAAAATCCTAATGCTCATTCTAAAGATGCTGATATCCTTGGTTGTGATATAGACATTGATGAACTTATTGATTATCCTTTTGCATCTTCCACATCCATCCTTGGACCTCCTCCACCACTGCTAAGGGCTTCATGTCTTCCCTCCATCTTGGGTCCTTATGTCCCTTCACTTTCCCCTCCTAATTCTCCTAATTTGTCATCCATCTTGGGTCCTTACATCCCTCCATCTCCTATCTTTCCTCAAGATCAACATAGATGCATACCCTTGAATCCTTTTCATCCACCCACCCATCTAAACCAGTCGTATCATCCTTCTTCTTTCACAAGTCCCAAGTCTTTTGGAAGTAACTTGAATGTTCAATACAAGAAAAAGAAGAAATATAAGAATCCATCAAAAAAAGAAGATCACCATGTCTCCTCTAATCGACATGGGGGCATAAAGTCGAAAGAGATATCTAAGAAGAAAACTACAAGACAAGTATGGGTTCCAAAATCCATCATTGAAGATATTCTCTCTAAATTATCAAAAGGAAATGAAAAGCATAAGGCTATATGGATTCCAAAATCTCTCTTGAAAGAGTCTCATATTGAACAAAAAGTGAAGTTGACATTCAAGCTTCCAAAGGCTTCCACTTCATCTTTTTCCAAAAACATTCTTTCATTCCATGCGCCTGAACCACAACCTCTGCTAAACATTTTCCATATTCCTTCTCGTATTCCTCCATTCACATTTGAGAATTATAACAAGTACACCAATCCACTCTTTGAGAAGTCAAATAGCAATAATGAACCAGAATATGGTTCACATTTGGACTAGAATATGGTTTACGTTTCCTCCATTTTTCCCATCACTCTTCAAGGTGTGTATTGATGTTGATCTTACCTTTTCTTTCCATCTACCTTTTCATATTCCTTCCATTCATTATCCTTCTACCTTCTTTCATTTTTTCCTCATTTGCCTATTCCTCATGCGCCTTCCTTTCCCCTTCAGCATCTTTGAGCATATCATTTTGAATCCTTGGCATATCATGGTTTATCCTTTCAAGGAGCATTATCTAAAAAGCTTGCCTTCTTCCAAAAAAATTCAAAAAATAGAAAAATTCAAAAGGAAAGAAAAAAAAATGAAAAAAATTGAAAATGTGCCATGGTGAAAACCTGGAAATAGGCACCTTGGTAGCAAAAGTAAAGAAATAAATTCATCCTATGGTGAAAACCACTCTCTTGTGGCGCCTTGGATAAGTACCATGATGAAAACCTGACAATCAGGCATCATGCGTAGTTCTTCTACATATTTCATCCATTCCATCTTCTCTCTTTGATCTTGACAATGTTGATCTATACATGAACATTTGGCTATTTTGTGAGCTATCTTCAGATGATCTTGCTTTCACTCCTTTCATGTTTCGCTTTCGTATTTTCCTTCATTCATTCTAGCCTTTCGCTATCTTTTTCCCCTTTGGTCTTGATCTAATAAAAAGAGTAAAACATGATGCTATGAATCCTCTTGACATGTCTACTCCTTTGGACTGCATCCTTTCCTTCTTTTGCAGTGCACTTTTGTGACTTATCCTATGCTATCCTTTCATTGCTTGTCCAAATGTGCTTTACATGACAATTTTTCCCTAGCTTGGGTACTCTTGAGGAGTTTGACCTTGAAGATTTCTTCCCTTCATTCTCCTTCATTTTCATGTCTTCCATTTCTTCCACTAGCTTGCTTATCCATCTTGTTTTCCACCTTGCTAGACATTGGGAATACACGATGTGATCTTTCTTGGGAGTTTGATGCCTATTTCTGTCTGGGGGCATCCTTTGTACATACTTATTGATCCTGAAAAAATTCCAAAAAAATTGATATATGATGCTGAAAAAATTCTACAAAGCATAAAAAGTCCTGAAAAAATACAAAAAATTCAAAAAATTCAAAAATTCAAAAAAATGAAAAAATGAAAAATGAATCCAAGTGGTGAAAACCTGGAAACAGGCACTACTTGAGGCCTTTGCACTCCTATTTGTTAGCATGCATCCTCGACACTGACCCTTTCTCCCTCATACCTTGACCTTATTTGGCTTAGTCTGGAATTGGTCTTTGTCTTTGTCTAGGGGGCATAACTGTTAGCATTGGTCTTTTAGGTGCGTCTATCTCTTGGGGCATTTCACAACAGGTGTTTTTCAACACCACCCCAAATAGTGTTTTTCAACACTACCCTTGCGTCGAGTGTTTCTTAACACTTATCAGGTGTCTTACCCAAACAGTCTCGTATGACGCGATATTTCTCATTTGCAGATGTGATACTCAAAGTCTGACTCTATGACCAACACACACGCACTTAAACAATTAACTCGATGACGATATGATGACTTTATTTTTCTTTGTGTGCTGTCTATGAGGATTTCTTTGATGAGTGGTCTCTCCCTGAGAAGTTTTCGATGATGCATAGCTAGAAGACTGAGGGAATGAGAACATGTTTTCTTTCTTTATCTGCTTGTGGGTATATTTTGTCGATCCTAACTGTCATGAGCATTTATGCTGGTCTTACTTGACCCTATGGATTGACGAGGTATTATCCTTGACTGTTTTGCGAGTGCATGCTTTTAGCTATCCTGACTTTCATGTGTCTTGATGCAAGCATAATCTCGCCATATCAAACTTAGGTAATCTTACTGCATTAGTCATCTTGACCTATATGTCTTTGATGCCTAGGTAAGATTTCCACATTTCTATCTGATAAAGATCATATTCATATCCACATAGTAATGCTAGTGTGCATTGTATGATCTTACGACGCTACCAATAACGCTCGATGATGATAATTAGATGTCTATAAGCATTGTGACCTTGCAAGTCAACCACTTTCATAGTAGCTTGCATTTTTAGGGTCATGTTAGTCTAGTCTTGCATCTTGCACATGGAGAAAGCTCTCCTTTTCATCCTACATGGACCTGTTAGTCAACTGCGCTCACTTTCTCTCCTTCTTGATCATGTCTTTCGCTCCTTGTCTTTTTCATCTCGAACCTGTTCCTGTTCATCACAAGGGGTTAATCACATCATCATATCTATATCAAAAACTGTCATTTTCAAGAAACATAAGTCTACATCATACATATGAGAATTAAACATACAACTATGAGAGAGAACATACATAAGCACATACATAAGCATTTTGAGCAAAATGACAAGACAATATACATAAACTGATACATCCATCACAAGTGAGACAAATACACATGATACATCAAACATCCAGTAATCTCATAAATCAATAAATGTCATGATATACAATATGAGATCCCAAAATCTGGATCAAAAGTCTGAAAATATGTCCAAACAACCTAAGACCTAACCCTAAGACTCGCTACCACCCTCGTGAGGAGCTCGTGGTGGTGGAGGAGGCATAGCTCTCCTATCAAATGCCACGTCTGATACCCCTGCCCGCTGAGAGTATGATGGTGCTCTCTCACCCTCTGGGACGGCCTGCAGATATAATCCGTGATAGTAAGCAGCCCTCGCTGACTCCCGTCGGAGCTCCAGTGCCTCGGTCTGTGCCATCGCCTCATGGCGTGCTATCTCTGCTCTAAGATCAGCTATCTGCTGATCCCGCTCTGCCCTCAGATCCAGGAGCTGTTGATCTCTCACAGCTATGGTGGTCCGTAGCTGCTGTATCTCGGTCTCCCGAGCCTGTATCTGGGCTCTCAGGTCCTCTCCCCCCGCAGGCTGCTCCTGCTGTACCTCTGCCTGCCGGCGAGCTGGTCTCGCCTCCTCCTCAGGAGTGGCTGATCTCTGTCCCCGTGACCGTTTCCGGCCACCTAATCCCGACCCCTCTCCTCTCTCCATCCTCCTCCCTCTCCCCCTCCCGCCATCCCCTCCATCTCCTCCCTCCTCTCCTCCGTCCCCTCCGTCTCCTCCGTCCCCTCCCTCTCCTCTCTCTCCTCCCGGCGCTGGCACCTGAGCATCTGGTACTGTAAATCGAGGGAATGGTACCCTCCACCGCTCTGCTCTGTAGGCTCCATCAGCCCCTGCGTCTGCCACATCTGGAAAATAATCCCAAGGCTCGCTCCTGATAGCTGCTGTCTCTGCGACAGCCTACTGATAATCCAGCATGGGTAGCCACCCATGTCCCTCCTCATCCCTGGCTCTGGCATAAGTAGTAGTCTCTGTCGAGACTCGCTGCTGCCTCCCGAACTGCCGCCATACCCGACTGATGCAAAACCTCTCTATGATGTCCGCATATCGACCCACCAGTGGTCGACTGCACAGCATATAGCTCAGCTCCTCTGCAACATCCCCCCAAACCTCCACCTCCCTGTATGGCCTCCATGTGAATGAGGCTATCTCATCCAGAATCCGCCGATAGTAGGTCACATCCCCTGAATGGGCATGTGATATAAACCCGATGTACCTGTAAATGAATGGGTACCTCCTCTCCCTCGGCTGAACCCTGGGACGCACTACAGCAATGTGCTCCCATGCCCATACCTGTGCCAGGATGGCACCACACGCCCATGTCCGACCGTCCCTGTAGACGATCTCGTGCAGCTCATGATACATCTCTGCCAAGATCGCAGGCCCCCATGCCATCCGTCGAGGCCTGCCTACCAAGTCTACCAGTAGTCTGCCCCATCCGAGCGGGAATCCCTTCTGACTGCGATCAGTCATCAGGATCTGTGAAATAATCGATGCCACAATACATGGCACCGGATAGTCTCGACCGAAGTCATCAAGCAGTCGCTCCCAGCTGACATGCCTGTCTAGGATGGTCACATCCTGAAACATCTCCTGAATCAACCGACGCCCCTCAGTGACGTCCTGATCATAGTACACCTGTGACAACACATAAATCATGTTAGTTTTCATCACATGGAAACATTACATTTATGATTATATCTCAAAACATGATTATACTTACAGGCTCTCCGTGGCATGGAACTCGGAGGATCCTATAGACGTCCTCTAAGGTGATCGATGCCTCTCCAGTAGGTAGATGGAAGGTGTTGTGCTCGCTGTGCCATCTCTCGGCCAGCGCAGTCAACAACCCATGGTCTGCTCGGATATAAGGGTACCTCAACAGATACCGGAATCCCATAGCCCTGATATCGGCATTGCCCGGATCATCCAGATCTCGGACACACCGTAATCCTGTCACCTTCGGCGCTCTGATGATGAGCGCCGGAAAAACCTCCTGCAAGCCAAAACCAAACTCGTTGTTAGTACATATCATGATGGATGTCCAAAAAAATCAGTATAAAACATCTTAAAAACGTAACATTGTCTAGACCCATGTCATTTTTTGCTCAAAAAATGCATTAAATATCAAAATTTTCAACTGGGCGATATTCTTTTTTGGAGAAGTATCGTGCGATACTTCTCCCTATAGTGGGGCGATAAACCTTGTGTCGAGCGATACTTCGCCCAGTATCGCGCGATCTTTCGCCCAGTATCGTGCGATACTGGTGTCTAAAGCGTGCGATACTTTTTGGGCACGCGAAGTATCGCACGATACTTCTCCCCAAAGCGCGCGATACTTCTAAAGTATCGCGCGATATTTCGCACAATAGAGAATTTTGAAATTTAAAATTTGATAAAAACGTGCTAAAAAAAACTATTAAATGCTAGAAATGATCAAAAAGCTTGAGTTTTTCGAAAACATACCGGGGCAGGATAGTGTGGTGGCCGGTTATGCAACCGGGCGCGCTCGAATCGATGCCTGTGGACGGGAACTCCTGCTTGCTGAGCCATTTTTTTTCTCTCTAAAGCTCTGAAATTCTCAAATCACTAAAAGACAAATGATTTTTGAAAATGACATTTTGACCCCTTTTATAGCATTTTGACTTTTTGACCTAATTTTCAAAACACCTCGGAATTGCGCGAAAATTGTACCCCTAGCTAATTTCGACGTCCTGGATCCATTTTCGGACTCGAAATTGAAATCCGAGGTCATCTTCATAGTCAAAATCACGTTTCAAATTCTTTTCCCCCTTCTGCGCAGTTGGCTGATCTTTTGAGGCCTAATCTTTTAATCTTTGCTGGGGCATTATCATTCCTTCCTTTTCATGTCTTCCAAACTTCTAGTCTTTCATTCATATTCATTCCATTGCCTCATTTCTCACGTTGACTACACCTTTCCATTCAGGCCGGGGCATGTTTTCATTTCCTAATGGTTAACCTATTTGACCCTTACATTCGATTGTGATTTCCTTCTGATTTGATCAAATCCTTATCAGTTCACTGTCTCTCCTCTAACAGATTTTGATTTCGATTCCGAGGGGGCAGTACTTATGGGATTCTCATCCCTGATTCTCTCGATTTTCTTGATTCAGACATCTTTTGTGAGCTTTTTGCTCAAAATTTGAGATTCTTATCTCTCATTTTTAGACTTGATTATTGCCTAGCAGCGACGGTGATAGTTTTGTCTAAAGCTTGATTTGCACCTAGCAGCGACGGTGTTGGTCTAAGCTTTTGTTTGCCTAGATGTGATCCCGAATCGACCTCATATCTGAGTTGTTTTGTGATCCCAAATCGATCTCACATTTCAACTTCATTCTTTGACTACATGTGTTCCCAAATCGATCACACATTAGTCAAAGAGGGGCAAATATATGCACCCTAAAATGGTCGCCTAGACTTTGGGCCCCATTTATTCAATTTATCAATCTTGAATCATTTTGATCAATAATCAATATTTTCAACAATATCAATTTCTTGATCAAGTCTTAATTTCGATCATATATTGGATTTTTATCCTTGGGCTAACCATTTATCCTAAGTCTTTATTTGATTAAAAGGAATATTTCCTCCCCTTTTAATTAAATAAAAAGCCCCCACTTTCCTCTTATCCTAAGTTGCACAAATAAAGCATTATTCATATTTTATAAAAAAGGGAAAAAGCACTTTTGTCTCACATGAGGCTCAAAAGTCAACACTTCACTCTCATTGGAGGATACTTGTGCACATGGATTGCTCCTCTTTCAACCTCCACCGCTGATTAAGATCTTTTTGCCTCTTAATCTCCATTTAGTGTGTACACCTGTGACCCCTTTTGACACATTGGAATGCTCAAGTGTGTCTTAAGGGGTCTTAGGACCCCTTAAGACACACTGGAGCATTCTAATGTGTCAAAATGGGTCACGAGGACTCCCTACAGGTCCTAACATGTGATAAGGCATACTAGGACCCCTAGGGAGTCCTCGTGACCCCTTTTGACACATTGGAATGCTCAAGTGTTTCTTAACCAGTCGTAGGACTCCTTAAGACACACTTGAGCATTCCAATGGTACATAAGGGGTCACGGGGACTCCCTATGGGTCCTAACTCATGATAAGGCATACTAGGACGCCTAGGGCATCCCCGTGACCCCTTTTGACACATTGGAATGCTCAAGTGTGTCTCAAGAGGTCCTACGACCTGTTAAGACACACTTGGGCATTCCAATGTGTCAAAAGGGGTCATGGGGACTTCCTTGGGGTCCTAACGTGTGATAAGGTGTACTAGGACCCCTAGGGAGTCCCCATGACCCAGATGAGATGTTAGTGAATGACTTCTTGCTAATACTATTGTTCCGCCAGTTCCAGATTTCAACCCTTTAGTGGATCTACAGGCTTAATCGTGAGCCCATAGAATTGGCCAAGAGAGAAATGTGATTGTATATCAACTAATTACAAAATGTTTAGTTGAGGAGAAAATATTGCAACGATCAAGAAGAAAATTGGCTATGGAAAATCTAGTTATGAATTTTGTTAAGAATGAAACTATTAAGGAATTGCATGAATCACAAACCATGAAAATAACCTTCTACAACAAAGAACATTCAAGCTATATAATTTATTAACTTTGAATTTAAACATCTTATCAACATTCATGGAAGAGATTTCATTAGCATCCATGGAAGAAATTTCATTAGAACTTCAGACAAAATCATCTAAAAAAATTCATTAACTTCAAGAAAAATCATTTAAGACGGACAAAAACAAAATCGTATTACTTAGAAATGGCAAAGAAAGAAAATTAGATAAACCAAATTTATCAAATTCTTTCAATCCGCAGCTTCTCTCCAAGTGCAAAATGACAATCCATGGATCCAAAATTATGGTAAAAATTAAATTCTTTGAGTAAGTCATTCAGAAATGCGTAGAATACTGTAACGCATGATGATTTATAGAGAATTGATGACGGACTATGTTATGCAAAATCTCGCAATCTAGGCTGTCATATCTTAGAGTACTGATGAGAAGCAATGGCAAAAGTCTGAGACAGAGGCGGCGCTGGCATTGAAGCGGCAAGACATTCTTCATAATATCGGGGCAGCGTCATCAAAATGGCAAGGCTTTCCTCATAATGTCACGCCACCGCTGATCTCTTCTTTAAATTTATTAATGCGGTCAGTTCTATGGTGCCTGCATAATTTCTAGTACAACTTCTCATTTTACCAAACCCTTCCCCGCTCTCCATAATCTTTAGCCGGTTCAAAGATCTATCCAGTTGTTCTTGTTTAACCTCCCAATGACTTTGTTGAGCTGTCAGATTATTAACAGGCGTGAGTACAATTGTCCGGTGACCAGAATCTATTTCGAGAACCTTTGCAATTTAGCGTTCCAGTTGAAAAAGTAGGGAAAGATACCATTTCACAGCCACAGGCGGTGGAAACAGAGTGATTCTCTTGCCCTCTGCTTCTATAATCCACCTCCAGTGAACTATTCTTCAAAGCCTCCATTTTTGCGTAGCTAGGGTTTTTGGCGCCTGTAAAAGGCACAACTATGCCCCTGTAGGGACTCATGCTCATTCTCAGAATCATATTAAATAATATTTAAAATGTAAAATGTATATTATATAATATTTAATATATAATATATAATCTAATATATAGTTTTTGATATTAATATATAATTAAATAATATTTAATGTAACATGTATATTATATAATATTTAATATATATAATATATAATCTAATATATAGTTTTTAATATTAATATATATTAAATAATATTTAATGTAAAATATATATTATATAATATTTAATATATCTAATATATATCTAATATAGAACTAATATATAGTTTATGAAGGATGGAGAAATAGGAGGGAGAAAGTGGAGGCAAAGTGAAAATTCAAAATTTTGTGTCATATTCGGGTAAATATCGGGTACCTGATTAGGCTCGGTATTACTTTTTGCACCAAACCTACATGGTCAACTATTGGAATGTCTCAAATACGTGTTTTTCCCCTGTTTCTCTGAGTTCCAGACTTTGACAATGTAGCTGACGACTTTTTTTTCACCTGAATTTGATAAAATGAAAAGGGTATCTTAAGGAGATTATCAGCTTTCTATCGATATAATTTCTGTCAAATTTTGAATTTGGTAAGTAATTATTAGTTATTTTCTAATTGAGCTACCTCTAAAGTGTTGATTTATATACTGATTGAAAAATGACTATAACTTTCAAATGGTATAACATTTTGAAATCTGAAAAATGTGTCACATTCTATGCTTTGCCTACTATAAGGAAAATAAAATAAAATTTGAATTTTGTAAAGTTTTGAATGAGTTAAGGTGGTCAGACACGGGAGTTTTTTTATTCTAAAAATGTTGTAGCAAAAAATTCATAATTAATTATTTTTTTGGAATAAAATTACAAAAAAATATTCGTCACATCTGGGCATGAGTCTACTAATTATATATAAAATCTTATAATAAAATATTATCATTTGATTATGATTAAGGTGGTCAGACATACACCTACTTCTTATTTTTTTCCTAAAATTTTTGTACCGTTGCATTGAAATCTATACTTTTCACCAATCATACTAATTTTTTCTCAAAAAAGGCCTAGTAGTTTAGAAACTACATTCAATTTTCTACAAATTCTATTCTTACAACTTTTTGATATTAGGTTCGTAGCTAGTTGAAATTTTCACGTCAAGTTGACTAACCCTGATTTGCTGATTTTTCATTGCCACTTAAGGGCATAGTTTGGCCCCTCATGATCTTGCACATACCCATGTGCACTAACATCATTTCACATGATGCTTGTCATAAAGATATCAAGTCATGGTATAAGGATATTATTCACACATATTATCCACCATGATACTTTTAAATATTATGGCTTATCCATAGATATCAAGTCTCATGATATAGACCATAATATTTT